>ML792790.1:226379-252660 GCA_009831015.1 Picea engelmannii | reverse complement strand
TACCAGTAAGGATAAGGTCATCAACATAAAGGACAAGGATTATGAGATGGCTTCCTACTTTCTTGGTATAGACATTAGGATCAGAATGGCATCTAGAGAATCCAATGGCAATAAGAAAGATATCCATTTTGGCATACCAAGCTCAGGGAGCTTGCTTGAGACCATAAAGAGATTTCTTGAGGCGACAAACAAGGCTAGAGTCATTCTGGACATAGCCAGGAGGTTGTTCCATGTAGATTTCTTCTTGCAAATCTCTGTGCAAGAAGGCGGATTTAACATCCATCTGATGGACCTCCCATTTATGTGAGGCAACAAGGGAAAGAACAAGGCGGATGGAATTCATTTTTGCTACAGGGGCAAAGGTTTCATTATAGTCAATTCCTTCAACTTGGGAAAATCCTTTGGCAACTAACCGAGCCTTATGTCTTTCAACACTTAGTTCTGTAGACCCATTTGCATCTAACAAGTTTTCTTCCTTTTGGAAGAGGTACAAGATCCCAAGTGTCGTTTTCCATTAATGAACGATACTCTTCATTCATTGCTGTATCCCAATCTAGATGACCTGAAGCTTCTGTAAATGTGTCTGGATCATGATTTTATGAAACTTGAGCCAAAAGAGAAGAGGCTCATTGGAACTGTGAACATGTCCGACGCTGATCTGAAGGATCACTGACAAGATCACCAAATTCTTCTCGTGTTGAACGGACCCATCGAGGAAGCAGTGGAGCCGGTGCTGGTTTAGGTTCAAAGGACTCATTTGGAGGAGGGTGAGCAGGCGGAGGTGGATTTTCATCCTCACTGTCATCATCTGAAGAAGAAACCAGATCATAAGAAGGCACGAATGCCGAAGATGGCTCGCAGGCCGAAGAAGGCACAATCGCCGAATTAGGCTCACAGGCCAAGAGATTTTCATCAAATTTAACATCTATTCTAATAATAATTTCATTACAATGTGATTGAATAAGTCTGTAACCTTTGACATCTTCATAATAACCAACAAATATACACTTCTCACTTTTAGGCTGCAAAGCTTTCCTTTTCTGATCAGGAATGTGAGCTAATGCTATACTGCCAAATACACGGAAGTGACTTACATTTGGTTTAATTTTAGTCCAAGCTTCTTCCAGTGTTATATTTTTAAGAGCCTTTGTGGGAGTGCGATTGACTATGTAATTTGCACAGTTGATTTCTTCCACCCAATACTTTAGACTTAATCCCTTAGATTGGATCATACAATTAGCCATTTCTTTTAATGTGTAGTTCTTTCTCTCAGCAACAACATTTTGTTGTGGTGTATATGGAACAATGTGTTGCATTTGGATGCCCTGTGTAGTGCAGTAACTTGTAAAATTATTGTTCACATATTCGCCTCCATTATCTGTTCTTAACTTTTGAATTTGATGTCCAGATTGCTTTTCTACAAGGGCCTTGTAGGCCCAAAACTTGTCAAAACTTCGCTCTTAAGTTTTAAGAAGTAAACCCAAGTACGCCTAGAAAAATCATCAATGAAAGTTAAGAAATACTTGCATCCAAAAAAGGAAGGAGAAGAAAGTGGACCATACAAATCACTGTGAACAAGTTGTAAAGGGCCCGAGGCGTGCCAAGAGGCACGTTTGTCAAAACTGTCCCGATGATGTTTGCTGAGAACACAATCGGCACAAACACCATCTCTACATGAAACAAGAGGAAGACCAGTCTCCATCTGTTGATTACATAGTTGCTGCAATGAGCGATAGTTTAGATGACCAAACCGCTCATGCCAAAGTTTGCTCAAGTCATCCCTATGAGCAAAAAAAACTGATGAAAAAGTTGATGACCCAAAGTTGTCAAATTTGTACAACCTGGTAATATCATCAACAATTCCAGTTGCAAGAACATGCTTAGGATCATTTAGATCCTTGATTATAACTTGGTGAGGTGAAAACTCTACGGTTTTACCTTCACCTGAATGAGTGATTTGATATACTGATAGAAGGTTACAAGAAAGATTTGGAACACATAATACATCATTGAAATGACCATTTTCTACCTGAACTGTTCCAGATCCTACAACACTAAGAGATCTATCATCACCAAAAAATATTTTCTTGGTGTTACATTCATTTAAAGCATAAAATATGGCTTTATCCTTAGCCATATGATAAGATGCTCCTGAATCAATAAGCCACTCATCAGAAGAAGAAGTAGTAGTAGAAGGTGTATTGAAGGAGAAACCAGAAGCAGAAAGTGCATGTCCATGAGAAGAAGCAGATAGTTGCAATGTCTGTTAGTATTCTTACTTTTATATTTTTCTCCTTTGTCACCATTAGGAGCTGAAGCTGTCTGAGCAGGTTTTGGACCCTTATGTTGTTTGTTTTTGTAGCGAGGATGTTGCTTCTTGGGATACTTGGGTTTATCTTTCTGCTGGGCAAATAAGACTTTGTTGGAGGTACCTGCAGTGTTGATCACTCCAAGTTGTACAAGCTTATCTTCCTCTCTAATTAAAGAAGCACAAAATGACTCAAGAGTGGGTTTCTCATAAGCTTTCCCTAGAGCCTCTCTCATGGCATAAAAGGTAGATACAAACACATAATATGCACTACCTAGCTTAGAAATAATAAGATATATGCAACGCTCTTCCTCCGTTTTTATCTTACATTCTTCACATAAAATTACGAGTGTTTTAAACTTAGATAGATAGTCTCCAAGGCAAGAAAAATCACCTGGACTCAAGGTTAGTATTTGATTTTCTATCTATTGTGCTCGAATAATATTGAGTTTACCAAACACAGATTCAATCGTGTTCCAAGCTTCTTCAGGGTCATCAATTCCTTGAAGGTGGTACCTTAAATCATGAGAGATGGACATTCCGATTAGTCCATGTGCTTCGTCATTCCTATTATCCCATTTGGCTTTCTTATCATCATCATTGGGTGTTGTTTCATTTCCCAAGGTAATTCGGTATAGGCCTTTACTTCTTAATAAATCTTCCATATGGGATTTCCATTGGAAGTAGTTGTTGCTGGTAAGCAAGACATTACTTGTAGAAACCATATTAAATATGCAGATAATGTGGATTTAAAAACTTAAACTAATGATCTGGATGGAAAGATCTCAAAAATTTATGCGGTTTAAAAAAAAACGGCACTGAAAATGGACTTTCGATGTGAGAGTGATGCCCTTTAAAAAAAAAGGCATAAACGATAACCAAATAACCACGTGATAGTGTAAGCTACTTTATGAAGTGACCCACTTTTATAAAGAGAAGTGGGGATCACTTTTACAATGAAGTTACCTTATAACAGAAAAGTTGCATGCAAAATAAATAACTCTAAAATAAAATATAAAACTACTTATAGTGATTCACTTCTATACTTGAAGTGAAATGCACTTTACAATTTTTAGCATGAACTTTTTCAAAAAAAGTAACAAAAGAGAGACTTGAACTCAAGACCTCTTACTTAGTAAGGCAAGTTTTAACCAAATGGTCTAGAAAAACATATTGTAATGTTTAGAAGGAGGATTGGGGGTGTTGTTGTGGAAGATGGCCTTGGAGAGCATGCTAAAAAAAAACTCTTTTCGCACAAGAAAACAATTTCGCTTCTTGATGACAACAAGGGTTAGATCTCGGTTAGCTTACCCGAAATATGCACCTTTTCCTATCTGTTTCTGATTTTCTGAGACCGCACAGGGTGTGGGGAAAAGAGCATACGCATATCTAAAAGAGTAGTAACCCGTAAATAAAAAATATAAACCGAAATAAAATCAAAATAAAACTTTGCAGAAATTTAAAAAATGCATGTTTAGGCTTTATACCTCCGGATCTGACTGTAATGGCCGTATCTTGGGAAAAAAAAATCCTTTTTGAGTGAAACGAAAAGTGTTCCTGAATGAAATGAGTGCTCCAGACGTAATGGAACAATCCTCTAAGCCCATAAATGTACAAAAATTCCAAAAAATGGAGATGAGGAAACTCGGCTTCACGATCTCGATCTACAACAGGAGCGGGTCTTCAAACAGGCTCTGATACCATGTTCGACAACATAGGTATTCCAAAAGAGGGTGAACACCTTTAGTAACCACTCACATAACCAGATCAACGATCAACACACTGATGTTTTCACGTGGTAAAACCCCTATGGGGTAACATCCACGACCCCAGCCAACGCGACCACTTGGAGTAGTTTATTAATGCAAAGAAAAAGATTACAGAGATATTTTACAATAGAGTTTCTCACAATCAATTGTCGACAAATCACCCTCCATGCTCTTTAAATAGAGATCATGGACCAATCGGGTGTTAAGCCACAGATCAATGGCCATTAAGATCAAGGAGAGTATGAACCGTCGGATCACTTTATGTCAGGAACATATCATGACCGTCGGATTTCCCAACTACAAATGCATACTAATGCATACTAAAGAAACACACTACAAAACACACTTTTACCTAACGACACAATAGACCAAGTAGATCTTACTAACTCCTAAGTGTCTAAATATTCTAACACCACAATCCTAATTTAAGTGATTTGTCATTAAATAAAATTAATAGTCAAACATCAAGTGAACTAATTCTCATATAAGATAATTCTAATTGCAATATCTTAATGGTTCTTATTAACACCATTAATATGAACCCCCCCTAAACTACTTCAACATTCCCATTCTCTCATTTAGAGGGTATGCTAATTTTAAAAGGAGGCAAGGGGGGCAGGGACAAATTTTATTTTTATTTATTTATTTTTAAATTAAGTCCTTGTTTCTTTTTTAATTTGTATTTTTTAAACATGTTCCCCCCGGGCTATTTTTGTTTATTCCCTCGCTTTATTTTCTAGTTTTCCCCCTTTTTGTGATTTTATTTGCAATAGTACTAATTTTTTAGGCCATGGTTTCAAAATTTTGCAATTTTAACACTGAAAAAAAGGGTTGCTATTGGTAGCACCTTTTTTCAATTTGAGGGTTTATTTTAATTTTTTGGTTACAACAGTCTCAATTTCCAAGGCCATGTAGTTTCAAAAAAGTTACAATTTTAACCTTGAAAAAAATGGGGTGCTACTTGTAGCACACTTTTCAATTTGGGCATTGAATTTAAGATTTTTTTGGAATGACATTGGTTGTTATTGACATGGTTTCAAGAAAGTAGCAATTTTAAGTCGAAAAAAGGGGTGCTATTGGTAGCACCCCTTTTCGATTCAGGATTGAATTTGACATTTTTGTTTCAACGATACTAATTGTTAAGGACATGGTTTCAAATAAGTTGCAATTTTAACCTTGAGAAAAAAAGATAAAAAGAAAAAAAAAAGGTGTGCTATTCATAATACCACTCTTTGATTAAGGGGTTGATTTTAAGGTTTTTGTTTGCAACATTACAAGGTTTTAAGGACATGGTTGTAAAAGGTTGTATTTTAACCTTGAAAAAAATGTGTAACCAATAACACCACTTTTCAATTTAGGGGTTTATTTTGGTGTTTTTGATGCAAAAAAATCAGTTTTTTGGGTTACAATTCTTGTTTTGAGATCATAGTTCTTGTCAAATAGGTAACTATGTGTTTTCTTTGCTGAGACAATTAATATTTGTATTTAAAATTTGACACGACTGCACTGTATAGAATAGTAATACAAATAGAGGAGGGCTTTTCATGAGCCAAGCATTCATAAGATGTCCAAAATTCAAAATTAAGCCCTACAAACTGAGCTATTTTGACTTGTCCAAAATTATAACAAAGCGTCCCACAAGTATATATCATAAGGTACTGTACTAATAACAAAATTGTTTTTCAAAACATAATTGAACATGAAACTCAAAAATACCATGCCCACTCTGGGATTCATGCATGTCTCATGTTGTTAACTTGGGCTCCTTGTCCACAAGTTCCATTTTAGAGTCACCTGGTGCTTGTTGGATTGTTTCATCTTCTTTTCCACTTATGGAGTAGAACCAATCGAAAACCTTTGATTGGAAGGTTAAGCCTAAGTGCTCTAGGCAAGGCCAAAAATTAGTTGATATAACATATTACAATTAGATTCAAGCTTCTTGATTTTCCTTTTATGATGTGTCGTATCTCCAATAATTATGCATGATCATTGCTTTGAGATTAATCTAGACTAGATACTCAATTTTTCTAATGTGAAATGAATACTTGGTTATCTATTAGCAACCCATCTCATCTCCTTAAAAAGTGTTGTAGGTTTATGTAATGATCCCAAGCCAATTTTTTGCGTGAAACCACTAACTACCATTGTTGTGTTTGTTGATTATCTGTTGTGCAGGTTGCTATTGATGTTTCAGCCTTAGGGTTTGTTCCAGTTATTTAAATGGTGTTCATACAAGATCTACTCAACACATGCAATATCACAAGAATGCTTAGATATGGAAAACACAAGCATAGATCTGACCCTTTATTATGAACCAGATACAATATAGAGAGTAGATCTAGAATAATCCTCAGATGGCTCCAATAGATAATAGATATGAGCTGCTACAAAATGCTTCCACTAATACAAAAGATGCCTCCAAAGGCTGAATATAATATGAAGATCCCAAGTGCCAACAATAGGTGAATGCGCAACCCTTCCTGATTGCTGGTACGTCCTGCTGGCTGAATGGGACTAATATTTCAGCCTGGCTGAAGGAGGTACTGAAATCGTGCCAAACTTTATCAAGATGTAGATCGGGGCCAAGGAAACCCCTCCCGGAAGTTTGAAGCTCAAATACTCGATCCTCCTCCATCAATGGATGAAACCCTAATGCAGTCTGTGCCCTCCTGAAACCCTAAATAGCTTAATAAATCATTCTGAATAAAGGACACCTCCAAAACCTCTGAAACTCTCTAGAAGGATAGATAGGGCTGTGGAAACCCTGTAGGAGAAGTCTCAGGTCCAGATTCTAGGTAGAACTCCCTCGATATGAGAAATACTGAATCACAGGACGTCCTCCTTTCCTCAAGGCCGTCCCAATCTGTAGCTGAAGATCTGATGGTGATAACTCCTCAAGAAAACCTCCAAAATGATAGTTGAGAACCTGCAAGTAAAACCCAAGTGCCGAAATACCCCCAAGATCTTCTGATTGGATGGATCGATCTCTTCTTCAAATGATGGTGCACCCCTACTGGAAATTGCTGAACAATACAACCCTGCTTGCTTCCTGAATCGCTAGGTGGATCTGTGATGAGTGTAGAATGGTGTGGGTGGAGTATTTCATCCCCGAGACCAAGCTTGGAACAAGGTGAGTGGGTCTTTCACCACTGAGTTGCTCAAAAGGGTTTGTGATAGCAAAACCCTCAAACTGTATGCTCAAGAGCAATAACAAACAATTACCAAAATCCAGAATACTCAAGAAGTGTGCCCTAGCCTTCTCTTTATACTTTTTCTTCTATTTTCCTGTTGAGTTAACTTAACTCCTAGAGTTAACCCTAACTCCAACTCCAACTCTTCTATTTATTTGTTGAGTTATCTTTTAACTCCTTTTTCACCTTTTTATCAAGTCTACTTAAGAATATAACCTTAGTTTTGTTGAACTTTCCCCTTAGTGTGAGACTATGGCCTAGTGGGGACACCTAGACCACTATATCTTCCAAACCTCTTCCTCAAGAGGTGGGGGACATTACAGTCTCCCCTGCTTGAAATTGCTTGTCCTCAAGCAATTCCAAACCTGACTCCTATACCATCTGTTCATTCTCCCACGTGGCATCCTCAATGGGTAAGTCTTTCCACCTGATCAAATACTCTTTAATGCTTCTCTTCCAGAGTTTTTTTTCTCGAACCTCCAATATCTCTTCCGGAATCAACACAAGCTGTCCTTCTTCGTCCATGGGAGGCAGTATCTCAATGGGAATGATGTGTTGGACGATGGCTTTCTTTAGGAAGGATACATGGAAGACGTTGTGTATTCGGCTGCCCTGTGGAAGCTCTAACTCATAAGCTATGACCCCTATCCTTCTGCTGATCCTGTAGGGCCCAAAGAAGCGTGGTTGTAGCTTTTTTTCTCCGTTTCTTTTAATAGAAGCCTACCGATAGGGTTGGAGCTTTAAATAGACTAAGTTACCAACTTCAAAAGTACGCTCCACTCTGTGCTTGTTTTCTTGGACCTTCTGCTGGTCCTTTGCTCTCTGTAGATGATCCTTCTATTGTAGGAAAATCTCCCTGCGGACAGGTAGATCGCCTCTAAGAGCTTGACCCTAACTCTAGAAAGAAAATGCTTAACATGGACACTGACTTCCTTTCAAATCTATCTAAACTAACACATGAGAAGGAAGGATGACAGAAGTACCTTTTATTGACGTTTGTCCCTGCACGCTCCTGGTTGCGCTTCGATCCTTTGCTTCTCGCTAGATCCTGTGGACAAAACAAGATACAACCGCTTCCTACTCTATTGATATTAGCTTGAAAATAGATCTATCAATTAATGATAAGTTCATGTGACATCAGACACAAACTAGAAAGAAGCAGGCCAAGCGTGTCATATTGATGAGAATAACAACAACAATACTTACAATCGTAGATGCGAGTGCGACAACTTCGTCAAGTCCTCTTCGTCTAACTCTTGCCTGAAAGCTCCACAACCTGGATAACAACAGCTTCACTGATCACTCTCCTTTGGCTGACTTTGTATTTTCTCCAAGATCATAAGTTTCATACTAGCAGTTCTTCCCCCTAATCAGCTCCGTTCCAGCACCACTTATGAGATCATAAGTTTGGTGTGATTCTCCATTTCCCTTCCTCTTTCACAATTAGAAAGCTTGCTTATATAGCCTTGGAGAGGCTCAACAATCTTGAGATATCCTTGGGGAAGGTGAGGATTTTCCTCCTTCAGTTGAGGATCTACCCTAAGATCATGGCTGGACTAGGAATTCGAATCCAAATGCCTTCCAAGAATGAAAAGATGCTTCCCCCATTCATCTCAAAAGCTTAACAACTGCCCAGAATAGGTAGCGCTCCCTCAAAAGGGCCATTAGAGCGTTGTAGCGCTCCCTAGTAGGCTTAAGGGGGGCGCCAGCGCTCTCAAAATCTATAACGCTCCCTCAAAAGGGCCAGGGGAGCGTTATAACGCTCCCTGACAGTGTAAGGGGGAGCGCCGACGCTCCGAGATAGTGTAAGGGGGAGCGCTCCCCTCCAAAAACTCAGTTTTTGAGGTGCTTTCAGATGGCAAAAGGTTTGCAAGCCTGCTGACTCATTTCCCCTCTTCCAAATCAAATGTTTGAGGTGTTTCAAGTGTCCTTCTCATGTCATTATAGGCACGACATATGCATCATGGCAGTATGCTTTCTTTGACACTTTACAACACTTGTGAGCAACATGTGACACTTTTGACCTTGTGAGCAAAATGCGACACTTGCGACCTTTGTAATGACGACACTTGCGACACTATCAAAGTGAGTAATTTTGATGTGTAACACCTTCAACTCTTGGAGGATGTCTTGGCTCTGTTGTACCCAATCCTGCACCATTGGTGCCCTACTATCCCCAAAGGCAATCTCCACAAAGGAGATTGGATCATAGCTGTATAAAGCTCTGAATGGTGTCATGCCTATGGATACATGATGGGTTGTGTTGTAGCAGTATTCTCCCGAGTGCAACCATATGACCCATGCTTTCTGTTGTCTGGCTACGTAATTTCTGAGGTAGCCTTCCACCCATTTGTTGACTATTTCGGTCTAGCCGTCCATCTGAGGGTGATAGCTGGTGCTAGGGGTCAATGTTGTGCCAACTAATCTGAACAACTCCTGCCAAAACGTATTTATGAACCTGCTATCCCTATCACTGATAATGGTATTTGGTAGGCCGTGCAATCTGAATAACTCTTTGAAAAATAGTTCGGCCACCTGTGCTGCGATGAAGTCTGTGGCTATGGAAAATAAGTGTGCAAACTTCGTCAACCTATCCACTACTAAAAAAATGCAGTCCTTATTCTGTGCTCTGGGCAATCCGATGATGAAATCCATGGTTATGATTTCCCACTTGTGCTCTGGAATGGGCAAGGGTTGCAACAGTCTTGCAGGGTGAGTGTACTCATCCTTGTCCTCTTGACATGTAGTGCATTCTTTGACATGCTTAATCACGTCTTCCTTGAGGGCCTTCCATGAGAACCTCTCTCTCACTTGTCTTTACGTCTTACTAATCCCCTGGTGTCCTGCCACTGGTGAGTTATGACATGCATGTAATATCTTGGCTTTGAAAGCTGATCCAGGAACCAAGAAAATTCGACCTTTGTAATAAATGAGGTCCTTCATGAATATGAAGTTATCATCTTGTATCTGTCCATCCAATAGCTGACAAGTGAAATGATCCTTTGCATATTCTACCATCAAGTGATCCTTCCAGTCAACTGACATCCCTGACATGGCAAAAATGGATGACCTCCTAGATAATGCATCCGCTACTGCGTTGTTCTTCCCTTTGACGAATTCAATGTCAAAGTCATAGGCCCATATTTTTCTTAGCCATTTTTGCTACCTTTCATTCAAATCCTTCTGCTCCAATAGGTATTTAAGATTGTTATGGTCTGATTTGACCACAAACCGTGCACCTACCAAATATTGCTGAAATTTGGCTAGTGCATGCATGATAGACAACATTTCTTTGTCATAAATGCTGTAAAGCAGTTCAGGGCCCCTAAGTTTCTGAATTTCATAGGCAAGAGGGTGCCTATTCGGCATCAATATGGCCCCTATACCTTCCCCTGAGGCATCACACTCCAAGGTGAAAGGTAGGCCGAAATCTGGAAGGGCTAGAACTGGGTAGGTGCTCATTACCACTTTCATTTTCTCCATCATGGCTTGAGCTTCTTCACTCCATTTGAAGGCCCCCTTTTTGGTCAGATCAGTCAAGGGTGCACACAGTTGAGAAAACCCCTTGACAAATTTTCTATAGTATGTGCATATGCCTAGGAATCCCCTTAACTCTGTGAGCATCTTAGGAGTAGGCCACTCCCTAATGGCTGTTGTTGTTTCCTGATGTACCTGTACCCCTTTTGCTCCTATGATGTGTCCCAAGTAGAGCACCTCTATCATCCCAAACTCACACTTGGATTCCTTAGCGTATAGTGACTGTTCCTCCATGATTGACAGGATCTGGTCCACATGTCGAAGGTGTTCCTCCCACGTCTTGCTATAAATGAGCAAGTCATCAAAGAATACTAGCAAGTGTTTCCTCAGTTGTTTGTTGAACACATGGTTCATGCAAGACTGAAACGTGGCTGAGGCATTGGTTAGCTCGAAGGGCATTACCAAGAACTCATAATGGCCATAGTGACACCTGAAAGCTGTTTTTGAGATATCCTCCTCCCTCATCTTGATTTGATGGTAGCCAGAATGAAGGTCAATTTTTGTGAAGTAGACAGCTCCATGCAACTCATCAAGCAACTCATCAATCCTGGGTATATGATACATGTTTTTAATCATCTTTTTATTCAAGGCCTGGAAGTCAATGCACATCCTCATTGTCCCATCCTTCTTCTTGACCAAGACTATTGAAGAAGCAAAAGGGCTAGAGCTTGGCCTGATGTGTCCCATGTCTAGAAGCTCTCTGATGTGCTTCTCTATCTCGTCTTTATACTTCTTTGGATGTCTATAGGGTGTGGTGATAACTGGTTTAGCCCCTGCCTCTAGTTAATTGATGTGCTCAAACCCCTTGTCTAGTGGCACACCTAGAGGAATCGGCCCGAACACCTTATGGTGCTTGTCAAGGATCTCTTTGATCTTTGGGGTGTAGTGCACTTTACCCTTCTCATCCACACGTGCCAAAATCCTGCATTCCGCTGATACACAATTTCCTCTCTCCTGAAGATGGCTTCCATCCTCTTGGCCATAACCACCCTAGCAGAGTTACCTGTCATGCCTCTGAGCACGACCTTTCATCCTCCTTCCTCTACAAAGGACATTTCCATGGTCTTGTAATTGGTGGTGATAGGCCCTAATGTGCTGAGCCACTGTACCCCTAGGATGATGTTAGTGTCTGGAAGGTCCATCACATAGACGTCCTAAACTAGCTCATGCCTTCCCAAGGTGAGCTTCATACCTGGAATGTATCTGTCACAGGGCATAGTGCTACCACCTGCTACTTCTACCTTGAACCCTTCAAATTCAACTGTGGGTATATGTCTCCTCTTCAACAATGCTACGTCAATGAAGTTGTGAGAGGCTCCCCCATCAATCAATACAGACACTCTCTGCCCCTGCAAGACCCCTCTCATCTTGAAGGTGTTGAATTTGGGCACCCCGCTGATAGATGCCAAGGTGGCCTTCTCCTCAGCCGTATTGTCCTGTTTTGGAATCTCCTCTTCTGCTGCCTCTGTGGTTTCGGCCTCTATATTATGTATTTGACCATAATCTTCCTCCTCTTCATTGTCCGAAGTAACCTCTATGTAGTGTACCTGGTCACATCCTCCTGGGTTCATAGGAGGTCTCTGGTCTCTTCCTTTGATGTTAAGAGGTGGTCTAGGGGTAAGTTTTGGTTTGGCAGCTGGCCCTAGGCCCCTCATCCTCCAAATAGCATCATGTATATTGGTGGGATTGAAAGCCTTTACCCAACCCCTCAAGGGTTCCATCAACCCTTCAGTAAATAACATCATAAGTCTGGTTGGTGAGATGTCTTGCACCATGACTGCTAGTCTCTGAAATTCTTCAATGTATACCTCTGGTGTACCTGTTTGTCTGAGATGTGTGAGCTCCCTGAAAGGCAGCTCTGGATCCCCTGATTGAAATGATCAATAAGCCTCTGAGTGAAGTCTGTGTATGCCATGATCTGATTGTGGCCTAGGGTGATCAATCCATGGTACCACCAATCATGAGCTTTTCCATCCAAGTGCATGGTGGCAAACTTGATGGCTTCCATCTCTCTCATGGGGTTGAGCTGTAGATAAGTATCCAACTTCTGTACCCATGCCTATGTTGTCATCTTGGCCGTACCATCAAAGTATGGGATTTCTATCTTCCCCATCCTTTGCTTTAGCTCATAATTACTTCTGTGATTTGGCTTAGGTTTATTTCTGAACTTAAGCTGGTAGTATTGATCCAGGGACATTTGTCTCTGAATTCCCAAGTCTAGCTCATGGTACTCCCTGGTAGACTGAACCATCTGCTCAAGAAAATACTCCACCTGTTCCTACTGTGACTGTCCATCTGTGAACATCGGTAAGTATGGTCTAGGAGTAGCCCTGCTACCCATCTGCCCATGTGGGGTGCCCCCTCCATGTCTCCCTTCTGACTGATGATAGGAAATTTTCTCAGGATTATACCTGGGAGCCTTCTCTGGGTTGTACCTGTTTCCCCCCTGTGAACCACTAGTCTCTTTGTTTCCATATATCTCTGGTCCTTTCCCCTTATGATTTATCTGTAGTAATAGATCATCTATCCTAGTCTAGTTCTTTTCCACCTTCCTTAGGTTATCATCTACCTTTTTCAAAGTCTTAGTAATTTCGGCTTGTCCTCTGCGGGTTATGTCATAGTTCTCTTGTAGGTGAATGACCAATTTACTTTCTGTTTGGTTTATGGATTTATTGAATTCTTTTGCCAAGTAAGCCAAGCCCTGGGGTTCTTCCTAACTTGACCCCTCCATTTCGGCCTTTGTTTCACTTGCCTGTTTCTTCTTTCTGCCCATGTATATACCATTGTACCGATGCATGCGCCAATCCTCATAGGTCGAGAGGATCAGAGCTCTGATACCACTGTAATGATCCCAAGCCATTTTTTTGCTTGAAACCACTAACTACCACTGTTGTGTTTGTTGATTATCTATTGTGCAGGTTGCTATTGATGTTTTGGCCTTAGCATTTGTTCTAGTTATTTAAATGGTGTTCATACAAGATCTACTCAACACATGCAATATCACAAGAATACTCAAATATGGAAAACACAAGCATAGATCTGACCTTTATTATGAAACAAATACAATATAGAGAGCATATCTAGAATAATCCTCAGATGGCTCCAATAGATAATAGATATGAGCTGCTACAAAATGCTCCCGCTAATACAAAAGATGCCTCCAAAGGCTAAATATAATCTGAAGATCCCAAGTGCCAACAATAGGTGAACGCTCAACCCTTCCTAACTGCTGGTTCGTCCTGCTGGCTGAAAGGGACCAATATTTCAGCCTGGCTGAAGGAGGTACTCAAATCGTGCCAAACTTTATCAAGATGTAGATCGGGGCCAAGGAAACCCCTCTCGGAAGTCTGAAGCTCAAATACTTGATCCTCCTTCATCAATGGCTGAAACCTTAATGCAGTCTGCGCCCTCTTGAAACCTTGGATAGCTCAATAAATCGTTCTGAATAAAGGACACCTCCAAAACCTTTGAAACTCTCCAGAAGGATAGATTAGGCTGTGGAAACCCTGCAGGAGAAGTCTTAGGTCCATATTCTAGGTAGAACTCCCTAGATCTGAGAAATATTGAATCACATGACGTCCTCCTTGCCTCAAGGCCGTCCCAATCTGTAGCTGAAGATCTGATGGTGATAACTCCTCAAGAAAACCTCCAAAATGATAGTTGAGAACCTGCAAGTAAAACCCAAGTGCTGGAATACCCCCAAGCTCTCATGATTGGCTGGATCGATCTCTTCTTCAAATGATGGTGCGCCCCTGCTGGAAATTCTTGAACAGTACGACCATGCTTGCTTCTTGAATCGCTAGGTGGATCTGTGATGCGTGTAGAATGGTGTGGGTGGAGTATTTCATCCCCGAGACCAAGATTGGAACAAGGTGAGTGGGTCTTTCACCACTGAGTTTCTCACAAGGGTTTGTGACAACAAAACCCTCAAACTGTATGCTCAAGAGAAATAACAAACAATTACCAAAATAAAAAATACTCAAGAAGTGTGCCCTAGCCTTCTCTTTATACCTTTTCTTCTATTTTCCTGTTGAGTTAACTTAACTCCTAGAGTTAACCCTAACTCCAACTCCAACTCTTCTATTTCTTTGTTGAGTTATCTTTTAACTCTTTTTTCACCTTTTTATCAAGTCAACTTAAGAATATAACCTTAGTTTAGTTGACCTTTCCCCTTAGTGTAAGACTATGGCCTAGTGGGGACACTTAGACCACTACGTCTTCCAAACCTCTTCCTCAAGAGGTGGGGGACATTACAGTTTAGATCTTCACATGAGAAGAATTGACCTAGATGCTTGTGCTTTAGCAAGTTCTGATTATTCTAAGGTTCATTGCAAACAACGATTGGAGTATCACTATTCCACATAAAGTGTGTTTTGGGGCTCTAAGGCAATGCTTAAATCCTGCACAAAGCAAATCCCAAAGCCAGAACTGAAGCTTGATTTCCTCCACACTCCCCCTCATCTTTAATAGAGAGATTCAAAGAAGTGTTGAGATGGAGACAAGGCAGGCCCAATTCCTCCCTAGGCTTGATGCATACCAACAGAAGTCTGGCTGGGTATTAGGTTAGATTAATCCCACCGCCATTCATCATGATAACACCAAAACTAATATAGAACTACTCCTCCAATATGGATTAAGTGTGCAAGGGTACCTGCATTTTAATGGGCATCAATACCCATTTCTTCCTCTTAAATGAAATTTGCTAGCTATTGTGTACTGTGTTACTGATTGTGACCACAAATTAACTTTTGTTAACCACTACAATAGAGGATTGGGAACAGAGCTACAAAGATGTCGAAACTACTAAGTATTTGTCTATTATTGGCTCTCATGTGTACTAACTAAGTGCAAAGCACATCCAACTGCTTCTATTTTCTCATGTGGGATGAACAAGATGATTCTCAAATCAATAACATTTGCCTCTACCTTCACCCTCAATCATTATATGTTGATAGTTTTCCACTTCGTTAGAGACAAAGTTGCACGTTGTCTTCTAAGATTATTCCAGCCAAAATAGCAATGTTGGGCTATGTGATTCAAAATTAACATATACATCCGAAAGGTGATTCAAACAAATAGAACCTAGCAGTGGGAGGAAGATGTTGTCCATTTAGAATAAGTTGCCCATGGAAACATGCAGAGGATGTTGTGGGAATATTAGAAGCATCTAGGTGGAGAATTGTAGGCATAGACATCGACTGTAGTGATCCATCCCAATACCTTTAATTTTATGTCAGTGACTATCACGTTGTTTTGTTTTTGTTTCAAATTAAAACCCTTAAATCAAGAATAAGAAAATGCATCCACACAATAGACAACACAAAAATACAGAGAGAACCCTTAAGGTAGGGTAACACCATCAAATAATCCTTATAGAAGGAATCACTCCACAAACCATGATTTCTATAATACAATACTTAACATCCAACTTCTCAATACAATGAGACTCATGTGTATATATACTTTCTCATGAGTATACCTTGGGGTATATGCCAACTGACCCTTATTATTATATTAGTCCCTCTAACTACCTAGTGGGCCTATTTATTACCCACCAAATACCAAGTGGGCCTATTTCATGATTGTGACCACGTTGCATTAATTATCCCCCTTGGGTATCTCCCTAGGTACCCCATATTGTCCTTCCTAGGTACATTACATTCCAACCCCATTCACATGTTTCGTCCTCAAAAAATGAGTGGAAGCCATATAATATGATCTACTAAGAAATGTAGTCAATTGGTACTAAGCATGAGCATCCATCCATCCTCATGAAATTTAGAAGTGAGGTCCAACTTCTTCTTTGCTACCTTGATCTCGATTTTGGTTTCTCCTTTGGTTTCATGTTGTACCATGCTACTCTGACATCTCAATACATTTCTTTGAGCCCTCCATGTACCTCTATACTGGGTGCCTTTTTTTTTTCCATGTTGGTCCATAGTAAGCTTGTTGATGCTCACAACCTTGTCTTGGTGAATTCTATTTCCGAGGGTGGTGTGGGGGGCTATATATAACAACCTTAGCTATTGGTTCTTCTTTCTTTGACTCTTCAACCCATGGTTCCTTTGAGGAATGTAACTCTATAGATTCTTAGAACTTCATTTTTATGCCTTTCCTAGGGATCTCCTTTGGGTGCTTCTATAGAATTTTATGAAAATTTAGCCTTGGACTATTCATTTGATGTGTTTGTAGGCACCACAATTAGTTTCCTTGCAAGGAATTCTATGTGTATCATCTTGAGCCCTGATTGTTTAGTAAGAGAAATATCCTACAATGTGATTTTGTTTTTCATGTACCAAAGCTTCATAAACTTCTTTTGTACATTAATAATAACTAGACCCACTAAGTCCATCCAAGGATATCTAAGAATAATATCCTCATCATCCGTATCTATAACATGAAAATATGAATGCAAAGCATATTTATCCATAGTAACCTTCAAATCTTTGAAAATTTGGATAGTCTAACCCTCAACTTGTGTGCTTTATGTATGTTTTTTAGGTACCTACAATCTTTTAACCAAATAACCATTGATGAAATTATGCTTGTAGCTAGGGTTTATAGAAATAACAACCTTCTCCCATTGAATACATCCATGAAATTATAATAGAAAGTTTGCACTTGGTGGTCCCATTATCCTTCTTCACAACATGATACCACATGTCTACAAAGAGTTTTCTTCATCTGAAAGTGCCTCTATCTATTTCTTTCTAAGTCCATATGAGTCCCACCATATGACAACATCATCCATTAGATTTTTATATTAATAAATTTACCATGTGATTGGGGCTTGTTTCTTACAATCCTTTATGTATTCTTCAATACTAGGACCATCCAATTTTCTTGTAAAAGACACCATCCTTGCTATTACCCAAAAATAGAACTAGGATTTTGAAGAAATAACTTACTTTACAATGAAGCTCCTATGCGTAGCTAAGGTTTTGAGGCAACAAATTTGAAATGATAATAATTGCCTCAATAGGACTTAAAACTATATCATATAATATGTCAAATCAAAGCTGCTAAAGTGCTCTTTCACGAGGTTTTGTTTTGGCTTCAATATGAGCAAATTTTCAAACTATATATACTCTACAATATCTAGAATAAATTTGTAGTTGTAAGTTACATAAAAAACTCTACAATAACTCATTTTTAATCAATTATATCTTCATTTCCTAGACTCTATTTTGGAGGATGTTTTTTTCGGAATGGGTATTTTTTTGAGAGGAACTCAAATCTACAATTGGTTTCTTTAGATTCTACACAAAAATATATAGGAAAGGATCTGAGCGTCGCAACCCTATCAATTCCCTTGAAAAATGCTCAAAAAGAAAATACAAATTCTTCCACTTTATTGCTCAAGAAAGAGCTCTACTATGACTAGAAGTAAAATTTGATAGATAATAGACCAAAAAACCCTTAAAAATTGATAATATCAAAATGCATCCACATAATAGACAACACAAGAATATAGAGAAAATCCTTAAAGTAGGGTAACACCATCAACTACTCTTTTTGGAAGCAATCACTCTTACAAGCCATGATTGCTACAATATAATACTTAATTTCCAAGATCTCAATAACATGATACTTATGTGTATATATACTTTCTCATGAGTATACATTGGTGTCTATGCCAACTTACTCTATTTATTATGGTAATCTCTCTAATTACCTAGCGAGCTTATTTATTACCCATCAACTACTAAGTGGGTCTATTCCATGATTATGGTTACATTACATCAACTATCCCCCTCCGGTACCTCCCTTGGTACCGCATATTATCCTCCCTAGGTACATTACAATTCCTCAGGGCATACTTTAATTCTTCATCAATGGGCACATGACCATAGTCATTTAACTATATACAATACGAGAAAATATTATTTAATAATGACACATATTAAGCTAGTATATTAGCATAATAAATGAGATTATATTGATAAAATTACAAATCACTCTTTAATAAAAAGCCTCCCAGATTGACCCACGATGTCCCACAAATATCCTTTGTTTGCGACTAAGCGACCCCACAAATCCCTTTCAACTCCAAAAATCTTTGACCCACACTCTCATGTGAAAATGAAATGAGGGGGACCCTCTTTTTTCACTTTATATTACAAATGAATAGAGAGGGTGATGCAAATATTACTTTTACGTCATTTAATTTTTGATTTTTTGATCTTTCTATCAATATTTGCGTCATTCATGCATCAACTATTTTGATGCAAGGATGAAACACATGTTGTCTCTGCATCAACCTTGCATAATCTCTAGGTCGACTTTGTGTTGTCATTTATGATGCGAGCACAACAAACAAATCATGTCAAGGAAAATCAATATGCACCGATATAAAAACATTTTCAAAGGGTCCGAGGGCTATGACAATGCAAACCAATAATTCAAAAGCCCTATATTGTAGTAGTGATAATACAATGGGTACACATGAAATAGTTTCACACTAGTGCACCTTATTGTTTTAAGCACACTAGAAAAAAACCTTCATTAAAACATATGGTTGCCCAAAATTTATAGTTATAGTGAACATCTACTAAAACCTCAACTATTATTGGTGGAGGTTTTGGTGGTTTTTTTTTTCCAAAATTGTACCCAATTTGGTAACACTAAAAATCTTAGCTAAAACCTTGGCTAAAACCTCTAGTAATTGGTGTTTTCCTTATCATGTGAGCATGATGACCTTTGCAACAAAAATAGATGGGGACATAAAAGGAATATGTTTGGGATGATCACTTACCTTGTCTTGTCTCTTATTTGTGGATGATGTAATACTATTTGGTTTCATAACAACATGAAATAACAAATATATAAATAAATTATAGATATATATTTCAAGCTACAATGATGGAAGCGAATGCTAACAACGTCTATTCTCTTCAATGGTTTGGAGGGTGACCTAGAAAGACAACTGTACCAAATCCTTCCTTATCCTCTTATTCCCTTTGAAAATGGGCTCAAATATATGAGGTTTATATAAAACCCAATGACTATAAATTTAAAGGTCGACTTTGACTGTACGAGAAAATTGAAGGTAGGGTGACAAATTGGGGTTATAGGCGGCTTCTAGAGGAGATAGGTTGATTCTAGTCAAATTTGTTTTGGAAGGTATCCTAATCTACTTGTTGTCTATAACTCACATTCCTAAAGGAATGTTGGAAAAAATAAGAAGATTTTTTATATTTTATTTTCTTTAGATTGGGAAGAGAGAGAAAAAAGGGGCACCCTTGGTTAAATGGAGAAAACTGGTTAGACCCAAATAGGTTAGAGGGATGTGACCTAAAAAAATCCATTATTTTGGGTAGACACTAGTAGCAAAAAGCCTTTGGAGAATGATGTATAATGATGGATTATAGGGAAAATTAATGACAATGAAATACTTAGTTCTTGAGTATGTAGAAGATTGACTAAGAAGGCAAGTGTAGACACATAGTGGTGCATCAATGATACATAAGGCATTAGTGAGAGCTTTTCCTCATGGATGGCCTAGAAAGTTGGGAAAGAAGATAGAGTTAGAATTATAGATGACTCATGGATGGTATGCTCACGCAATTATAGGCTTTCAAAAGCTTTGAAGAATGGATGAAATAATTTGGTCATCTATCATTTATTTAATAACTCATTTTTTCCTCCAAGATTATGAATGCATACATGTAATGATGAAATAGCTATAAGCTTGGACATATGCGATCTAAGTAAAGTATAACCATTGGCTTGTAAATATGTACTTTTCAATTGTAATTTAAATACCACTAGTGGTTGCAAAGGAATAATGAAAATAAAGGGGGATATGAGTCCACGAGAGGGGAAGGAAGTGGGCTTAGGAGGATAAAAGGAAATAATAATATTTTATTGTTTCCCACCCTTATTTCTAAGTTGTCAAACCTTTGTCTATAATTTTTAAATTATTCATCAACAATGAGATGAGTTGTCCCAAAAGAGAGATACTTGGGCTCCTTAAGGGCATGTGGTCTCTTCTTAACATGAAAAATATAACCTACAATTTTGGACATGCAAGCACTCTCTCATTCATTATTCACTTGGTTTTTCTATTATGTGCTTATGTTGCCATATATTGTTGCTAAGCACTGTTTCCATGAAATTATGAAAACCTAACTAGGGGCTATGGGTAATTGGTGAGAGAAAAGGAAACTCAGTTATATCTAGAAACCTTTTGTTCCTAGCATTAGAGAATCCTTGGCTACTTTGCACTAGAGGGAAGGGAGGAAGCCTAAGGGATTGATTAGTAGATAAGGGGACCACATTTGTGATGTTGTGACGGTTGAGGGGGAAGAGAGGTTGGTGGAGTGGGATTTTTATAGTTAGAAAGGTACAAAATATTACTTCCTTATCTATGAAATTTGGTAATTAGGATGAGTGTGAGATATTAGAGCCAAGCCATAAAATTTCTTGCTTGTGGATTCATAGCCCCAACTTGGGGGTGGCCTATATGATATAATGGTTACTGTTGGGTGGAGCATTCTTCGTTTGCACCTAAATGGTGGTGAATTGAAGACAATATGTGAATTTATTCATATTGTTGTTATTCATTTATGTTATGTATTTTTATTGAGTCATTTATTGGTAATGAATAACTAGGCAACGATAATATGTTGTAATTCATGTTTTTTTTTTGTGAATAAAAGTAGATCCTTGTATTAATAACATCTGTAAGCTATACAATGCCAAGTGTGAGCCACCTGTTCTGCCATAAAAGGAAAACCAGAACAGGTGGCTCTTAGATGCTCCGAGTTCAACACATCATCCTCTAAGATAATTTTTTAAGATATAGAAATATTATACTCGCTTAAGTTGTTTATACATTTTTATATTTTTAAGAAATATCAATATTATGAAAAAATAAAAATATTACGGTGAAGTGTAAAATACATTTCATATATATTTTAATATGCTTGAAATATTGAATATAAGTTTTTTAATAATCATAATAAAAATTATGGTGAGCAAATCACATCTTACTTATAGAATATTTAAGTTGTTTATATTTTTTTAATATTTTGAAATATTATACTCATTTAAGTTGTTTATATATTTTTATTTTTTTAAAGAAATATAAATATTATGCCTAAGTTATTTAAAAATAAGAAATAAAAATATTATGGTTAAGTGTAAAATATATTTCTTATATATTTTAATATGCTTGAAATATTGAATATAAGTTTTTTTAATAATCATAATAAAGATTATGGTGAGCAAATCACATCTTACCTTATAGAATATTTAAAGCTTTGTAGTAGAGTGCTTCTTGCTTATTGGGAAAGATCACAATGAGTAATAACTTATAAGTACTAGGTTACCTATTCAAGAGTAAAAATACATATAAATCTATTATTAAAATATATCAAATTATTATTAAATAATATTATTATTTTATATAAAAAATAAAAGTAATTTTAATTTTATATCAAGTTTTATAATTTTAATTAAAAAATTAGGCTTTGGTTAAATGTTTTATTTTTTATTTTTTTTGATCGGAATTGGGCGATGTAAATTATATAAATTTAACCACTCAAATCTGAAGATCCAACCATTCCCCATCAAATCACAAGAAAAGAATCAAAAAATAGAAATTTAAACTACCCTTAAAAATTATAGTAAGCAAAATACATATTACCATATAAAATATTTAATACTTTATAGTAGAGTGTTTCTTCCTTGTTGGGAAACATCATATTAAACAATAAGTACTAAGCTACAGATTCAAGAGTGTACATCTTAAAACAGTTAATGCTTTGTAATGCTTGCCAAAAAACATGCTAATGAGAAATTATCCGATGAATATAACAAAATTGAGTTTTGTTCACATGGTTAAGATGTTTTAGAGGAAGAACTTGGTATCTCCATTTTCCCTTCTTTAGGGATGAAGAACGTTATAAGTTAAAATAGAAAGTAAATTTTAAAAGTCTGCTATTTAACTTTCATTTAATTTTCTAATGGGATCAAAATCATTATGAAGGTTGGAATTCTGAGTTAGAAAAGGAGGTGATCAAATAAATTGTTGGAGATAATGTTTTATTAATGTAATGTGTTGAGTTTGAAGAGTAATGTCTTAAGTTTGGAGATTTGTTAAAAGTTGTTGAGAAATTATCTCAACCTTCAACCTTCATATCCATGTTTAGAATTAGTTAGATCTGACTCCAACTATATATTATTTCTTGATATGTATGTAATACAAATATTATTTGTGTAACTATCCTGCCATGTCTACTCACCCAAAATTTAATATAGTATCAGAGCCTATATTGACTTAACTCCCTCATGGTAGAGCCAGGAACATGGGGATACATGAGGCTAATCCTATGTACATAGATTAGCGTAGAATAGTTTGTGTGCAATAATTAGTTGTGTGTAAAACTAGGTAGATTGTGAGTATTTGCTACGTTAAGATATTGCTGTGAGAGAAAATGTTCTTGTGTGACGCCGAGGTGAGGATAACTATTAAATATAATGTAACCTCAACAGTCTGACTGTACACTGCCAGCTGTACTGGACAATTGTACTTTCTATTTTTGTCTTGCTTGAGCATATTTAGCTCAGCCATCTCCCATTGCATTGTAACATCTTCTCAGAACTTCTTCAGTACTTCTTCATACATTTCAATATACTGTTCTGTTCTTTTCTCTCTGCATTTCCTGCTTCACAATTTATCATGGTATCAGAGCTATAGCAGTAAGACTCTTCACACAGCCCGAAGAGAAACACGATCCTAACATTGTATAGCTTACACGCATCTTGAGAGCACACGACACAGACTTTTCACAAGGTTTGGAAAGCTGTCTGTAATACTCTCTAAAGATTTCCGTAAGAAACTCACACGAGGTTGCAGAGCGTACTACGCTCGAAAGAACGAGGAAGCAGAGATCGAGAAAGAAGAAACAATAAAGATTCTTGTAATCTTTTCAAGAATCGTCAAAGATTGACAAAGGAAAGACAGAGGAGGCGAGAACTTTAAAAAAAAAAACTCGAAAATTTCGCTCAAATCTGTTAAATATTGGAGCAGAGAACAAAGAATTCGTGAAATTCTTTCAATCTTTGAAAGATTCACATTTTTTTCTTTCACAAGAGAAAATTCTGTCAAATTTGGCAAAGATCGCGTCAAACACGCAAGGAACAACCATTGTGGCCATAAGAGTCCTCCTACGAACGGATCCGAGGCGGGAAACCAGTTCAGAAGGGACGAGGAGAGCGCGGAAAAGGCGGAAGCATTTCAGCCATCAGATCTTGCGCAAAGGCCCGACAACCGTTAGATCAGCAAGAAGGTGCACGACGTTTAGTCATTTGAAGCGCAGCGGAGAAATTTCGACTTGTGGAGTCACAAAATCCCGACATCATCTGGACTGTTGGATCAAGAAAGATCGTGAGCTGTCAATCTTTTCCCATCATAAAATCAAGAATCGGGAGTTGGACGAGCGAAAGAGTCTGCTCTCCAAAAACTCCGATACGCGAAATCCCGAGAAGACTTGTGAGCCGTCCATCTCAGAGGACAGGTGGCGGCAGATCTAAGCCAACACTCCATTTCCATTTCGGAGTTCAGGGTTTTCAAAGACCATTGAAATAGGACTTCACAACTCGCAAAATCGCGATACGCGATATAGCGATAAGATCTCAGCCGTCCGTTTGTCCGGACACGTGGCGAACATCGTATCGCCCGTCGGCATTTCGACATTCGAGGTTTCAAGTTGACAGACACATTGTGTCAACGGAGCATCGCAAGTCACGATATCCCGAGGAGGAATCGGGACCGTCCATCTCTCCCGGACGCGTGGCGTAAATCCGGGGACTCGGGAAAAGTTCCGACAAGGAAAGGGCCATCAGCATATCGGGATTCGACAAATCGTGAATCCTGAGGACAAGGATCTCATGCACTTCGAAATCGTGAAGTCCAAAATCCCGACAGGAGGAACCCTCCATTTGCGGGGCCTAGCTGACGTCATCTCGTCAAACAATTCAATCGGCGCATCGACATTTCGCGGATCCTGGAGATGAGACATCCAAGACACATCAAATCGCGAAATCGCGAGGAGAGAGCACGACTGTCCATCTGCTGGGACGCGTGGCAGAGATCAGAGGAATCGGGAAAGTCCCGAAAGAAACGCGCCATCGGTAAATCGGAGATCGAGGAATCGAGGAGACAGAAGAGCTCGACATCAGAACTCGCGAAATCCCGATTCACGATATCTTGATAAGATCTGGACCGTCAGATCACTGCACGATCTGGACCGTTGAAAAGTCCAAAGGCGAATTTTCGCGTTTCAGCATTTTGAAAGGAAAACAATGGGAAAAGCCCATAGCGCTTTAAAATAAATACGCGTGGTCACATTGCAAGGAGACCAAGGGCCAATTCAAGCCCGATAAGCTCCCATTGGCCATCGACAAATCGACGTTTCACCGATCGGAGGTAAATATAAAATTTTCCTCTGTACTTCTGCAATTTTTTTTTAAATTCAAAAATCATGGCGTCGTCTAGCAATTTAGGTCCAACTCAGGGTCCGATTCTTCTTGGTAAGAATTACTAATTTTGGTCTCTTCGAATGAGGTCATTCTTGCAAGCACAAGAGTACTGGGAACCAATGGATCTTGGATATGTGGAACCAGATCCAGCTGTCCTCACTGCCATGACAAATGCGCAGAGAATTGCTCAGGCAACTCTGAGGACCAAAGAAAACAAAGCGAAATTTTGGATTCAGAATTATGTAGATGATTCGATTTTCTCGAAAATCACAGGCGCTGGTACTTCCAAACAGGCCTGGGATATCCTTAAATCGTCCTACCAAGGAAATGACAGGGTAAAAACAGTTAAACTACAGACCTTGTGGACACAATTCGAGACTCTCAGGATGACAGAGTCCGAAACAGTGGATCAGTTCATGACCAGAGTCATGGGAATCGTGAACCAGATCAGACTAATTGGTGAAACCATCACTGATCAACGAATTTTTGAGAAAATTCTCAGAAGTCTACCCAAGAAATTTGAAATGGTTGTAACAACAATCCTTGAATCCAAGGATCTGTCAAGATTTTCAACAGATGAGTTAATTGGTTCTCTGGTGACACATGAGACCAGAATACATCTCACAGATGAGTCAATCTCCAATGCCTTCGAAATTCAATTCTCATTCAGAAGAGGGAAAGGCAGAGGAAGAAGTAGAGGAAGAGGGAACAATCAAAGTAATCCTCACTATAGTGGAGGTAATAGACAACAATCTCAGAATCCAAATTTCCAAGGTCAAAGGCAACAACAACAAAATCAATATCAGAATTACCAGCCTCAAAGAGGCAGAGGGAGAAGATCTAATTACAAAACTAGCATACAATGCTATTACTGCAAAAAGTATGGGCACTATGAATCTGAATGCAGGAAGAAGTAGGCAGATCATCTCTCAGGCAGAGCACATGTGTCAAATCATATGGGAGACACCTCAAGAGGTATGTTTCTCTCA
>ML792790.1:171518-197010 GCA_009831015.1 Picea engelmannii | reverse complement strand
AAATTAAGATGAAAGCTATTTAAAACTAAACCTTTAAGATGAAAGAGAGATGACCATAAGACCAAAATACATCAACAAATAGAAACTAACATTTAAAATTAAGATGAAAACTATTTAAAACTAAACTTTTAAGATGAAAGAGAGATGACCATAAAACCAAACTACAAAGTTAGAGTCAACAAATAGAAACTAACATTTAAAATTAAGATGAAAGAGAGATAACCATAAAACCAAACTACAAAGTTAACGTCAACAAATAGAAACTAACATTTAAAATTAAGATGAAAGCTATTTAAAACTAAACCTTTAAGATGAAAAAGAGATAACCATAAGACCAAACTACAAAGTTAGTGTCAACCAATAAAAACTAACATTTAAAATTAAGATGAAAGTTATTTAAAACTAAACTTTTAAAATGAACGAGAGATGACCATAAAATCAAACTACAAAGTTAGGGTCAACAAATAGAAACTAACATTTAAAATTAAGATGAAAACTATTTAAAACTAAACCTTTAAAATGAAAGAAAAATGACCATAAGAACAAACTACAAAATTAGAGTCAACAAATAAAAATTAACAGTTAATTAGATAAAAACTATTTAAAACTAAACCTTTAAGATGAAAGCTATTTAAAACTAAACCTTCACAATGTTGCATTGCATGAAAATATTGGTGATCACTGGGAATAATGAAGACCCCAAGGATGTAATAAATCCTGATGTCACCAAATTAACCAAATATCCAAATAACCGAGCGCTGATTCACAGTGTCCGGGTTCGAATTTGAGATCATCTCACCTGAAAGCGAATACATCATTCCTTGCGTTAGATTGATCTTCTGCGAGGGTGAATCATAGCTGTTTTGTCTTCCACTGGCGACCAAATACTCATTCCCATCCTCGTCCAATCGAATTTCCAGCTTGCTACCTCCAAAAGGACTCCAGCCGTCCAGTGAACTGTTGAATTCGGGATTCACAACTATTCCTCCGCCGTACGAAGATGGCGGCGGCTGTTTCTGGCACTGTAAGATATACAGCCACACCCAACATATATCAAACTAAAATACCCTTGAGCACATACATAAATATCAATATGAATGAATATCTTGTGTTTCTGAGGGTTTCTTTCCTTCATTCATTACAAACTGCTGCTCTCACCTCTGTGGTGGCGAAAGAATCGTACACGACGCCATTACTGTTGTCTGAAACGAAAAGAAAAAACAGCAAAAACAGACGTTATAGGCCCGTACTGCTATTTGACTCAAACAATGAATATCAAACCATGATTTCATACTCCATACCGTCGTCAGAAGCTGATCCCAGCTGGCCCAAGAACACCAAAACTATATTGAAACACACCAGCAGTGCGTTTAGATGGCGGGTATCCATAGCAATATACCTGATACAAAGCTAGCGATTCAATAAACGAATATACATTTAAAGTGTATATGGATCATGAATTCCCCAATATACATTGGAGTATATTGGGCAAAACTTAAAAGCAGGAGAAACTAGAATACAGTTCGAAAAGCAGGAGAAACTAGACTACAGTTCGAAAGCCTTCACTGGAACTTTAGTTTGGTTGGCATTCATCACATTCCACATGGCTTTATATACATCTACACACGAACTACGAACGGAATTAAATAAAACTGAGTGGCAATACGTGTAATCTAGGGTTTCTAAAAACCAGAAAAAGACATTGAGCACATTCCAGATGACGTTATATACATAAAATGGGTGGCAGTACGTGTAATCCAGGGTTTGTAAAAAACCAGAAAAAAACAATCCCTCGTTTGTAGTGGTGCAGCACTAAGCAATAATATTGAGCACTGAGGGGCAATAGTAATGTCAGGAGCCACTGGAGAGATGGATCAATGCAGGCATGCCTCCGGAATGGAGGATAATATTGTTTGGATCGTCATCATGCTCGTCCTCCTCACATTAAAATGCTATTCTATATTTCCGCCACTTTCTCGTCCACTCATACATGTTTGTTTTGTGTGTTGTGAATACAGGAGGAATTGGTACCAATCAGAAGAGGCCCCTCTACCTTGATCATGCTCAGCAGCTCATGTGTTTTATTCAACTGATTTTGTTGATATGTAACTAGCAATATCAACTGATACTGTTAATATCACTGGCATTCATATTGTTAATATCATTAGCATTAATATGATATCATTCCCTCTTGGTCCAGGTTATTATTATTATTTTTTTCTAATTGTTTTTAGTTATTATGTTGTATGAATATTAGGAACATGGGAATGTGGATATAAGTGTTCGAGTAAAAGTTTCTCCAAATTTGCAGGAAAGTCAAGTTGGAAGCTACAATATCATAAATATATAAATCTTGATCATTAATATGCCAACACTCTCTGCATCATTAAATCACAGCACAAGCAACTCTCTTTGTGACTTTTAAACTTTGAGTTTTTTAAAATGGGATTTGACATTATTTCTTTTTTTAATTTGCAATAGACTTAAAAGTTAAAGAAAACTTTAACTACAATACACTAATCAACTAAACCAACATCTTACTTAAAAAAACTACAATGCACCAATCAACTAAACCAACATCTTACTTAAAAAAAAATAAAACAATGACTTAACCTTATAATACCAGGGCTAAAACCCCAATGCCACACAACAACAATCTGCACTCTCTTCCACAATCTGCACTCTCCTCCAATTAGAAAAAATTATTATTCATTTTCAATGCCATTTCCTCAAACAGCCCTGAAAGAAGAAAATGCTGAAAATCAATGTAGCGTTAAAGAAGGAAATATAAAATGAAGAGGAGGAGGAGATCCAATAAAACTGTGCAAGAAAGAGATGTTAGAATGCAATCTAGCCTACAGAGATGATCGTATTTTAATTGCGCTTTTGGGAAGAGAGAATCAAATTTCAAATGCATTCAGATGAAAGCATATTTCTTCAAAGGTTCCATCAAACCTTTATGGAGCAGTGAAAAGTAATTGAGAATATATTTAGCCATTTTAAAATGTAGTTGAATGATATGATACATTATTTGATTTAAAATATGATACAATGCTATTTAAGATTTGAATATATTTTAATAATAATTAGCCATTATTTTGAATGCTGGAAAATTATGGTGATTAAGAACATGTGTTTTTTTAGGTTACAAGTTTAGTCAACTAAAATCATGGTGATTAAGAACACTTGTTTTTTAGGAGGTTATAAGTTCAAATTGACATTTGTAAGGTATGTACATTTCCTTAAACTTTAACAGTCAAATCTTTGAGTGAAGAGAATTCTTTGTCCCATAAATAAGAGGTCTCATACACCAAATCTAGCTAAAATGTGATCTTAAAATTAAACTATAATAATAATAATAATATTGAATTCTCCAAAACTGTAAACAATTTAAAAGAACCAATAACATTAATAACCTCAATTAATTGATTTTATTTAAATTGATGTGTTCTTGGTGATCCAATGAATCATAATGTAGTGTTTGAACTTGAATCCTGAATATGAGTATGGAAAATTCACTGTTTCTTTGCAAAAGAAGTGCATAGAGTTGAAAGGAAAGGATTAAACATCAAATGAACTAGTAAAACCCGTGCTACTCTGAGTGCTTCTTTAAAGAGTGAAGACATACGATTGCACGCAGGTCATGCATCGTTGCTAGCTTTATGAGGTCGAGAGCACTTCATATAGAATGTCGAGTCAGCTGTTGAGTAATGTTTGCATATGAAGCTGTTCATGCATGTCCCTTCACATCTCGAAGATGAGCTCCAGATGCTTTGGCGCAAAGAGGAAAGTGGATTGCAAGTCTTGGACCAGAGCTGAGAAGGCTGTTGGAGGCTCGATTGGGTAATCGACCGACAAAATCTCTTCCTGAATTATGCAAGTCCCTCTGTCCACATCACATGCTATAGCAGGGGCAGAGTGACTGGTGCTAGGCGGGTCACGGGGATCCATAACTGTGTATAGGAGAGAGTTTGGGGGAACCATAATTGGCTCTTCCAGAATTTCCTCCTCTACAAAGGCCATTGGAGGAATTTTTTTATCCCTATCTTGACAAATCAAAGAGGTCAAAGAAGCCCGAGAAAGCTTGCGAATGCGACACTGCTTGGCTGCATAACAATACCAGGTAGCCTCTCTCTCAGGCTTACCACGCTCCCGAGGCATGTCGCTGAGGGAAAATCAAACTGGAAGAGGCTTGAGAAAACACAAAGCGAGGAGAATGACAGGAGAAAATCCCAAATGCAATAGCTGAGCCAAGTGGGAGGAACCGTAACATACCCGAAGGAAGTGGAGAGGCGCCAAGAGAGATGAAGTGACCTTGCACATGCCTCTCGTACCCATCGTTTTCCACCAACCATGGCGCACTAAAGGCTCCATTCAACCTACGTGAGGGCATTGTCGAGCCTACCCAGAAGCGCTTTGAATGCTACCCTCCATATGAGAAATGAGAGCAAGGGCGACAACATACGTCTTTAATACAATGTTCTACATGCTATCAATGTGGCACCCCATCTGGGGGTATTCAATCACATATTAATAATAAACATTGGATTAAGTTATATAATTATGTGTTAATAATATACATGTTTGTTCCCTATGTCTTGAAGGTTAGCTCAATTGGTCTTGATGCCAACTGTGAGACTCTCTCTTTCATGCCCCTTAGGGTTATGGTTTTCCATGGATTATGGGAAGTATTTTGTGGCCCTTAAGGTGTCCAACTAACCAATATAGGGGTGGCTCGACCCAAGTTCGAATTCCTCGTTTAATTGAAAGTTATGTAGAGTCCATCTTAAATGATGTTTGGAAAAAGCTTGCCAAATTACGGATTCCATTCATATATATATATAAAGGAAGCTTTCTTCTCAACAAACATATTTGTTCAATAAAAATTATACCTTTTCATATATATATATATATATATATATATATATAAACTTAGTTTTTACTTTTTTTATTTTATTTTCACATATTGAAAAAATGTTTTTTTATTTTTATAGATAAATATTAAATTTTTGAATCTTTTAGACTATATAACTCTTTTCAGAGTATATAACTTTTTTCTTCATTAAATATTTGGTATACCAACTATCTATTTTATTTTTAAAAATAATAAAATATTCAACTTAATATAATATAATATAATGTTTTAATATGTAGGATTTATGTATGGATTAATAATTAAAAAAAAAAAGCGGGATATCCTTTATCTCAAGCATGTCTCAATCTCCAATACACTCATTTTTAGTGTAGATTTAAATCATTCTTAACATAACCACTTATTTTGTTGTTGTTGGTAAACTCAATAAGTTATGTAAGTTACTCAATTCTTCATACTAAATTGAGTGTTTTTGTCTTACTTGTTCATACATAGACAATGTAAGATCACATGCATCTCATCGTCAATTTCTCATTCACAAAGTAAACATAGTTCTTCTTTATTTATTTTTCTATGTATTCAACTACTAAGTGGTGATGAAAACTCAACCTAAATTGACAAAGTAAATATTTTTTTATGTATAGATGATTACTTGGCACACTTATCACACTACAAGGAAAAGACCCCCTAACGAAGGTTATAGCAGAGGATTTTAGTGTTAAAAAATTGACAAAAATTGTCAAGAAAACCTCCGTTTTTGGTAGCGGATGGTTTTGGGGAGATTATAACGGAACTTCATTATAACTAAAAAAAACTGGGCGAGCAGAGGTTGTAGCAGATGTTTTTCCATGCGGTACGCTTCACACACCATAAACATTGGTGCGCTTAAAACATTAACGCACCAATGCCTAGATTGCACAATAGGCACCGAGCAAGTCCTAAAATATTGGAGACCTGGTGCGTTTATACAAACTACAACCCGATGCTTTAATAACAACAAAGCACCGGTCGAATCTATGATACCGAGCGTCGATGCGTTCTTGAAGTTAAATCCCTGGTGCTCACATGTCAACCAAAGCACCGGGGCTGTCTAAGAAATATGGGGCATCGATGCTCTTCTAAACATAAACGCACTAGTGCCTTAATAGGAATAAAGCACCAGGGGTGATTTTAAGAACCCCCCCTAAATTTATATATATAATAAATGGGTGAATCCCCATGATACATAGGAAAAATTGAAGGCTATTTTATCAATAATATAATATGTATATATAATTTTTTAGTGAATCTTTTAGTCAATTATATAATCTTGTAATATATATATATATATATTTTTTCCACATAAAAAATTCGTAATTTCAATAAGGAGGTACATAATTAAATTCCCAGGTATATAATGGCTATAAGGAAATAGCCAAGTATATAGTAACTGAAAAGGGAACTACGTAGAGAAAATTACATTTAACAAGTGCTCGAAGCACAACCCCAGACATGGGAAAAAACTAGAAATAAAAGAGGCCTAAGAGGGCCCAGATATAGCTAATAAGCCGCTAAACATAGTTACAAACATGTCAAAATAGACTAGGAAAAACCTGCATCTACAGGAAAATAGTTCAGATGCCGCACGCCCGAAGATGGACCTCAAAGTGCGGAAGCACTGCACGCCCAATAGTGGACCTCAACGCTCTGACCTAACCCCCATAAAGAAGCAGAAAACCCAACAACCGATATGAAAAGCATCAGATCCCAGGTCCAAAGACCCAACACCTGTCCAACAAACCTCCGAGAGATAGCCTCCAGGGAAACCTCAAATATGATCAAGAAGAAGATGGAGAGGTGAAGCTGAACAAAACGCAGCTACAGTCAGCCAAAACCAGAGCAGAAAGGAGTTGGCTAAGGAAGAAACCCTAATCACCCCAAGAACCAGCGAAAGGAGCTCCATACAACATACAATCCACAGGATGCACACGTCGACGCACCAAAGCAAAACCAAATGAGAAATCGAGCATCCTCGGGGACTAGACCACAGACGACGCAAGCAGGCGGTTGACCAGAGCGTATCCAAACCGTCAAGTGGCTGGGTACCAACGAATACATGTACCATTCATCCAGGGGGGCAAAGCCACAATCCAAGGGGATACCAACAATAGGGAGGCGCCCACGAAGAAACTCTGCGGGAGGGGTTGCGGCTAGGGAAACCCTAGCTGCAGAGCTTGCTCCAACTTAGGTCCTAGTTAGCTCACATTAATCTTGTAAAATCTTGGCGAATCTTTCATTGAATTATAAAATCTTGTAAAATCTTGGCGAATCTTTCATTGAATTATAAAACCTTATAAAGTCTTGGAGAATTTTTGATAAATTACAAAAGCATATATAATAATATGAAAATGTATTCATTAAACTGTAATATACTCATTTTACATATTTGGAAAAAGAAATATAATTTGTCCATCCTCTAGACAATGTTGCAAGCATTAGGGGTTGTGTTTGTCAAGGATCTCATTGTTATGATGCCTTATGACACTGGCAGTGGAAAAACATGGTAGGAAACTCCATGTCAACAAAAAATGGTATCATACTAGATAGTAGTGATGATGAATTTGAAGAATTGTTGAAATCCCAGTAAAGTGCACCACTAACCACTAGTGAATTGTGTTGGATGCCAGTTATCATATCCCTTTGAGTGGGATCTTTCTATTACATAAATCAAATCCAAAAATAACCTAAAGGGTGGTGCCCCTTATACTACCCATTACAACATAAAGCATGCATGAATATTTCACCCTCTCTATTGTTTCATTATCTCCAAGTATCACCCTTGTTTTTGAGATAAAACAGTCAGCTTCTCCTTGAAGGTTGTACCCTGCCATGAGTAAAAAATGTGAAATAATATCTCTAGGAGTGTGCATTGTTACCACTGGGAATGGGCCTCAAGCAATTCTTATTTCATCACAGAAACCCTTGCAATAATCTCATTCTTATCCATACATGTAGTTTAGTTGCAATTTAGTTTAGTTTAGTTTAGTTGCAATTTCATTCTTATCCATACATGAAAAACATATCTCCAACAATTATTGACTCAAACAAATTGATCACATTCTAAACTTAGGCAAATAAGTTCGAAGTAAGTTGTATTTTCAACATAACACTTGAGAAACAAGGTAACTATAGTAATATATGCTGGAGTGGAGTGAAGATGGAGTTGCATCTATGGGAGGAAACACTTGTTTGGCTTGATCCTTGGCGAGGACAACCTTACCGAGGAGAACCCCTGGTGCTTTATTCCTATTAAGGCACCTATGATGTATGGTAAGTTCGCCAGGTATTTTAATTTTTTTCCCAACACCTCTAAATCATACCCAAATATTCCAAGTAGTCAAATAACAAATATAACATAAAATATATATTTATTGTTGTGAAAAACAAACAACCATTTCCTTTAACTATCATTCATCTTCTCCCTTATTTTGGAATGATGTTGACCTTACCCAACTGGTAATCTTTGAAATACAATCCATTGTCAGTTATGCCTGGATGAAAAATAATTTTGCTTTGAAAGAGAGTAATTCCATTATGTTTGGTTTTAAAACCTTACACTAACTAGTTACTTCCATTGGTTACATAAAAAGTATTGTAGGCAGACTGCATGAAGACTGAGGGTGGCTTGAACTAATAATAATACTAATCTAATTTTAAGGTCACAACCAAGACAAACACCAAATTGGTGTATGATACCCCCTTGTTTGTGGTACAAGGGATCCCCTCTACACAATGATTTGACTGCTAAAGTTTACAGAGGTGTACATACCCTACCCCCCTTTGGATTTTAACTTGTAACCTCCTAGGAGGAAACATATGTTCTTAACCATTAGGCTCGTTCAAGCTATACTATATCATCCACATTTATAAATTTATTATGAAATACAAAAAAGATTCTCCTCGATAAGGTTCTCCTCACCAAGGATCAAGCCAAACAAGTGTTTCCTCCCATAGATGCAACTCCATCTTCACTCCACTTCAGCATATATTACTGCAGTGACCTTGTTTCTCAAATGTTTTGTTGAAAATAAAACTTACTTCCAACTTATTTGCCTAAGTTTAGAATGTGATAAATTTGTTTGAGTCAATAATTGTTGGAGATATGTTTTGCATGTATGGATAAGAATGAAACTGCAACTAAACTACATGTATGGATAAGAATGAGATTATTGCAAGGGTTTTTGTGATGAAATAATAATTTCTTGAGGCCCATTCCTAGTGGCAACAATGCACACTCCTAGAGATATTATTTCACATTTTTTACTCATGGCAGGGTACAACCTTCAAGGAGAACTTGATCGTTTTATCTCAAAAACAAGGGTGATACTTGGAGATAATGAAACAATAGAGAGGGTGAAATATTCATGCATGCTTTATGTTGTAATTGGTAGTAGAAGGGGCACCACCCTTTAGGTTATTTTTGGATCTGATTTATGTAATAGAAAGATCCCACTCAAGGGGATATGATAACTAGCATCCAACACAATTCACTAGTGGTTAGTGGTGCACTTTACTGGGATTTCAACAGTCCTTCAAATTCATCATCACTACTATCTAGTATGATACCATTTTTTGTTGACATGGAGTTTCCTACCTTGTCTGTCCACTGCCAGTGTCATAAGGCATCATAACAATGAGATCCTTGACAAACACAACCCCTGATGCTTGCAACGTTGTCTAGAGGATGGACAAATTATATTTCTTTTTCCAAATATGTAAAATGAGTATATTATAGTTTAATGAATACATTTTCATATCATTATATATGGTTTTTTAATTTATCAAAATTTCGCCAAGACTTTATAAGGTTTTACAATTCAATGAAAGATTCGCCAAGATTTTACAAGATTCTATAATTCAATGAAAGATTCGCCAAGATTTTACAAGATTAATGTGAGCTAACTAGGACCTAAGTTGGAGTGGGCTCTGCGGTTAGGGTTTCCCTAGCTGCAACCCCTCCCGCATAGTTTCTTCGTGGGTGCCTCCCTACTTCTCGCGTCCCCCTGGATTATGGCTTCAGACCCTTGGATGAATGGTACATGTATTCACTGGTGCCCAACCACTCGATGGTTTGGATACACTTTGTTCAGCCGCTTGCTTGCGTTGTCTGTGGTTTGGTCCTCGAGGATGTTCAGTTTCTTGTTTGGTTTTTCTCTGGTGCATCGGTGTGCACGACCTGTGGATTGTATGTTGTATGGAGCTCCTTTTGCTGGTTCTTGGGGCGGTTAGGTTTTCTTCCTTAGCCGACTCCTTTCTTCTCTGGTTTTGGCTGACGGTAGCTGCATTTTGTTCGGCTTCGCCTCTCCGTCTTCTTCTTGATCCGATTTGGGGTTTTCCTAGAGGCTCTCTCTCGGAGGTTTGTTGGCCAGGTGCTAGGTCTTTGGACCTGGGATCTAATGCTTTTCATATCGGTTGCTAGGTTTTCTGCTTCTTTATGGAGGTTGGTTCAGAGCTTTGAGGTCCACTATTGGGCGTGCAGTGCTTCTGCACTTTGAAGTCCATCTTCGGGCGTGCGACATCAGAACTATTTTCCTGTAGATGCAAGGTTTTCCTAGTCTATTTTGACATGTTTGTAACTATGTTTAGTGGCTTATTAGCTCGATCTGGGCCCTCTCAGGCCTCTTTTATTTCTAGTTTTTTCCCATGTCTGGGGTTGTGCTTCAGGCACTTGTTAAATGTAATTTTCTCTACGTGGTTCCCTTTTTAGTTAATATATACTTGGATATTTCCTTATAGCCATTATATACCTGTGAATTTAATTTTGTACCTCCTTAATGAAATTACGAATTTTTTCTTTGGAAACAATTTTTTTTTTTTTTTTTTTTTAACTAAAATGGTTATGAATTTTATTAATTGGGAATTCCAGCTGGCCGCAGCCTTACAACCTTCACAAAATCCTTCTACATTCTTTTACAAGTTGCTGTCCTTTTCAAGGAATACAAATTTTTATCGGGTCTCCATCATTTATGCTGAGTTCTCCTTGGGCCAAGAGGCATCCTTTGTTGGATAATTTGTTTGCTTATTTGTTTGAGTCTCTGAGTATATGATAGCAGTTGAAGGAGGTGAAGTCTTTTAGAATGTGTATTAGCCTTTGAAGGTTCTTGTTTAGGCTAGTGTCATTAAACTGTCCTATCGAATGTATCATTTTGATTAAGATTTCAGAGTCTCCAAATGCTTGTAGCTTCCGATGTCCTCTTTCCTTGGCTATCTGGCAGACTTTTATCAAACTCAGGATTTCTGCTTGGTTGTTGGTTCACTGTCCGAGTCCCCAACAAAAGGTTTCAAGAATTTTCCCTTCACTGGAGTAAATGATTCCTCCAACTCCCACTGTCCCAGGGTTTCCCTTGGAGGCACCATCGAAGAAGACTGAAGTTATTCCTTGCTTCTGCCACCAACTCTGGAATATGTCGTGATTATCTCTTAGCCTCCATTTTGTTTCAAGATGGGATTTTTCAGTGCTATGGATCCGAAGGGTCAACACGGAGGTGCCGAGCCAATTCTTTTCCTCCTGCTGCAACAAGGTGTCGGTTTTGTGGTTTTGAGAGCTCAAAGTTTCTAGGAGGAGGCCTTTTTCTTTCGCTGCTACCATGTTGGGGGTCCACCCTGTGTTGTTGAAAATTTTCTCATTTCTTGCAAGCCAAAGCTTCCAACACACATACTTGGGGATTGAGATCCAGACTCTGGCCCATAATGTTTTCAATGAGAGCGAAGGGTAAATATCCTTCCAAGTTGTGAATAGATCTACTACTGAGATGTTGGTGGGGGAAACGACCTTGAGGCCATGGAGGATGAGCTGCCAAACTTTGTTTGAAAAATGGCAGTCTACAAACAAATGATCCGAGGTTTCCATGGCTTCTCTGCATAAAGAACATTTGTGTGGACCGACAATATTTCTTTTCATTAAATTTTCACCAGTCAAGATCTTTTTGTGCATTAGTGTCAAGAAGAAAAAATTTACCTTGGGGATCGCCTTTGAGTCCCATACCTCCAACCAAAATCTTGCAGGGAGTGGTCTGTATTTCTGTTGTTGTAGCAGAGCATAGCCTTTGGCTGCTGAGTAAGTTCCTGTGGGTCCCCAACCCCAATTGTCTTTTTCTGTCTTATGCACAGGAGCTGCCTCTCGAAGCTCTGCTTTGAGCATTTCAAGTTGCTGGAGGAGGCGATTTGGGACGTTGCCGAATTGCCAATCTGACCAGGAGCCATCGTCGTCCCATTTTGATATGTCATTGATGCTGTATTCCTCTGTGGTCAAGAACATCGCGGATTTAAGTCAAGATGGCATTTGAAGCAAGGGGCAGATTCCCCATTATCCGATTTGTCTAGAGATTGGTTCGTTTTCCATTGCCAGGGACGCAGTACAGATTTTGGGTGAAGAATCGTGCCCCTTTGATGCACAAATGCCATAGTAGCGTGGTCTTCCTGCTCGTGGCATTTTGAAGGTTTTTGATTTTGGCATTTGGAATATATTTATGCATTAACATTTTGTTGATAGGGTGAGTGGGGTCACTGTGCATCTTCCACATGATTTTGCAACCAAGAGCTGTATTGACAAGAGCTGGATCTTGGATCTGTAGCCCGCCTTCTCTCAAAGGCCGCTTTACTGTCTCCCAACTGACCAAGTGAAACTTACGTTGGTTCCCTTTCCCACCATGCCACAAGAAGTCTCTCAACAATTTGTTGATCTGCCCAGCTATCGATTTAGGTGCCAGGAGGTAGGACGCTTGATAGATCGGCAGTGAAGAAATGACTGCTTTAATCAGAGTTAATTTACCTCCATGGGTGAGCCAATGTCCTCCCTAGGCATCGATTTTTCCTTTGATTTTTGTTAAAACTTCTTCCCACAAGTTGACTCTGTTTATGCCCAATGATAATGGCAGCCCAAGGTACTGTATCTTTTCCCATTTTGAATTCCCTTTGAACCCCAAGGTGCGTGCTATCTTTTGTGTTTTGTGTTCTGCTGCATTCCAACTGTAGACAACACTTTTCCTTTCACTTATCAAATCTCCAGACACCTTGCAGTAAGCTTGAAGAGTGCCCTTGAATGCAGAGGCTACTCTATTTGAGGCTCCTCCTAGCATGAGAGAGTCGTCCACAAACAGAGCATGATTTATAGGTTTAAGATTCTTCGTTATTCTCAAGCCTGGGGCTGCTCCTATTATCCTTTCCTGCTGAGTGTATCCGCCATTAAAATGTACATAAATGGAGAGAGGGAGCAACCTTTCCTCAACCCCCTCGTAGATTTAAAGAAATCTGCTGGTCTCCCGTTTACCAAAGGGGCTATGAGTACAAGCTTGTATCAGTTTTACAAACTCTTGCTCAAATCCGAATGAAAGAAGCACTTGATACAGGAAGGACAACTTTACTCTGTCGAAGGCGTTTGCCATATCTAGCTTAACCAACATGCCTTTCTCTTTTCTGAGATTGCTGGAGTGCATAGCTTCTTGAACTTGGATTACATTGTCCAGGATGTGTCTCCCTTTGACGAATCCTCCTTGCGAATCTGAGATGAGCTTGCCCAACAGAGGTTTTATTCTGTTTGCAAGGAGTTTTGCAATTATCTTATAAGAGGCATTACCTAGGGAGATTGGCCTGAATCTATCGAAGGAGGCAGGGTTTATTTCTTTTGGGATTAATGAAAGGAAAGCTGAATTGGTGATGCCTCCTATTTTTGCTTTCTGTAGGAATCCTTTTATCATTCTGATGAGGTCAGATTTGATTATATTCCAGCAGATCCTGTAAAAATGGATAGTGAACCCATCTAGCCCTGGGGCTTTGTCAGGATCCATGGACCAGATGATTTTGTTGATTTCTTCTTCATTGGTTGGGCTCAATAGTGTTGTGTTATCTTCTTTTGTGACCAGAGCTGGGATGTTCTCAAGGAATTCCTTATTGCCTTCTTCATTATCATCATTCTCTTTGCTGTAAAGTTGGTGGAAATGTGAGACAACAACGACCTTTATTTGGTCTATTCCTTTGCAAAGATTCCCGTCGTTAGTTGTAATCTCAGAGATGTGGTTCCTGGAGAGGCGAGATTTAAATTGTCGGTGGAAGTAAGATGTATTTCTGTCATCAGCTTCCAGCCAAAGGCTACGTGATTTTAGTCTCCAGTATTCTTCTTCATTTCTAAAGGAGCAGTAAGTTTTACATTGGGATGCTTGCTCCTTTTCCAGATATGTTTTGGCAATATCTATTTTTTCCATTTCATTCTGCAGCTTTCCCAACTGCTGCACTAACTCCTTTCTTTGGGTATTGGGATTGCTTTCCGAGAGTTTTCTCCATTCCTTGAGGGATTTTTTTGTTATTTTTAATTTTTGTTCCCAGACAAAGTTGGGAGAGCCAGTAAATGAGGTAGACCATGCTAGTCGGACCGTCTCTACAAAGCCACTCTTTATTTTCCACAATGGGCTGAATCTGAACAGGATTGGGCCTAGTTTTTCTTCTTCCTCTAGCAAAAGCAGGATGGGTTTGTGGTCCGAGGTAAGCTTGGGGAGGATGGCTGTGGAGATTAGCTTCCTTTCCAACAACAAAGTTCTTTGGACCAAAAACCTATCCAATCTGGCAGATATGTGTTCCTCCCCTGTCCTGTTGTTGGTCCAGGTGTATAGCCCTTTGCGTGGTTTAAAATCCATTAGATCCCATTGTTGTATCATGTATTCTACTACATAAATCATTTGGTCCTTGCTGGTCCTTCCTCCCCTCTTTTCTTTTCCATTCATGACTAGGTTAAGGTCTCCAACAATGATTATGTTGTTTGGGGAATTTTGTTCTAGAAACTCATTTAAAGTTTTCCAACAATCTTTCTTTTCAGAATGCAAAGTCGGTACATATAAATTGAATAATGCGATGGTTAACTTACTTGCTATGTGCTTCAGCTCTGTAAAGCTCCAATGCTGAGTGTTGTAGGAGTTGACGAGGCTGAACTTTTCTTCCTTCCACAATGTTGCTATACCTCCGGAGGAGCCCCTTGCGCTGATTGCTTTCCCTGTGTTTTTCTGCCATTTGTTTTTGCTAATCTCTAGAAGGTCTTCCCCTTCGATTTTTGTCTCTTGGAGCATGAGGATGTCTGCTGGTTCCACTTTCATCAGATCCTTGACCACTTCAATTTTCACCGAATTCCCCAGACCTCTACAGTTCCAAGAAACAATTTTCATTACTTACTATTGGGGGTGGTTGGGCCTCCTCCTTTTAGAGACCTTATTCTTGTGTTTCTACCGATTGAAATTTCTATGGTAGGTTGGCTTCCTTGGGTCTTTTGTCTTTCTGCCTCTTCCTCCCTTACTTCTTTGTGAGACTTCCTTCCTTCTCTTTTAGCTGGCCTTTCTAGGATCTCATCCTCCGAGGAGCTTGATGGTTCTAGTACTTTCTTTCTGGCTATGTCAGCATACGAGGGAGAGGGGGCTACTTCCAGGGTTCCTGCCGTTTTCCCTTGTTCCCCTGTGTCTTTCCCATTTGTGGGGGAACTTGGTTGTTCCCCGCTCTCCATGGTTGTTTCTGTTTCTTCTGTGTCCTTGTTGGGATTTTCTGTTTGAGGTCCTGATTGCAACGTGGGGTTGAAGCTCCCGTCGATTTTCTCTTTCTCCAATTGCCTGAGATTTCCATTCTTCATTGTTCCTTTGCTTCTGGATTTTTCTATCCCTATTTTCTGGACTGCGATCCACTGATTTTCTTTCACATTCTCACTCTCCTCTGCATTCTTTTTTTTGCAGTGCCTTGCGAAGTGGCCATAGCCGTGGCAGTGCCGACATTTGAAGGGTAGCTGCTCATAATCTAGCTTCTGAATATGTGTCCAATCTGCAACAGTGAGTTTGATTGCCTCTGGTAATCCCACTTCCAGATCGACCTCCACACATATTCGTGCGCATGAGTACTGGTCTTTTCTCGCTGCTTGGTCTATGTACCTTCCGAGCGTATTGCTGATTGAATGCAATGATTTTTGATTCCAGTAGTGTAGAGGGAGATGAGGTAGACGAACCCACACTAGGACGACAGAGGGCACATCCTGGGCTGGGTCGAAATCTAGGGTCCATTTGTTTAGATATAACCTCTGTGGCCCCATGAAGTACATGCCGTTTCTGAAAATGAGGTTTTTGTCTTCAGGGTTTTCGAAGACGAATACAAAGTATCCTTTCCCTACAAAATGGCTCTTTATTCCTTCTGAGATGAGCAGGCTCCAGTTCCTCTGCACCCAAGCTTCGACGGATTTGGGAGAGGGCCGGAGCCCGATGAATTTCCCGATAAGTCCTCTGTCTGCTAGATTGACTGTCGTTCTACAAGTTTCTTCTAGAGGCAGTTCAATGCTTGGGATGCATTCTAGTTTCTTTGCGAATTTCTGTTATGCTGCTGACGACGGTCTCTTGGAGGCTTCGACGATGAGCTTCCCAAAGGCATCGAATTCTGGCAAAGGGGAAGGGGTGGGGATGACTCCCCCACCAACATCCATGGCTGGGGAGCCCTTGTTCACTGCACTGTGCACGCGTTAGGTCGTGCTCCTCACGCCCCTGCTTGCTTGATAATGAAAAAAAGATTTTACAAGATTATATAATTGACTAAAAGATTCGCTAAAAAATTATATATACATATTATATTATTGATAAAATGGCCTTCAATTTTTCCTATGTATCATGGGGATTCACCCATTTATTATATATATAAATTTAGGAAGGGTTCTTAAAATCATCCCTGACATACACAGTTAGCACGGGTAGCCAAAATACCTTTCCTAGTAGAATATACAAAGAATTATAAAATTATCAGAAGTGGAAAAATCCAAAACCTCTTATCAACTGAGAACCTCAATATATTTGAAAACTACGCAATGAGCTCAGATAGTCCAGAAAAGGCATTTAAGATATTGAAGATAGACTAAAAGTCTAATACCGTCCTTGCCAAATAAACCAAATGGTTGTACTCATAATGGTCCAACTCAAGTACTGGCTAAGGTAGTAGAACTCTAATGCAAACATAAAATGCAAAATCTCCATGGTATTGTTTAGCGAGTAAAGAACTGGACGAACCTAGATAGAAGCACATGAAAACAAATTAAGATAATGTCAAAATCAATACAATATATTTCATGCAAATACTTGAAGTGGCCATGAGATCTAAAATTTTCAAATGGTCAAACAGATACAATGAATATGAATTCAAATCAATATCTTGGCCGTGAAGCAAAAACAGATGCACAAATCCTTTAGAAGGTCTGGGAAGTGTCAATGCCAATAATACCAAAAATGCTAACATAAATTTTTTTGAAGGGCAGGGAAGTATCAATGCTAATAACACCAAAACTACTAACGTACTGGAGTATGAGGAAGCTATAACATCCGAATCAATAGGATTGTAGTTACTAGACACTCAATGTAAGCCTTTCGGGGTAGATGGAAAAACACCTTTCCCAAAATATTGAAAAGTACTCAGATCCTTTACTAATCACATCTTCTCCAGTTGCATTTACTGCTAGATTACTACAATTATTGAAACAAATAATGGTATTAACCGAATCTGAATGACAACATGACGTAACCCACTTGACCCATATCCCAGGACCATACAAACCCATTACATGAAATGCACCAAATCTGAAGCAAGCTAATCCTGAGAGGAATAAATGAATTCTAGCTAATCAGTAAACAGACTACACCAGCTTTTATACGCACTATGCCATCATTTACACCCTAATTACTGTTATTTGTTGGTGGGATTGGATCTCCTTAGCTTATGGTTTATGTGTGATTGAATGAGACCCAGTGGCTCCGATTCAATGAAATAAAATTTCGAATGAAGCCCAATGCTCCATTGAAGTCTCTAAATTGGGGATGGACATGAATCAACGAAAAACAAGAAAAATAAATGCATACCAGGGTTCATCCAACCTTCATGTCAAGCCTAGGTTCAAAGGCCATGAAAAGATCATAGCCTTCCGATGTACTTTTTGCGGTGTCTAAAGGACGACTGGGAAGCCAACTCCATGCATTTTGAACCAACATAGGTTGCAGGAAAGTGAACCTGTAACTAGTAAATTTCTTGTTATTATTATCATCATGAAGTGGTCGAGATTTCTGGTTTTGTAAACTGTTTTTGCGGACTTTCCGTTGAAAGTAAAAGCGGTTTTTTCTGGATATTGTGTGTCCTTGTGCAATTTAAAAGGAGTTTGTGTTACCAACCAGTGCTACCACTACAACTTTCAGAGCAGAGTTGGAATTCTGTTTCAGATAAAAATATTTAAATTATCTGACTTCTTGACAGAAATTATCCATCTTCTTGATCGACAAAATATTTAAATTTTCCGACTTCTTGACATAAATTTTATGTCTTGTTGACAGAAGTCCTGAAGCTACATTGGCAAGGAAAGCAAGAGGAGGATACCTTTACAGCCTGCGCTAGGCTAGTTTAACTTTTGTTTGATTGAAACTTTTGTGCGGATAAAGACTCGAACCGTCGACCTGTCATTGAGTGAAGCTTTCAAAATTTTTGACCATGAGGCGTCTGCTCAAGCTTCACTACATGGACCCACCACCTAACCTATGACATATTAGACTTGGTAACTGTGTAGAATGACCAATTTATGAGTGAAATATTACAAATGGAACAAGCAACAAATGCCAGTGTTATGCTGTCTATGCTTATCACAAATGGCAACACCAATATCACATGCTTGCCAAGTGGTGAGGAAAACATGCTCTGAAGCTGTATCTATAACTTGACTTTGCAATGCCCAACAAGCCTCGACATAACCAATTCGTTTACATGAACATGCTCAAACCCAATGATCGAACCCTAGTCTTTTGTACAACAAATGTTAACAGGTTGGAACACCAGTTTTCTGTATAGGAACAAGCACCCACTGAAGGGGAGTGAACGTCTAATGTTAACAGGATGGAACACTAGTTTTCTGTACAGGAACAAGCACATGGAATGCTATCTCTATCCATGTTCTTACATTGTCCTTCTCTATCATCAGAATCCTCTAATTTCTTCTACAACCCATGATTGTTGTCATCTCTCTTGGAACCCTTTGAATTACCTCGAGTGAAAAGAGAGATCAGAGGTACTTCCATGACCTTTAATTTCACAGTGAACGATCTATTCTTCTTGGGCACAACATGGTCCATAGAAATACCAATGCAGACATATTCAACACAAGGAGACTGGAAATCCATGTTAGGTTTAGCTGACTTTCTGAATCCCAACAAAGATATATTCAACTTAGTAGCAGTTTTGAGCAACTTGGGGAATTGGATCTTGACTCCAGGGACGTTATAAGACCGTGGAAAGGAAATATCGATATCAATATCATCTAGTGGCGTTGTAGGAAGTTGGAGGGGAAACAACTGGCCATGGTAAAATAAGTTACCTACAGGGGAAATGAAAAAGAACACACCGGCTTGGACAGTGGCGTTGAGAAGAAGAAGAACATAACGATTCTGCCAACAAATGTAGCTACTCTAAAAACTCTCAAGAGAAGTCACAGGTTTGAAATCAGGATTTTGGATGAAGTTTTTTCAAAATGCACAATTCTAACTCCATCATATTGATAAAGATCTTGAATGAATTCTGCTAGTAAATATAAAATTGTAACTCATTCGTTATTGATGGTTATTCATTCATTATTGATAGTTATTCATTCGTTATATGATATTTACAGGGACATGAATTAGATCATACAAACTGAAAAGCAGAAGAACACAAAAGTTATATTGTGGTAAGATTCATGAATCTTACGTACAAGCCAATCCCGCGATTCTAAATACTATTCCAGCTATCCCACCTGCTCTCTCGCCCCACCGAGATGTAGGGGATTAAACTAAATCTATGGATGGGGATTAAGATAAATCTATGGATGGAAGAGTAGCAATCGCCCCACCGGGATGCAGGGGATTAAACTAAATCTATGGATGGAAGAGTAGCACGCAGTCAATCACAACAAAGATAAAATGCAGTGAGGCGGTGTTGCGAAGTAATTTGAAAACATTATACTATTGAGGCGGTAAAATGGAGCCCTGACATACACAGATCGATCTGTTTGATGGTGTTCTCATGGTCGTGGAGACGGTGGCCACAATTTTTAATGTGGCCACAATTTTTAAATCCCTCACATACAAAGATTGATCGGTTTGATGGTGTTGTCAAGGCGGTGGAGACAATGGCTGCAATTATCAAATCCCTCTGTGGGTTTGATAGTCAATATAATGTAGATCCTTTCCAAGAAACTAAAAATATGTATGTCAGGATTTCCGAAAACATTAGGAAGACATTAGGCAGTCAATATAATGCAGATCTTTGTGTCAAGATTTCCAAATCCTTGTCAGGATTTCCCATAATGTAAACGTCCAAACTTATGATACATAAAGGTATATGCAAATGCATAAAAGAAACTCGGCAATAAGAGTTGAAGATTATTAACCAATAGGAAGTCAAATAAAAGTAAATAAAATATTTAAAAAAGGATTATTTTATTTTTCCTATTCAATACTTTGAAGATCATACAAAAATACATTTGGTCAACCAAAAACTAATTGAATGTCAATGCTCTAGTGAACGCTAGAGTCCTGGCCTTCAACAGGGACTAATAAGAGAATTATTAGTACCATAGGTAATCGCTAAAATGCATTCACTGGACCATTCATAGTTAGACACAGGAGTAGTTTGAACCTCCCAAGCCATTGAGAGAACACGTTCATCTAATAAATGGAGAGACACATTTGAGCATTGAGTCTCACCAACTCGAAGTCAAAATTAAAAAACTAAGAAGGTTACTAGAGGTTGTTGGACATATATCATCAACAAAGACTCCTGCCAATTCTAAATATTTTAATCAAACAAACCAATCTACCTTTTCAAGGTGCTTGTTGGTTCCTTTTTGGCATACATCTCTCAGGATATGTCTTCTATAAGAGATATAACTTTATTTATTCAGCTCATACATGAAGGCATATCCTCATTAAAATCATGGTTTTAAAAATCAGGCATGATATGCATCACAACTGGGAAAATATTTACATGGATTTGAAAAAAGATAGTCACTAAATTTTCCCAGCTCCAATTTCCATTCAAAAAGACTAGAAACTAACTTATGAAAATTCATTGATATAAAAAAAACATTTCCCTTAATATTTAAGCTGGAAGATGAACACCATAGTATCCTAAAATTTGCCCTCACACAGAAACAACACCAAAATTTGAATAATTGAAGTTTTCAACAGGGAATCATGGTAGTAAAATAAGTACTTATAGAGTTGAATTGAAACCATTCATAATAAGGGGAGGAAAATGTTCTTCCACGTATGATTTTCCTTGGGCAGGGAAAGGTGCATCTGGAAAGCAAAGATCCATTCTCTCCAACACCAACTTTTACCCTTTCTCAACTTTCTTTTGCAGAATGCTTTCACTCATCCTGAATCCATGTAGGCATAACAGTCTCACTCTCACCACCTCCTTCATCTCGTTGCGTTCCCCTTCCCCCTTGCCCCCATTCCCCATCTAATCCAGACTCTACCAAAGTTGTTTTACAAAAATTAAAACTGATTGCACCCAGTAATATCTAATTTTTCTATATCAGGAAAATCCAATAGAGGAATTTGATAACTCTCCATAAATTGAAAAGAAAACAAAGGAAATCTCTGCTCGCTTGGTAACAAATCCCCCCCTTTTTTAAAAACTGGGCGAACAAAAGTTTATATTTGCCCCATAACCCAAAATTCAGGCAAATTAAATCATAAATCCTGAAATATATCAAATAGGAGGGCGAATTCGCTATCAATAATTCCCATATCTGTAGAAATCGGGCAAATGGAGGTTGCGGTTGGAAATTTCATCGATGAAATTTATTTTTTTATCCCTTTCCCTCATAAAAACCTGGGCTAACCCTATCAACGATTATTTTTTTAAAATAAATTAGGGGATAATAATAAAATAATAAAAAAACAATAAAAAAACCAATACAATACAAAAAATTCGCCCCAATCAAAATTTGGAACCCCTTAATTTCGCCCATGAGCGAAATTTCGCCCCTAAAATCATCTATGTAAAGCACCAGGAAAATCAATGATAACATGCACCGGTGCATTAAAAAAAAATAGGACCAGTGCATGATGTCGAGAAGGCTCTGATGTAGATTCAAGAAAGAGAAGCACCGATGTGCTTATAAATTGAACGCACCGATAAGTCGTATTATTATTTTAATTTTGGGTTAATTTTTTTTTTGTAAATAAAATGATTTTATTACCTCATATTGCCTTCACAACCATACATAGCAGGATAGTGTCTAAAGACCAGCCACTTGTTCTGCCAAACAAATGGAAACCAAAACAGGTGGCTGCAGGATTTGAGGTCTGGACCATTGCAAAAACACCGCCACTTGTTCCACCAAACAAGTGGAAATTGGAACATGCGGCTTAGAGTGTCTCAGTCTGAACATATTGAGTAGTTTGAGAGATCCCTGAACATAGAAATTAAAATTCCTACAACGTTTTGACATTTACAGTGCCTAAAAACAAGAATACTGAGCAATATTAAGTTGTGGAAGAACCTGTGAATCCTTTGTCGTCATGAGTGCTGCCAACGAGAGTGAAGATGAATGGTTTTGCACAGGTTGGGCACCTTCATTTTCCTGGCGTTCCTGAAAGAGCGTCAAACAACAAATAGAGTCAGCTGCTGAGCAAGGTATGCAGGTGGAACTACTCCTGCATGTCCCAACGCATGCCGAAAATGAGGTCTAGGTGTTATGGTGAAAGAGAGCAGATGGAGTTTGGTCCCTGGTCTAAAGCAGTGGAGGGAGGAGGGAGAGGCTCTTCATGGCATACCACTTGGCATATCTGAGGAAGTGACTGTATCAGAGGCAGAGCAACTAGTGAGGGGCTACGGGTCCTGGGGGTTGGGAACAATATACAAATGGGAAGGTGGTGGTATTTGAATCGACACTCCTGGAATTTCCTCTTCCACAATGGCTATTAGAGGTTCTTCTCCCTCCCTATCATGGAGACCCAGAGGAGTTAGGGGAAATTGGGAAAATCGACAAATCCTTCTTTGCCGAGCTACCTAGCTGTAATACAAAGGCCCTCTCTTGGGCTTGCCTCACTCCCGAGGCATAACAATGCATGTAATAAAGAAGCTTAGCAGGTGCAATGCTTGTAGGAAGGGGAGAAAAATGACATAAACAACACTGACTGTGCCCAAGCACGAGAGATGGTTCAAAGCCAAGTGAGAAGATCCGTATCTTACTTGAAGTAAATGGAGAGGAACCAGAGGATTTGGAGGGACCTGGCTTGTGTGTCCCGTACCCACCTCTTTTTGCCAACTCTGCTGCGTGAGGGGAGACATTAAACCAAGGCCAAAGTGCCATCTCTTCTGAACGTAGAGGCCTTGAATGCCTTGAATGCCACTCATCCTACAAGATATGGATGTGAGGGTGGCAACATGTGCATTTAAATATTGAGTGCACATGTTATCCATTTGGCACCCCATCCGAGGGATTTTTGGTTAAAATATTATTAATATTGGTGATTTTTCAATTTATGTCAACACCGATGCGTATTATGTTACAACACATGTGCATGTTATAATTAAAGGAACTAATGTTTCTTATCATTGAACGCACCGGTTGTCATTTTCTCTTTTCAGAAGCATCGACCTGTGATAGTGCATAATTATCGTTATTTTTTAATTCCATTGTTTATCAAAAAATTGACATATATCTTATAATAATATTCATATAAATTAAATCTTTATTAGTGCATTTGGATATGATGTTTGGATTATCTTGTTATATCATCTGTGTTCACATCTCTTTGTTATAATATTTAATCATCCATATATTTATTCAACGATGTAACATTTTATAGGAACAAGAATAAAACAAAACATATTTTATTATATATGAATAAGAGGCTCGTTGTCATACAAAATGGGACCCTTATTGGTAACCCCTTTTCTTTCAATTGGGAGAGTGCTATGTCCATTACTAAACAAAATTTTTGATTTTCATAGACAATTATTTCAAAAAATACAACAGCTTGCATTGATATCCAAATATATTGATCATCATTCTTCGTTGGAACTGTTTTCAGACGTGCTTGAGCTACTTCCATGACTTGGTTTATTTGGTCGAATGTTTTGTTCATTGGCTCGATTGTTCTCCTCTTCTTCAAATGATTCCATCTACAAAAATAAAAAGAAAGTGTAATGAGTGTATCTGCATTGGTGAGAATAATGAAAATTGAAATAAATAATATACATGAATGTAAATTGAAAAGCAACATACCATAGCAAGAATTGAGTCCTGAATGATACACATTTTTTCAAAACCAAATCTCATGCCTTCGATCAACAACTCTTCCGTTGGCACATTTCCATACTTTGTTTCTTGCAGTTTTAATATACCCCATAATAAATTATAGTTTTAATATACACTATTTTTTTTTTGTTCCATTAATTATAAAATGAGAGAACTAAAACAACATAGCTACTTACAAATTCCACAATTAATTTTTGATATGCCAACATATACTCACAATCCTTAGCCCAATGTCAATCAATTCTTGCGATGACTCTTCTTTGTATGTTAGTACCTGTTTGAAGACATTCAAGGATGGCTGTTGTAAAATAACTTAAAATATACAAAAATGAAATCTTAAGTTAATGTTATAAGGAGATAACAATTATTCACAAACTTTGCTATCGACCCCTTTTTTTTTATTTTTTTATTTTTTTATTTTTTTATTTTTTCTGTAAGAAAATACTTGAAAATTAATAAGTAATGCTAAATTATTTATTTATATGTACCTAGTAGAAAAATTCAATGATTTCATACATTTGAAGCACGTTATTGTTGAGATGACTGTTGGATTACTGAGAGGGGGGGTGAATCAGTAATAGCGTAATTATAATCCTTTTTCTTCAAATGTTATATCAATGTAGAATTATTATCCAATAATGAGTAGTAAGAAATAAACAATCACACACATACACAGTACACCAGTGTTTTACGTGGAAACCCAAATCGGGAGAAAACCACATAATGCTTTTTCTTATATGTCTTGAAGAATTACATTAATTGGAAGCACCAACTTCCTTTGTTTTCCAGCTGCAACTGGAAGGAGGCTCCAACCCCCTAGTTTCTCAAGCTACAACCTGAGGGAAGCTCCAACTCCCTAATTTTCTGGCTACAACCAAAAGGAGGCTACAACCCCCTATGTTCTCCGACTACAACCCCCTATGTTCTCCGACTACAACCGGAAGGTGGCTACAACCACCTGTCCTTGCCTCGTCCTGCCACCCTGAAGTAGAAGTAGAATGATGGAACCAATGTCACACTATCACTGTGAGATATACTGCTGTAAACCTGTACGAATAAACCTGAACCATGCATCAACCATGCATCAACCTGTACCTCAACTTATAATCAACCTGTACCATAAACAAGTGCATCAACCATGCACCGACCTGTACCAAAGAACCTGTGATCAACCTATACCATAAACAAGTGCATCAACCATGCACCAAACAACCTATAATCAACCTGTACCATAAACAAGTGCATCCAACCATGTACCAAGTATGTACCAATCATGTGTCAACTACTCA
>ML792790.1:146373-158387 GCA_009831015.1 Picea engelmannii | reverse complement strand
GACTACTTTGACCTTTTGGGGCTTCTAGATGACATATGAGGGTCCTCCAACTTCGTAAGGCCATAACTCTCAAACCGTGAGGAGTTATGTGACATTCCACATACCACCAAAAATGGAATGACATGTACTATCCATATAGAATATTACCTTCAAATATATAAAAAATCATACCGTTATCCATCAAACAAACTTGGGTCCATTACCCAAACCTGGGTTCTCCAACTTCACATGGTCATAACTCTCTAACCGTGAGGAGTTATGTGACATTCTACATACCATCGGAAATGGCATGACAAAAACTATCCATCTAGGATAGTTTCCCTGACAAATTCATTGTCCTTCATCTCATTATTCCACAATTAAGCATGGGTTCTCTTATTCTGCAAAGCGTCTTCCCGTGAGGGATTTCACCATAAGGGGACCACTTTGGAGTTCATCCATATTTACTTCTTATCAACCATGACAAAACAATAATGAGTCATATTTACATCAAACAATCTTGGGTCCATTACCCAAACCTTTGTGCTACGGGGCTTTCTTCAAGGGTTGACATCAATGACAACCAACCTTAATCAACAATGGCTCCTCCTACGATGCAATTATGTCCATTTCTTTTACCATATCCTTGTACACTTTTTTTGACATTCGTAATAGCATATTTTGAATACCAACTCATTGATCATGAGTACCTACAATGAACCTTTCACCAAATAATACATATTCAATATACTCAAAGTTCATCTCATAAGAGACCCTTTCTCTCTTATTTATACTTTTTCAAGTAGCTTCCTCTAGGGGTTATCCTCTAACCAACTTTAACCAACTTCCTTCTTTTAGGGCTAACCCACTTCTAACTACTTTGTCGACTTACAACCACTTTCCCACAAATAGTAAACTCTCCACTTCTAGTTGCAACTAATTTATTTTTAATTGTTTTCTTGTTGCAAGCACTTAACCCATGACTAACCACTTTGACTGGTCAAGCTCTTCTAAGAGATTCTAGAATAATTTGACTTCTTTGACCTTCTAGGGGATTCTAGAAAACACAAGAGGTTTCTCCAACTTCACATGGCCATAACTCTCTAACCGTGAGGAGTTATGTGACGTTCCACATATCACCATAAATGAAATGAAATTTAATATCCATATAGAATAGTCTTATCTGCATATTCAATGATCTTCATTACATTATTCCTCAACCAACTTGGATTACCTAACCACACATCTATGATGATTCAACCACTTAACCACTTGGACTTCACAAAGTGTATTCCCGTGAGGGATTTCACCATAAGGGGACCACTTTGAATTTCATCCATTTGGTACTTCCTATCAACCATAACATGACATCAATGATACAAATCTCTTTACTATCAACACAACACTATGACACCTCATGAAATCATCCCTCTGACATCAATTACATCCATGACCACATGATCCAACAATCAATACATCAATGATAAAACCACATTACTAAGAAAATACTTGACATCAGCCCTTTGACATCAATGAAAATATAGTACAACAATCTCCCCCTTTGGCATTGATGGAAACACTAAAATTGATGTCAAAACCAATCAATGATGGCAACACTTGGACATGACAATGCTCAGTCTCCCTATGTGATCATCACTCCTCATCACTCCACATCAATGTGACTATCTCTCCCCCTTTGACATCAATGGAAAAGGGTAGTTCTTTGCTTGGGGATTTCCCCCCTGTGATCCGAGTTCTTTTGATTGATGTGACTTATTAAAGAATTGTATTAAATGAGCATAAATTGAAGTGCACCATAAAGAAGGAAAAACTCAAAATGAAGAGACATAAATATCGAATCTGAACACGAAAAAATTGATAACGGAGTTCATCCCTGATGGACTACGTCTCTGGGTCCTTCTCTCAAATGGGTAGGCCTTTTTATTAACTCAACAAAATAATTTGGAAAAATACATAAGTATACCTCATTTTGGAATTAAGCTGCATAAGGTTTTCTCAAATAAGAAAACAAACAACACCATTGCATTCGTGGCATCAAATTACCCAAAAATGACCGTCTCCACGCCTCAATATGACTATGGTACTCCCATTCCCATGAGAAATATAGTCTCAGTTTCCGTTCCCGCAACCTGCAATGAATCCTCTGTCCTTGCCTTGTAAACCATGCTTGAACGTACCATCGAGTGCCCCCCCCTCAACACCAACAAAAAGAAAACTTAAATAGTTTTTTCGGTGGCGGAAATACCAACGTGGACCGGTATCCCAGTTGGTAACTTTGGAAATCGTTAGGATTTAGCACTTCTAGAGGTTCGGGGGTAGAATCCTCGCCCGACCTATTTTTTTTATTATATGGTTGTAATAAAGGTTTAAATGTGGAAGGGCCTGTCAGACTTGGCGCCGACTGATCGTACCCGTCGTCATTGTTTCTTGTCCGCATATATATATATATATAACAGTCGTGCTGGTCATTGGATTCGGCACCATCCGGTCCGACGATCGAATTTGTTTTCCCTTTGTCATTTCCCCATCTGTCATTAGGAAAACTGTGGGTGCCATGTGACACCCTCTAGTTGGCCCACATGTCGTCTGATGGTTGGCTCTCTTGAACTAGTAAGCTACCACATGGCACTGACATCACCTTCTTTGTAGGATCCATGTGTCATGTCTGGATGTGGCCAAGTGTTAGTTTGATACTGGGCCACATGGCGGCCCTTGGATGGTGCCACATGGTAGATTTTCACTGCACCAATTGGGGTCCGAAAATGCCAAATCAACATGACACATGGAAGCCTATGGGGATTCCACTTGGAATGATGATGTCATCGATACATCATGCTGATTTCACCCTATCCAGTCATCTACTGATTTCATGCTGACGTTAGCAATACGAATGCTGATGTGTCCTAGTTGACCAAACTTTGAATGGCCACATCTTTTTCATTCAAACTCCGTTTGATGAACCGTTTACGCTATTGGAAAGCCTATGACGCGCTCCTCACAATGATGCCAATTTCATTGAGTTTTGAGGACTTGAATTTTTTCCCTTTCTTTGTCTGCTGAGGCCATTCTGAGATTCCTGAGGCACTTTTACGAACTCTGAGTTATGATTGAATATCCAACAATATTGAGAGGGGGGTGGGGTGGGGTGGGGTGAATCAGTATTGCCTAATTTTTGCTTGTTAATTCCATCAATATTAAGCACACACATTAATTATTCAATTAAGAAATATATGATGAACAACAAACCGTTATGAACACTATATTTTATCGTGGAACACAACAGGGAAAACCACCAACTTTTTTCTCATTAATAAATTGTTTTTTTACAAAACTGTTTTTAAGCTACAACTTGATGGAGAGAATTTCCCCTAGTTTCTTCAGCTACGACACCCTATTTACTAGCTGTAACTGAAAGGAAGTTGTGACCCCCAAGTTTATCAGCTACCACTGAAAGTATGCTTCAACACCCTATTTACCAGCTACAATTGGAAGGAGGCTACAACCCCCTAGTTTATTTGCTACCATTGAAAGGATGCTTCGATCCCCTATTTACTAGATGCAATTGGAAGGAGGATACACCCCCTAGTTTATCAGCTACCACTGAAAGGATGCTTCAACACCGTATTTAAAAACTGCAACTGGAAGGAGGCTATGACCCCCTAGTTTATCAGCTACCACTGAAAGGATGCTTCGACACCCTATTTACTAGCTACAACTGGAAGGAGGCTACGACCCCCTAGTTTCTCAGTTACCACTGAAAGGATGCTTCGACACCCTATTTAAATTTATTGTTGATATGTGAATTTGTTGCTAACATCCAATTGATTTCACAATTCAATTCAATCTCTGCTACTCTTCATATTGAATTTGATTCATGCAGTCATTAACACAAGTCCTATCAGATTTGAATTTTTGACTTTTAATTGTTTTCCCTTGCTCCACCCTTCCTCCCTTTATGTAGGTTAAAACACTTATACCTCTCTTATTGTACTATGTTCAAGGTGTTCATAAACACACAAAGATACTGTCAATTTTTCAAGTCTTCTTAGAGTCATTAATTGTTGCAATTTTTACTTGTCTGCTGCAACCTCTGCTTGTATGGTCTTCTGGTTATCTGCAGTCAAACTTCATCTCTTTCTCTCTGGATTATGTCATTTAATATTTAATGTATATGATGCAATCCAATAAACACTGGATTGCATAACTGCCGCTCTGTCTCCTTCTGTTCTTGGTCTTCAATAAGACATTGACATGCGCCCTAGAACCAACGGTTCTTCTTCTTGGAATCTGCTTCTGTTTTGATCATCTTCTCTCGGGTTGCAGAGACACTTTCTTCTCACTATTCTTTCTCGTTTATATATTCTTTCAACTGGCGTGAGATATGAAACATTGTGTCCTCTTGTTTGGACCATCACACCTTTTCATTTAACTTAACCATAATCTCTGTTATTTTTCAAACCTTACCATGAAGGATTTTCATAAATTGATCATAGATATGGATCAATTTCATTTTTTAACTCGAACCCTTGCCTCTACAAATATTGCAAAAATCGAATTCTGCAGAGGCACTTCCTTCAAACCATTTACATATGACCATATGCGCAAAACCACAAGCTTATTAATTTAAGCAATGCTCTCAGCGTCTCATGACTTATATGTTCATATCCCGTGACTGGGGGCTAGAACCTAGTCCTCTGGACTTCAACCTTAAGTGATTTCTCTCTTAGAATCATCCAATCTTATGAAGTTTGAACTTCCTGAAGTGGTTACCTCTCACACAGATGGATCTAATGGCTAGAATGAGTCTTGGAACCAAATCAATGGTATAGCTTCAATCCATACACTAACCTTCCACTTCTTTATCTAATGACTATGAATTAATCAAAGGTTGATATGGAAGACCATCGTTATTTCAGAACTTCATCCTTTGGGACGTCCAACCTCTGCAATCTTTCAACCTTCCGAAGTACATTTCACCGAAGTACGTATTATCTATATACTTGTAGATCAGACAATTCTGTCTTAATCTATGGTTGAGTGGATGGTCCGCGCAACCTCAAAAAACCACTTAGTTAATGGCCTTCTCATTGTGCATCTTTTAGGATCTCGACCGTGAATCTTCCTTCTCGGCGGACGGTTAGATCTTCCTTCATAGCTTCGGCTCTCCGAGACTCCGAGCTACTCAAACTATGAAGTAGTTCAAACCCCCCGAAGTTTTACCTACCGAATAAGTCATTACACTGTGGTGACCGCTTGCTGTCAATTTTTTAGTACACCTTACACTATCCTTCCATTGCGCTTGATCTAATAGTCATGATTCATCCTGGAGGAACTTAGATCTATGACCAACGTTAGTTCATGACTTCGAAACTCTGGTGCTTCGGGCATTTGTCTAGTAGGAGAAATTGAACATCCCCAGATGTTGTAAACCTGGAGTGATGTGTCTTACTGACATCACTCAAGATGACGTGGACCCTAATTCCATTTGCCATGTGTCACCCTAATTTGTGACTTACATAGTCTAAAATTCCAACTGGACTTTGACACTTGTCGCCATCTTAATACGCCACATGTCCTTGCAGATGTGGACTATGATGACGTGGGCTCTCAATGTGTGTACTACATGTCTTACTCAGTGACTTTAGAGCTCCAACATTCGGGTAAAATCATATGTTCTGAACCCTTTTTCACCGAAGTGGTCAACGCTGAAGTTGAATTCTACTAGGCAACCCTGATCTGACGACTATCATTGATCTTGAAGTGCTCCTTAGATCCGACGACCGATGGAAGTTCAGGACTTCAGTACTTTGGGTTTATTCGCTTTCCCACTTCCCAATTCTCCCGGAGTGAGATTCCCCGAAGAATAATCCTCGAGTAACTGGACTTCATCTAATGGTCCTTCTTTATCATGATCCAACTGTCGAAAATGATCTTGGAGTAGATCAACGATCAGGGATGATTGCGGGGTCCCAACTAGCACGACGTTTAAAACTATCGTCGAGCTCCGCAATGGAAACTGCTCATTGGTAGTGGAACTGATGCCAACTGTATATCTATTTGGTGGGTGACGATCGACGGTCTAGAATAATTGTAGGATTGGGATTAACGCATTGTTTAATTCTCCCTTCACACTCCACAATCAATCCCTGCCCTTGATCTGGAGCTTGCATATCCAACGATCACAACTTGATCTAATCGTGTTTCTTCAATGTGATTTCCCTTCCGATCTTCATGTGCGTCATCTCTTCTGAGCTTCTGATATTCATTCGCTAACCCTCCTGAGATTTATAGTGAATTATGCTACACCTTGCATTATGTCTTTCTGCATGACTACTCCTTAAAACTATCTCAATGAGGAGGTTTCTTTCTTGAATCCTTTGGAGTTTTCCTATGGGAATTTCGACCCCGACGAAATTTCTACAATGCGCTCTTCCTTATGAGATTTTATTAATGTCCTTGCTTATGATCTCAAATCTCTACATACTTTTATACTGTTGAAATCAATGACAATTCATTAATGATAACTTATCAATGCCAATTCATCATAACAACTTATCATCACATCACAATGACATCGACTGTTGACATCAATGACAACATATTAAAGACAACATGTCCAACAAGTTACCCTTAGACTTCTTTGGATCCTTTTTTGATCATGCCTTCCCACTGAGAGATTTTTGGACCACCAAAATTGTTCATCAATCAACAGATAAGTGAGGGAAGAGTTCCCTCACCTTGTCCTTTTCGATCAACTTTTCCTTGCTTGGATGTGTGCCCTTTAATCCCACTCGAAGATAATCAACATCACCCTTGTGTGAAGTCCTAATCCTCCTGTCCAGGATGATATCTTCTTTCAACTCGTCCAAGTACTCAGGAGAAAAATAATCAAATGAAGGTATTGAAACTTCCTCACCCTGATCCATGATCATGGGAAGCTCAAAAAGTTTCAAGTTTTCTACATTTACAATTGACTAGATCTGCATATAAGGTGGAATATCTAGACAAAAATCATTGGTGTTGCTTTTCTCCAAAATAGTGAAGGGTCCATATCGGATGGGATTGAGTTTCTTTCCTTCACCCTTCAATCTCTCCTTGCTGATGTGAAGCCATACTTGGTCTCCAACCTAGAACTGATGATCAACCCTGTGTTTTTCATGTCGAGATTTATACTATGCTTGACTCTTCTCGAACTGTTCTCTGACTGCTTGGTGTACATGCTAGATCCTTTTAATGAACTTGCGGGCCCTATCTTCATTTCTTTCTTCATTGGAATCGACATATTTACCATACATCAAGTCCAAAGGGACCTTAGGAAAATACCCAAAACATGTCTCGAATGACGAACATTGAGTGGAGGAATGAAACGATTGATTGAAGCAAAAGTACCATTGTTCAGTTAACAACCTCTGTCTGTCTTTTAGTCTGTGGATGAAAATAAATGCTCCTCTTCAACTTGGTGTCCATCATTCTCCACAAACTTGTCCAAAAATCTCCAAGGAATTGAGTATCTTGATCCGAGACAATGGATGTGGGTAACCCAAAGTGAACCCAAACATACTGAAAGAAGAGATTAACAATATGCTCAACAATGATCTTCTTTTTTACATGGCATCAAGATACACATTTTCCTGATCCTATCCACTGCAACATACAAATAGTCATGACTCCTTTTTGACATTGGTAAACCCCCTACAAAATCCATGGATATACTCTCCCATGGATGGGATGGAACATGAAGTGGTGAGTATGGCCCCAATTTTCTATTAGTGGGCTTACAAGTAGAACACAACACACACCCATTTACATAGTTAGTTACAATTGCTTTCATCCGAGGCCAGTAACAAAATCTCTGCAGATGAGCCATAGTTTTCCCCACCCCAAAATGCCCAGACACAAGATAAGTATGAGATTCTTGTATTACATGGACTTGTTCACTTGTAGGAATACAAAGCTTTCCAACATAGTAGAGTATTTTTCCCTGTAGACAATAGTTCTCTACATGTGCACCATGGGTTAGCTTCGCAAATACCTCTTTAAAATCTTCATCAACAACATATTGTTCCACATAGCTATCATGAGATAAAGAAGCATTCTTCAAAATAATAGAAGCATCAATATAAGGTATGGAAAGCATGTCGGCTACCTTATTAATTGTACCCTTTTTGTATTTGATTACCAAATGAATTGTTGAAGAAAACCCATCCATCTATAATGCCAAGATTGTTGCAACTTGGTTTGTGCTTGGAGATAATGTAAGGGATGGTGATCTGTATGTATGATTGTTTCCTTCCCTAACAAGTAGTTCTTCCATTTATTTAAACCTTGAACTAATGCATACAACTCTTTATCATATGTAGGATAGTTAATAACAACTTGATTAAAATTTTCAGAGTGATAATATATAGGCTTACGATATTGCATCAATAATGCACCCATGGTGTATCCGCTAGCATCTGTCTCGATCTCGAAAGGCTGCTAAATATTCAATAGTGCTAATACTGGTGTGGTACTGATCTTTTCCTTCAAAGCATCGAAGGATTTTTGTTGTTTTCCTCCCCACAAAAAAATGTTCTTCACACTGGTTAAGTCATGCAAAGGAGCTGCAATAAATGAGAAGTTTGAAATGAATCTCCTCCAATACTGGATTGCACCTAATAAGCTCCGTAGTTCGATTACACTTTTGGGTTCATGCCAATTTACAATTACATCAATCTTGTAAGGATCAATTTTCAATTATCCTCCTCCTACAATATGACCTAAGTACACAAGTGTAGTGTTGCCAAACTCACATTTGGACAATTTTACTTATAACTTTTCCCTTTGCAAAGTATCTAATAATTTCTTTACATGCCTTACATGTTCATCCCAAGTCCCAATAAATATAAGAATGTCGTCTAAATATACAATTAAAAAATCATCTAGAAATGTACAGAATACATCATTCATCACACACATGAAGGTTGCTGGAGCATTACAAAGCCTAAACAACACAACTAACCACTCAAACAATCCTTGTTTAGCTTTAAAGAAAATTTTCCTTTCATCCTGTTCTTCAACCATGATCTGATGGTATCCACTGCGCAAATACAACTTAGTGAAATAAACAACATTCTTTAATTGATCAAGTAAATAATCTATACTAGGAAGAGGGTATCGATTTATCACCGTGATTTTGTGTAAGGCTTGATAATCGACACACATTCTCCATGTTCCATCCTTCTTTGGCACCATCACGATCGAAGAACCACAAGGAGATGAACAGGTCCTGATGACCCCTTGATCTAATAAGCCTTGTACTCGATTTTTGATCTCTATCATCTCTACAACTAACATCCTGTACATGCCCACATTAGGAAGAGGAGAATCCTGCTGAAGATGTATTTCATGTTGGATTTCCCTCTTAGGAGGTGATCCATCTGGTTCCTGGAAAATATCATCATACTTAGAAACAATATCAATTAATTCTTTCTTATGAGAAGGATCACATCCTTGGAAGGCGTCAAATGTCCCGCCATCCTTTTCCCTTATGACCATGAGTACATATCTCTTATTAGTGTTTATGAGTCTCTTCATTTGTCCTGCACTAACAAGTGTGGTGTTTACCCTCATGTTGTGGTCTCTAACAATATATTCCACTCCCCCTTTAGTAAGGTGATATTTGTTCTCATGATGAAAGAAGACCACTTTCCTATCACAAAGATAAGGAATCCCTAACACTATGCCACATATATCAAGTTATACAACAACCAAATCCACTTCATCAATCAACTTTGAAGCAATAGAAAATCTGACCCTGAACTTCTTGGTGACATTGAGTTTTTATTTATCACATACCAAACCAAGAGGATAAGGCTTTGGATGTGGTTTACTTTCAAGACCCATATTTTTGACAAGTGCTTCAGATATCAAGTTTACTTATGAACCTGGATCAAATAATGTATCTATCTTAGTGTGCTCAGATACAATCCTTATGTGAAATAAGTCATTCCTCTTTCTTTCATCATCATGAGATTCATTATTGGAATTTGAACTAGAATCAAGGGAAACTTTACCTTGTACTCCAATCGTTGTGATCTTTCCTTTGTCTCCTGAATAGAAAACAAGATCTTGTTGCATTGTAGCAATGGTTTTTGTCTTCCCCTTTCCACCGAACTGTTTCGGTCTTTTTTCTGGATATAATTTCCAACAATGTTCATCATCGTGACTGTTCTTCTTGCAATGAGTGCAATATGGATTTCCTTCTTCCCTCTTTACAGTGGCGGTCTTTTTGTCCTTCCTTTTAAACTTTTAAAATTTCTTATGTGGGAGATTGGAATGTTTCTTTGTGGGATTTTATTGAACATGCTTTCCCCTATTCTCAAGGTGAGTGGATTGCACACAAACTTTGTCAAGACTGTTGGGGTTAAACAATAGTAAAGTATGACAAATATAACTGTGAAGTGCGCCAATATACTTCATTAAAGTTTCATAAGAATCCAAAGTAATGTTTAATGCAAGAGCTTTCTTCCTAAATTATTCCGTGAAACTTTGTACAATTTGACCTTTACTTTGTCTTAAAGTTTTCCATTCCATCATTGCTTTATGTAAATAACCCAATGGATAAAATTGCTTCCTTATTGTTGATTTAAATTCCGACCATGAGGAAATAAGATTACCACACTTACTTCTGTCCTGAAGTTTGCCCTCCCACCATACAAGAGTGGTGCCTTCCAACCAAATAGAGGCCAATTGTACTTTAACTTCCTCTTTATCAATCCATTGAACACGACATTATACTTCAACACGTTGGATCCAATTATCTAGATTTTCAGGATTAGCATCTCCATTAAACATAGGTAAATCAAATTTTACATCAATCTTTAATAATGGTTTCTTAAAAGAAGCTTTATGGCTAGAATGATGAGAATGATGAGAATGCTCAGAGGAAGAAGAGCTAGAACTTGATGGTGAAGATGGAGGATTAGGAGGGTCTCCTCCAACCTCTTGATTCACTGAAGCATTATCATTTGCCTGTGCTTCCTTTTTCTTCCCTTTCTTCTTCATCCTCTTCTCGTAGTCTCCATACATTCACTCGACCATTTCTGACATGCGATAAAACACCATATAGAAGTTTTTCTCCTATTCATCATACTTGTCCTCTTCGACCATTTTCTTCCTTCAGGATGCATGACCAACTTTGGGATTGAAAGTCTTAAGAGTTCCTTCACCCTACTTATGCTTGGCCCTAGTAAGTATTAACAGTCAACAATTCAAGTCAAAGATGACTGCTCTGATACAAACATGATCCAAGATATTTTCATCGATGTGACTTATTAAATAATTGTGTTAAATGAGCATAAATTGAAGTGCACCATAAAGAAGGAAAAACTCAAAATGAAGAGACATAAGCATCAAATCTGAACACAAAGAACTTGATAACGAAGTTCGTCCCTGATGGACTACGTCTTTGGGTCCTACTTTCAAATGGGTAGGCCTTTTTATTAACTCAACAAAATAATTTGACAAAATACATAAGTATACCTCATTCTGGAATTAAGATGAAATTTTTTTTCTTAGATCAGAAAACAAACAACACCATTGAATTTGTGGCATCGAATTACCAAAAAATTACTATCTCCATGCCTCAATATGACTCTGACACTCCCAGGCCCATGAGAAATCTCATCTCGATTTCTATTCCTGCAACCTGTAATGAATCCTCTGTCCTTGCCTCGTAAACCATGCCCGACTGTATCGTCGAGCGCCCCCCTTAACACCGAAAAAAATCAAACTTAAATATTTTTTCAGTGGCGGAAATACCAACATGGACTGGTAGTCCAGTCGGTAACTTTGGAAATCATTAAGATTTAGCACCCCAGGAGGTTCGGGGGGCGAATCCCCGCCTGAACTATTTTTGTTATATGGTTGTAATAAAGGTTTAATGTGGCAGGGCCCGTCGGACTTGGCACTGACCGGTTGTACCTTCCGTCGTTGTTTCTTGTCTGCATATACATACATACATACACACACAC
>ML792790.1:131999-146247 GCA_009831015.1 Picea engelmannii | reverse complement strand
TATATATATATATATATATATAACAGTTGTGTTGGCCATCGGATTTGGCCCCATCTGGTCTAGCGACCATATTTTTTTTCCCTTTGTCGTTTCCCCATCTGTCATTAGGAAAACCATGGGTGCCACATGGCACCCTCTGGTTGGCCCATGTGCCATTTACTGGTTCGCTCGTCTGACCTAGTCAGCTGCCATGTGGTGCTGACATAACCTTCTCTATTGAATCCATGTGTCGCGTCTAGAGGTGGCCAAGTGTTAGTCCGATACTGGGCCACGTGGCGACCCCTTAATGGTGCAACGTGGTAGATTTTCACTGGACCAATTGGCGCCCAAAAATTCCAAATCAACATGACACGTAGAAAACTGTGGGGCTGCCACTTGGCATGATGATGTCATCAGTACGTCATGCTGATGTCACCCTATCTAGTCAGCTGCTGATGTCATGCTGACATCAGCACTACAGATGCTGATGTGTCCTGGTTGACTTTGACCTGGTTGACCAAACTTTGACTGGCCATATCTTTTTCATCCGAAATCTGTTTGAAGAACCATTTACATCATTGGAAATCTTGCAATGTGCTCTTCACGATGATGCTAATTTCATTGAGTTTTGAGGAATTTGAAGTTTTGTCCTTTCTCTATCTGTTGAGGCCATTCTAAGCTTCCTGAGGTGGTTTTTTGAATTCTGAGTTATCCTTAGAATTCTCTGGATCCTTTTTGTATCACCCTGACTGAATTATCATCTTGGGGATGCTCCCCCTGTCTGCTACTCCATCATCTAAATAATATCTCCCCCTCTGGAAAAAGGATATGACTCTAATGCAATGCTGATGGCATGGATGCCAATTATATTTCCTCTTGGAATCGTGCTGCTGCAACCAATCATGGGAAGAAGAATAACTCCCAATGTGAGTATATATCCCCCTATCTTCTCTGCAATATGAACATTATGATACCACTACAATCTTCTTTTGCTGCAAATGCTACTACTCAACCATAACATAGATAAACTATTCAAGAATGATCTTCTCTTCCTATGACGATCCTTGGACCTGTCGATGCATCATACTTGTGCCATACCATAAATCATGAAGCAAAATATATGTCAGCAATGAATAGTAAATCATGAACAAGGCATCAACCATATTTATTTAAAAAAAACTCAAAAATATGTAAAGAAATTAAAAAAAAGATATTTAAAAAACTAATTGAAATACAAAATTTGATACAAAATTTAAAAAAAGAAAGAAAAAAACAAACAAAAAACAACAAAAAAAATTAAAAAAATATATTAAACAAAAACAAAAAAACACTTAAAATATAAAAAAAAAATTAAACTACAACAAGTACTAAGAAACCAATAGTACCTTCCAAAACATGTATCAAGAATGTCCCTCAATAGATCAATAATATATCTCTAGCTAGCATCACATCATCATGATATATCTCATAAAAAAAGTTCCGTAACCTCATTGATAAAATACATAACATAACCAACATTGTTCCTCAATATAAAATACCTCATTCCACACTCTAGGGTTAGTACCATGCATCCAAGATGGGAATCAAGCATACACTCCAAAAACTCAACCACATATTATCACCATACATTCATCAAACACACATACAAACATGAAACTTGAAGTATACCATCCCAGACCCTGTAAAAATAGAGTTAGATCATTAAACCATGCTGCAACTCATTTGTACACCCATATTTTTGAGGATTTTACCACATGTACACGATTTCACCGCATACAACTCGTGTATGTACATGAATTTTATTCATACAAACCGCGTATATACACGACTCTTCCCACAAGATCCTGCGTATGCATCAGAAAATTTCAAGCTTGAGATTGCCTCATGGTTGCTATTTTGTTCTGGTTGTTCAGTCTTCTTCATCCACTTCTGAAAGTGTCCAGGTTTCTCCGTACTTGTACTCTGAGCTTCCATCCTTTCAACATTGTCTTCCTTCCAAGTTACATGTGATCTTTTTGCCATGCTATATGAAGCACTCCTCATTGACTGTCTCCTTGAATTCCAACAATCCTAAGCTTTGTGGCCAAACCCACTGCAATTGTAACATCTCATGGTGTGACAATGTGTCCCACTTGATTACATCTCCAACGTCTTAGGGTTTTATGGAACCTTCCAATATATTTCCTTGCATAATGTCTGCAATCCAAAGCTTTATGACCATATTCATTACATGATAAGCAGTGACCATGAAAAACATTTTCATACCTTTGCTTTGGTGTCCACCTTGAAGGTGTCTCTCTTCTAAATTTGCTTTGAGGTGTAATGATGGATTCTTGATGTATTCCTTGCTCCATTCTTTTGAAAGTTTCCTTGATTTGTGTATATGGTTGACTTGCAACATTGCTTCCACCTTTTGAGAGTGAAGGACTTATCTCATTCTTCTTAGAGGTGTTGGCTTCAAAGTGTGTAGCTTCCTTGTTGTCTCCAAGACCTGATTTATCATTTGGTGACCTTTGGCTATCCAATATTTCATTCAATATGGTTGAGTTGTTCATGAACTTGATATGAGTATTTGAATTTTCTACTTTCTTTTTGATATCAACAACTTCTTCTTCCAACTTATGGCACGCTTCTTCTTTTTCATTTACTTGATTCTTCAATAGTTCTTCTATCCTTTTGGCTTCTTCAAGTTGGGTCTTTAGATTGACATTGACTTCAAGGATTTTGCTAAGCTCATCATCTACCTTCTTCTTTTCTTCTGCTTGACTAGTTATTTCATTCCTTAGTCTTTTGATCTCTTCTTCTTTTTCTTCTAATTGGGTCCTTTGCTGGGTTATTTCACTTCCTTCTTGTTTCTTGAGCATTTGTCTTAGTGTCATGGTAAGTATTTGGTACTTTTCTAGGGCTTCCTTAGTGTATTTTTCAAGATACTCAAAATAAATTGAACCATATTCTATTTCCATGCTTACTTCTTCTAAATCATTCATAATTTTATCTTTAAGCTTCAACAAATCTTCCTCTTCATCTATAAGATAATTGTTATCCGATTCTACACAAACTACCTCTAGATCCTCTTCTTCATTTGTAGGAGAACATTCAATTTCATTGCATTCATGAGTATTGTAATCATAAGATTTTGGAGAGTCTTTACCTTCATTGATGACTGAGTCTTGATATGCCTTCTCTAACTTCATCCATAGGTCCTTGGAAGATGTACATTTTCCTATGCTTTCTTTAACAGAACCTGAGATTCCATTCAAGATGGTCTCCAATGCTATTGCATTATTCTTCTTTTCTACAAATATTGATTGATTCTTTAAGGGAACTGGTCCAACAACAACTGTATTGCAAACACCTGCTCCTTTTTCCTTCAAATACCCTTTCATCTCTATTCTCCATGACAAGTAATCTGTCTCATCAAAGAGGGCAACTTCATCTGCATGTTCATCCATTTGTGTGTCCACGGATCTCGTTCAAGCTTGTAAGGATTATGATGAAGGCTTGCTCTGATACCAATTGTTGGACACACTGATCACACTAAGGGGGGGGGGGTGTGAATCAATGTGAGGATATTCTTACACTTCTTACAAAAATTTTAGTTAGAAACCACTTCAAATATCATTATTCATTACTTCCATTCATAACAAGTTGTTTGCATGTAAAAATATATCAACAACATACATCATCAATAAACCATCACCATCAATAACACAAGGAGCATAAGATATATATCTAAAATTTTGTATTATGTGTTACAAGAGACTACAATCTCAGGGTTTTATCAACATCAATTAAAAATAATAACAACTCCAATAGAGTACCAACTCTAAATACAAGACTCAACTTGCAGATCTCAACACCAATCGAGATGTGAGGAATCCAACCCTAAAGTACAAGACCCAACTTGTAGACATAAATCAATCTTCCAACGTATACGTGATCTGTCTATACTGTAGCACACATATGTACATGACTTGTCTATATTGAAACATGCGTATGTATGTGACCTGTCTATTTATCAACCTGCGTACACCTTCAGAAAATAGGGTTTCTGAAACTTCATGAATTCTTCCCTTTAGATCCTTCCTACCTTTGTTATATCCATCTGTAACCTGTCACTGCAACCAACTTGTCACTTCCCAAATTGTACCACAAACAAATCTACACCATCCAACATCCTATGCATGTTCCTCATGCATACACCATAACAAAACACATATATCTCTCAACCATATCAGGATTGAACTACTCAACTAACAACCCACCATATACCACATCCAAACATCATAGCAACCATACAAATATTGCTTCAAGAACTCACCATACCATGATTAAATCTAAGTATCCAGAAAATATATAACCATACCATGAATTCTGTAGTATATATGAACCTGTAGAATGATATGATGGGAACTTGCTTCAGGCTTCAGGAACCTGGTACATCTACTCACACTTTTCTTGGCCTTTTCAAATATACGCTCCCTGGCCTTCTGCAACCCATGTATGTATGTGCCTTGGCCCATTGCAACGCGCATACAACTTCAAAAAACTTCCAAAACTTTTACCGTCAAACTTCCTTGCTACCTCAGACTTGGGAAACTTCTGATGTGTCCATGAGTACCTGCAATGAACTTTTCACCAAATAATAGATCTTCAATATACTCAAAGTTCATATGATAAGAGACCCTTTCTCTCTTATTTATACTTATTCAAGTAGCTTCCTCTAGGGGTTATCCTCTAACCAACTTTAACCAACTTCCTTCTTTTAGGGATAACCCACTTCTAACCACTTTGTCGACTTACAACCACTTTTCCACAAATAATAAACTCTCCACTTCTAGTTGCAACTAATTTATTTTTAATTGTTTTCTTGTTGCAACCACTTAACCCATGACTAACCACTTTGACTGGTCAACCTCTTCTAGGAGATTCTAGAATAATTTGAATTCTTTTACCTTCTAGGGGATTCTAGACAACACATGAGGGTTCTCCAACTTCACATGGCCATAACTCTCTAATCGTGAGGAGTTATGTGACATTCTACATAACACCGGAAATGGAATGACATGTAATATCCATCTAGAATAGTCTTACCTACATATTCACTGATATTCATTACATTATTCCTAAACCAACTTGGGCTCCCTAACCACACATCTAGGACGACTCGACCACTTAACCATTTGGACTTCAAAAAGCATCTTCCCGTGAGGGATTTCACCATAAGGGGACCACTTTGGAGTTCATCCATTTGGTACTTCCTATCAACCATGACATGTCAACAATGATACAAATCTCTTTACTATCAACACATCACTATGACACCTCATGACATCATCCCTCTGACATCAATTACATCCATGACCACATGATCCAACAATCAATACATCAATGATACAAACACATTACTAAGACAATACTTGAAATCAACCCTTTGACATCAATGAAAATATAGTACAACAACAATGAATAGTTTTTACTATTTAAATGAATTTATGAAATTAGATTTTAAATTCCCGCTCATTTTTCAATTGTAAAAAAACAAAGTCGCGTTTATTTGTTTTTCAATTTTTTTCGAAACTTCTATGCATTTATTACTTTAACACATCGATACTGATATGTATACGATGCACTGATGCATTTAAAGTTTTGGAGCACTGATATTAGATAATTATTTTTATTATTATTTGAATTCATTGGAAATTTGCGATGCGTATATAAATGCCCGATGCTTTACAATGTTATAGATGCACCGATGTGTGTTTGTTACAGTAACACACTGTTATGTTTCCAAAGTTATTTGAATTTTTATTTGCACAAAAATTAATATATTCATCTTAAATTATTTTTCATGATGCATCCACATGAATTGTAGTACATCATAGTAAACATTTTGCGCTTGAAGTCGCCCTATTCTTAAAAATAATTTACTGTTGATTTTTCTCAAATGAAGGGAGAGAAGATTACAGTATCAAATGGTCAATTCTTCAAATTCTAGCCCGTTCCATATTGCTCAAATTCCATTGTGGAGTTCTCCCTTTCAATCTCGAGTAAGTTCGGATTTTATTTATATTTCGATTATCTAATTGAATTTATTTTTGTTATCCATGTCAATATGAATAAAAATGTATCCAAATTTCTAGGATCCTGATTCAAAATCAAGTTCAGATGCATATAATATTCCAGTACCAATTCAAAAACGTCAGAAGCTCTTATCAGGAGAAACATACTACAAGAAGTTGGTAGATGAAAATAAACAACCACTTTACACTGCCAATAGTAACATGCCATCTTCCAGCAGCAATCCTGGGTCAACAATGGTAATAATTGTTTTTGTATATTGTGATTTGAACAAACCAATTGCATTGTGCTTACTAATATCATTGATTTACTAATATTCAATATTTTTGAAATTAGGATTCTAGTAATGAAGAGCGACCTACCTATCATCTTCCGTTGCACTCCACTACAATGTCAACTCGAGAAGGATGCAATAATATCACAACTCAGAGAGGAAGCATACCAAGAATGGTTGAATCAACCACCTATTCAATTCCCACTACGTCTAGATTCACCAATTAGGAATGACTACAACAATAGTAGTTCTTCACAAGTTGACAATGGAGTCAATGAAATAGAGGTTGGTATGGATGATTATTTATGAGATACAAATGCTATGGAGACAATGTTGTTAGATCTGCATTCCAGAACAATGAGCGAGGGGATGATGCTCATATCACTAATACCTTATTCGAAAGTTTGAAATATGATTCCACCACCCCTCTCTCTGGACCTAGCCAGTCAAATTCTACCCAACTGGGATAACAATGTTATTGTATAACTTGAAAGAAAAGTTTGGCATGTCAAACACATGTTTCTTGGCAATATTGAGGTAACTGATCATCATTAAGTCCCTTATAATTTGAGAAATATTGTCACACAAGCAACATTAAAAACGATCTATTTTACGAACGTTAAATAACATTGTACATTTATATTTCCCACTAACTGCAGGTTATTCAAATATAAGGTTCTTCCGAGTGATAATGTCTTCGTTGATAGCTGCAAAGATGCAAACAAAATGTTGAAAATATTGGGTGTTGAGTACATATCATATCATGCATGTCTGTATGATTGTATTCTATATAGAGGAGAATATGTAGACAATGTGATCTGAACCTGGGGTGATTAGTTTCCAATGATGGTTTTATCTTGTCACTCCTCCAAAGGGTCAGTTATAGATCGTTTTACTTGAGCAGATTGCAATTAAAAGGTATAGTTGAAGTCTTTATAGACTTGAATCCAAATTGAATTAAAGCCTTGTTAAAGTCCTTATGTGTTACATGCCATGATTGCATTTAGTAATCTATGTGCGGAAAATCATGAAAGCAACATAAGAACATAAACACATAAGAAAGATGACAGTTCCCTTGATAACGAAGTTCACTCGATATGGGCTACGTCTCCGGGTCTCCCTTCAAAGCTTAACCGCTTTATTCTTCTCGTTGTAATGCTGTCTCTCATTTACAAGTTGTAAGGCCGAAGTCCCCTTTCGGCGATGACAACAAGAGACAGTAATGTGATCAAGAATGTTTACAAGCTTCACAAGTTCTCATGTTCATGAGGCATCCACGATGTTGACCTGGACATCATTCCCACATACTCAAGGAAAAAAAAGAGGAAGAATAAGAAATGACCCCCATCATCATGGAGCCATAGAATGCCTTATATCTGTTGCCCAGATCCAATTGTGCATGCAGATCATAATCAGATCCTAAAAACTACGAGATTCTTGACTGCTTCATTGGCCACTTATCATTCAAGTGCCACAATTTCCCCTTCACATGTAGCTGAACTGTTTATGTGCAAGAAGAGAAGAAAGAAAGAAATAGAAGGAATAAGCTGGCCTTGCTGCCTTGTTGCATCTCCATGCTCCTTCAGACATGTATCAAGCATAATATACTGCAACATTCAATGATAAAACAACATATTAAAAATCATGCTTACATTGGATCTTTTAGAATTGATCATGATGATCAGAGTCTCTGCTGTCGAAACAAACATTTCCATTGGATTTGCGTTGTCGAATAACATAAATTTGACTGTCAAATCATCTCCATTGGATACTGTCACCTTCATGCCTTCTCCGGACCTCTGCTTCGATCTGCATGCAAGTTTGTGCAATTAATGCATTTAAACCTACATAGAAATCCATGCCTAGACTGGTACGAACTGGTGCATGCGCTTCCTCTTTTTCATGCATTGGAAAAAAACGTTTTTTAATAAAACTGTTGCGGATTACCCAACAAATACTGTTTGGTCTATTGGAAATTGGGTTTATATTAAGTTATTTGTTGGGGAGGTCCTAGGGTCAAACCCGTGGGCCTCCCTTTTTGGTGCGTTGTTACAACCAAATACCATATTGGCGCTAACTTTGGTGGATTGCTACTAAACTTGGCATATCGTCTGGATATGGTCGAACGCTGCCATATTTGGCGAATTGGGTTGGCCGTTTGGCCAACCCATTTTTTAAATTGGAAATTCGATTGTTGGCTCTCATTGGGAATTTTCTCGTTGCCACGTGGCATTCCATGACCGGGCCATTTGGTGGCCATCCATTAGCTAAAATTGATGCAGTCACTACCTATGTGTCTCTGTCATGTGTCATCTGATGAATGGCGCCATGTGTCAGTTTGTGAGAGGACCATGTGACTTCTCTTGGGTGGTGTCACATGGTGCCACTTGTGGGTGCCACATGTCACATTTTTATTGGCCCATTTGGTGGCCCAAAGTGCCAAATCAACATGCCATGTGGCATGCTATCATTGGCCCATGTTAGCATGCTGATGTCACTACCACTGTTCATGCCACATCCTGTACAAATACCACGTCACCTTCCACATCTGGTATAGATGCCACGTCACTTGCCATGTGGATGTACGGATGCCACATGGATGTATGGACTGCCATGTGGCACTTTCTCATTGGTCCACATATCAACCTAAAAATGCCAAAAATGAGTCACACGTGGCAGCCTCTGGTGCTTCCACGTCAGCATGCTGACATCATGTTGATGTCATCATGACACGTGTCACTCTCTAATGGATCCACGTACCTTGTATGAATGCTGATGTCATCTGTACTGATGCTGACGTCAACAGTATGAATTCTGACTCATCCCCTGTTGACTGGGATAGGTTGACCAAAACTTTGACTGCAAATATCTTTCGATCCATAACTCTGTTTGATGAACCATTTGTGCCGTTGGAAATCTCGCGACACACTCTTCACAATGGTGCCAATTTTTATGAGCTTTGAGGACTTTGAATTTTCCCCTTTTCCATTTTTTTAGGCCATTATGAGCCTCCTAAGACACTTTTGAGACTTCTGAGATGTTCCCTAGATCCTCCCGGATCACGCCTCCCAACTGAAAGGAATTTTGGTCCCCAAAAGTATTTAAAGTATGAGTTCTTAGATTCATGTCCATTGGACTTACAAAAGAAAACCTACACACAAACTACCTCACAAGGCCTAAAATATCAACATGTGCAATAAAAAAAGAAAGAAGTGATATCAAAGAATTATTAGTTTTACGCAATGCTCTTCTATGGGGTCTGAATCGCAACATGTGATTTACAAACATGGCCACTCTCAACTAACTCAAGGATTTTCCCCATCCATTCAATCATTATGTCGAAAAAGTCCTCTTTACCGTGTTGTCCTTTCTCTAGAAGTTGGTTTCCTTATGGTGGTGGATTTTCCTGCAACACTGCCTGATTGGCTGTCTCCCTCAGAGGTGTCTGCATGGTCTTCTTGTTCCTCTTTGGATGTAGATCTGGATGCAAGGCCCAACATGTGGCCTCATGATTTCCATCTCTACTACAATGGCTGCAATAGCCTTTCTCCTTCAGAGGTGCATTTCCCCTGCTCTTTTCTGTGTGTGGAGAGTGATCTTCTATCCTCGTCTTTTTCTTGGTTGCCATAACCTTCCTATACAAGGAGTTTCTCTTCCAATACTGGGACACTGCGTGGTTATTCAATCCACAAAAAGTGCATGGTCTTTGATGCCACAAACTCTATTTTACATTAGTAACATGCTTATAATCAAATGGAATTTTAGAGTTTCAAGATTTCTTATACCTCAGTGAATTGTCTCTAGAGTTAGGCTGGAAAGAAGAGCTGGCCTCAACTCTTTCATTGTGATGCTCATCTCTCCCTGGAGATGTCTTGAATCCTCGATCATGAGAATATGTGCTCTTAGCTTGCAATAAATCAGTCCCATCTCTGGATGATCCGTCGACTTCTGGAATCTCAGTGCCTCTCCTGGGGTCCTCTTCCCTAATGGTTTTGGAGATTTCTCCAACATCCTTTGGGACATAACCTATCCCGACATATCGAGGCCAAACCACTACCTCAATGGGATCCACATTACCTTTTCCATTGGATCCAAGGCCTCCTCCTTCGTATCCAATCATTCTCATCAACTTTAAGCCGATGCATGAAGTATGTTGTTCAAGGACTTAAAAAGAGTCATCAACATTAATAAAGAAAGGGACTAAACATGGTTTATTTACCTCCATCCCAAGATGGAAATATTGGTCTGCTTCCTGAGATGTGTCTAGTTTTTCCTGGTGAGAAGGATCAGTGGATGATGCTCCTAGGAATCCTCCTTGGTTTCCGGATGCCTGGATGCCATCTTCATTTGCTTGACAAAGTGTGCATACATTTTCACTGTCATGCTCGAATCCATAACTAGTGAAGTTGCCATGGTCACAAAATGGTCTTATCGCTGTCTGATTCATAGAATATTCTCCTATATGCAGCGTCATGGTTTGTAGCTTCTCTTTCAACCTCTGGTTCTCCTTCTCTGCAACATTAAACAATGTCTTCAATCCAACATTCTCTTCTTGAAGTATTTGATTGAGCTCTCGAAGCTCATTGAACCATAACTATTTTGACGATCTCGCCATTTTCATCTTCAACACCCGCAACCAGTATCAAGCCTGCTCTGATACCACTTGATATAAACTTGGGGTGATTAGTTTCCAATGATGGTTTGATCCTATCACTCCTCCGAAGGGTCAATTATATATCATTTTACTTGAGAGGATTGCAATTAAAAGGTATAGTTGAAGTCTTTATAGACTTGAATCCAAATTGAATTAAAGACTCGCTAAATTCCTTAGTGTTACATGTCATGCTTGCATTTAGTAATCTATGTGCGGAAAATCATGAAAGAAACATAAGAACATAAACACATAAGAGAGATGACACTTCCCTTGATAATGAAGTTCACCCGATATGGGTTACGTCTCCGAGTCTCGCTTCAAAGCTTGACCGCTTTATTCTCTTCGCTGTAATGATGTCTCTCCTTTACAAGTTGTAAGGCCAAATTCCCCTTTCAGTGACAACAAGAAGAGACTGTAATGTGATCAGGAATGTTTACAAGCTTCATGAGTTCTCATTCTCATGAGGCATCCACGATGTTGGCATGGACATCATTTCCACATACTCAAGGCATAAAAAGAGGAAGAATAAGAAATGACCCCCATCATCATGGAGCCATAAAATGCCTAGGATCAACTACCTAGATCCAAGTGCTTATGCAGTTCATACTTAGATCCTGAAAACTATGAGATTCTTGACTGCTTTGTTGGCCACTTATCATCCAAGTGCCTCAATTTCTCCTTCACATGTAGCTGAACTATTTATGTGCAAGAAGAGAAGAAAGAAATAAATAGAAGGAATAATTTGGCCTTGTTGCAACTTCTCTATTCTCCTTCAAACATGTATCAAGCATACTATGCTACAACATTCAATGAGAAAACAACATATTAAAAAACATGCTTACATTGGCTCTTTCATAATTTATCTTGCTGATCGGAGTCTCTGCTGCCGAAACATACGTCGCCATTGGATTTGCATCATTGAATAACATAATTTTGATTGTCAAATCATCTCCATTGGACACTGTCACCTTCATGCCTTCTATGGACCTCTGCCTCAATCCGCATGTAAGTCTGTGCAATTAATGCATTTAAACCTGCATATAAATCTATGCCTAGACTGGTGCACACGCTTCCTCTTTTCCGTGCATTGGAAAAACACGCTTTTCAATAAAATCGTTGGTGGATTACCCAACAAAGACCGTTTGGTGTGTTGGAGATTGGGTTTATATTAAGTTATTTGTTGGGGAGGTCCTGGGGTCAAACCCGCGGGACTCCCTTTTTGGCACGTTGTTATAACCAAATACCATATTGGCGCTAACTTTGGAAGACTGCTGCTAAAATTGACGGATCGTCTGGATATGGTAGAATGTTGCTAGATTTGGTAGATCGAGTTGGTTGTTTGGCCAACCCCTTTTTTAAATTGGAAATTCAGTTGTTGGATAAAACCGATACAATCACTGCCTATGTGTCATCCGACGAATGACACCATGTGTTAGTCTGCAAGAGGACCATGTGACTACTCCTGGGTGGTGTCACGTGGAGTCACCTAGGGGTGTCACATGTCACATTTTTATTGGCCCATTTGGCAGCCCAAAATTCCAAATCAACATGCCATGTGGCACACTATCATTGGGCCATGTCAGCATGCTGACGTCACTGCCACTGTGCCTGCCACATCACCTGCCATGTCCTGTATAGATACCACGTCATGTGCCACATCTAGTACAGATGCCACATCACCTTCCATGTGGCTATATGGATGCCACATGGTTGTACAGACTGCCACATGGAACTTTCTCATTGGTCCACATGTTGACCTGAAAATGCCGAAAATGAGTGACACATGGCAGCCTTTGGTGATACCATGTTAGCATGATGACATCCTCATGAAACATGTTTCTCTCTGATGGATCCATGTAACATGTACACATTTTTACATCATCCATATTGATGCTGACGTCAGTAGTACAGATGCTGACTCATCCCGTGCTGATTGCAAATATATTTTGATTCGTAACTCTGTTTGACGAACCGTTTGCGTCGTTGGAAAGCTTACGACACGATTTTCTAAATGGTGCCAATTTTTCTGAGCTTTGAGGAATTTTATTTTTTTCCCTTTTTCATTTGTTGAGGCCATCCTGAGCCTCCTAGGACACTTCTAAGACTTTTGAGACGTTCCCTAGATCCTCTCGGACCACAAAGATATATGTCCAAAACGTGGGCATGAAAGATATCATAAATCAAATAAAAAGGGTAAATCACACGACCCTCCTCATAAGATATTGAGGCACATGCCTATAATCCCAAGGATTCAAAGTCTCTTTCATTGCAAAGAATTAGATATGTTTCAGGGATGACATGCCTCGCACAGAAGTGAGTTGAGAGTTATGTGAATCCCAATAGATTCAATAGCCATGAAGCATATAGAGGATACATGGCCCAAACAATTCAAGGATGAAGTACGAAGTCTGAAACTTAGCACAACCATGGATGGCATCAACCCATATTCCCTCCAAAAGACCAAATATTCTGTTTGGCCTATAGTAGTGATCAATAACAATACCCCCCCATGGTTGTCTGTGAAGAATGAACATCTTATGCTGGCTCTTATAGTCCCTGGTAGAAGACAAGTGAAGAATATGGATGTCTACCTACAACCATTGGTAGATGAATTTAAGGAATTATGGGAAGGGATACATGTATACGATGTATCAAGACCCACAACAAAAGAGAGGGATTTTAAATTGTATGGCATATGGTCTTACACCACACATGATTATCCAGGATTAGGAGTTTGCTCTGGAAAATTACATGTTTATTGATTTGTTTATATATGTAACAATATTTTTTGGCATATTTGATTCGTTGCGACTGTTCTGGATTTCGATGGTAGCATGCTCTACTGTATACATTAATAATTTTGTAGGTCTTGTAACAAAAGGATATCATGGATGCAAATGTTGTGGACCTTCTTTGAAGGCTAGGTGGTCCAACCACCTACGAAATCTAGTGTACGACTTCTCTAGGGTATTCCTCCCAGAACAACACCCATATAGAAGAGAAACATCCAATTTCAATGATAAACCGGAGAGAGACCAAAGGCCTGCAATAATGATACCAACATAATGGCTTAGAGAATATGAGAGATAGAAGGAGAAAGAGATTACAAAAATATTCGATTCAAATGGGGAAGCCTATGTTCGATGATCTAGAATTCTTCGACACCTATGTTGATAAATTGCCCATTGGGATGAAAAGGAAATTTGTCTTTTATGAGCTCCCATATTGGGAGCATCTTAAGATTTCCCACTTACTAGATC
>ML792790.1:106484-128144 GCA_009831015.1 Picea engelmannii | reverse complement strand
AACCATGAACCTGTAATATAGATTTTTCACATGAAAATAAACTCTTGGTTCTCTCTTTATCCTTATTTTCTCCATGAGACCACTTGTCTAACAATATTTTTTCAAATTCTACATTGGAGAGTCTCATCATCTCTTTATAATCAGACGATTTCCACCAAATGGCAGCATCACCTTGCAATTTGATATCTACCCAATGGGGCCAAGTATCTTCCCATGCTGATTTTATTTCTTTAATGAATGATTCAATACTAGGTCCATCACATTTCCCTGTAAAATACATCTTTCTATGGAAATTCCACAAAAATAGAACAATAAGTTACAACAAAAAATCGTGGTTTTTTCTGGAAAAATCCTAAAAAACTGCTGAAGTTAAAATGCTCATAACTTCACTTCTCGGACTCCATTTTGGCTGATTTGATTTCTGAAATTGGGTGAAATTGTGAGAGGAACTCAGATCTATAATTTATTTGGGCAAATTCGGCCTCCAGATGCTACGGAAATAAAAAATTTCTTGTCGCCGTCCACAGAACAAATCCTGAAAATTTGTAGATTTTAAAACTTCAATATCTTGACTTCCCGGACTCCGTTTCGGACGATTTTTTTTTTCAAATTGGGTGTTTTTCTGAGAGGAACTCAGATATACAACCCTTTTCTGAAAATTTTGCACAAAAATATACCAAAAACTTCAATAATTTCGCGGCCCTCTTTTTTCTTCTCCGAAAAAAAAAAATCTGCAAAAATAAAAAATATTTGTCCACAATGTCTGCCCAAGGAAAGTGCTCTGATACCAATTGTTAAGAACCCAATAGATATACAAATATAATTATCACAAATACTGAATACACAATAGATCCACAAGAAATAGAGAAAACCCTTGAGGTAGGGTAACACCATATATTAATCCTTATGGAAGGATAAAACTCCTCAAGCAATCATTGCTTGTACAATCACAATATTCTTCACTATGTTTCATTACATTGCCTATAATTCTTTATATAGCTCTCCCTATCTCCTAGGAACCTTATAGAGAGCCTTCTCACATTTATTACATCCAACTACCATAGTGGGCCTTTATTAATATAGTGGACCTAGTCCACCTTACATTGAATGACCACATTCCCATATATTAATTGACTTCCACTAATAACACATAACTACATTGCCATTGGGTACCTCCCTAGGTACCCCATATTACCTCCCTAGGTATACTACAGTTCGGTCTAATGTACTTTTGTATCAAAATAGTTTTCCAAAGACTCTCTGTGATGAGTAATCTCCAACTAGATTTGGTTGCGAGAGATTTTGCAAAAATGAAAATGTGTTTTAGGCCCCATCTTCCCAAAGATTTGGGGCAAGATAATGATCCCATTTGGATGAGGGTGTGGTAAATTTTTCCTGTGTTCTAGACTAGATAAAACGAAAGCAATTTTTTTTGGATTTTTCTAGTAGGGCTTTGGGAATCTATGCAAGAGACATCTAGTAGTCTGGAATTGCTTCTAGTACCGATTTTGTCAAAGTGAGCCTTCCCGCTCTTGATAGCCACATGTAACTCCAACCTTTTAATCTGTTTTCCAGTTTTTCTAGTAGCCAACACCAGTCTTACTTCCGATAATCATTTGGTTTTAAGTGAAACCCGAGGTATTTTATTCCTTCCTAGAAGTTCCAAATCTCGTAGAAGAATAAGGCTTTGAAAAAATCTTCTGTTCCCTCTTCCATCTGATAAAACATAATTGTTGATTTATGAACATTTATGATCATACCTGTGGTGAGATGAAACATTTTTAAAATCTTGGCCAATTTCTCAACATCCCGTCGTCAACCGTTGCAGAAAAGAAGAATATCATCCACAAGGAGGAGGTGGGTGATTTTGTGTCTTGGGGCGATCAAAATTCCAATGAGATTCCCGGAGAGGGCTTCATGGTTTATAGCTCAACTGAGGCACTCAACCACCAAAAGAAAGAATAGTGGTGAGAGTGGGAAACCTTGCCTCAGACCACGTTTAGAGTGGAAGAAAGGGGTGGTTGCCCCATTTATCAATAAAGAAAAGGATACTGTGTTTAGGAAGATCATGATCCATTTGATAAATGGAACTTCAAATCCCAAATGAGCGAGGAAGAGTCTAATGTAGGACTAATTAACTATGTCAAAAGCCTTTGACAGGTCAATTTTTAGTATAGGTCCTTGGGATTTTGTGATTTTTAGGATGTGTAGAGTTTCTTGAGCTACACTGATAGCTTCTTGTATCTGTCTTCCTTGCAAAAACCCAAATTGTTCTTTTGATATTTTTTTTGAGAGGATGGGTTTTAGTCTTCTTGCAATAATTTTGGATATAATTTTGTAGAGACAGTTGCAAAGAGAAATGGGTCGTAAATCATTGAAGGATTGAGGTTCATCTTTTTCGGGGATGAGGGCGATAAAGTTTGTATTTATAGGTGCATATATATGCCCATTTTTCCTTGATTCCTCTACAACCTGAAGGATATATGCTCCAATTAGATCAAAGAAGGCCCCAAAGAATTAAATAGTCCACCCGTCTGGCCCTAGGAATTTATCCTTTTGAAATCTTTGAATTGTTTCTGTTAGTTATTTTTCCGTGACTTCAACAAAGAGATATTTGTTTACATCCTCGTCCACAAAACTGGGGAAGTAGAGTACCGATTTAATAATGTATGCAATTCTTTCTCTTGGATTGGCTTTAAAGAGGGATTTGAAATGTGTGATTCCTAGTTGCGCTAGATCCTCGAAAGAGGTGGCTGGAGAGTCCCCTTGGCCTTGTAATCTCGAGATAATGTTTATTTCCTTCCTGCCTTTCACAAAGGCATGGAATAATTTTGTGTTTTCATTTCCTTTGTCCAACCATATGGCTCTACTTTTGAGGTGCCAATCGACTTCCTTTTCATCCAACAAATTTTTGCGACGGGTCTCCAAAGATCTTAAGTTTTCTTTTGACTGTTGTGTGTGAAAACCTCCCCCCTATAAATTGGAGATATGTTCAAGCTGTTCTTCGATTTGTCTTAGTTTTGATTCTTCTCTGATGTGATTTCCACTGGCCCAAGTTAAGGGAAGTTTTTTTAATCGCTTTAAGTTTTCCACAAAATGTACTGCAGCAGGTTAGCCATCTGCTGGATTGTAAATATTCCAATTTATTTTGACCAAAGACTGGAAGTATTCATCCTAAATCCAATTAGCATTGAATTTAAATGGAATGGCTGGCTTCTTTGGCCTAGAATTAAGTTCCAACCAAATAGAGTAGTGGTCAGAGTTTCCTCTATTTCCAATCCATTGTTTTAGTTGAAGGGGGGAATTTAAGAAAGATTCATGTACAAGAAAGTGATCTAATCTTTTAGCCACCCTGGCATTACTAGTCCTCATGTTTTTACAAGTGGGAAGGAGCTTGATGGGTGGTATATCAATGAATCCCATAACATTGAAAAGGTGGGAGATACAGGCAGAAAGGGGGTATGGTCGGGCCGAAAGTCCCCAAATTTCAGCGTTTCCAAGGGAGAGGTTTAGGTCTCCTCCAAGAATCAGAAGATTTTCTTTCAAGAGGTCCTTTTTTAAGAGTGAATCCCAAAAGGTGATCTGATCAAAATATGGACCATACACATTTATAACCTTGAGTTCTAGCCCCAATCCCTCCAGGAATATATCAACCCCTCGGTAAGACTCCAATGCCCAAGAGTTTTGTAGCTTGAATGATTTTTTGCACCAATCAATTGCAAATCCACCTGAGCAACCTGTTTCATCTATCCTAAGGAAATGCCAGGAAGGCAAGAGGGATTCAAGTGTGGAGGTTACTATAGCTTCCAGAGACCTCATTTCTTGTAGTAGAATTACAACGGGATGATGTAGAGTAATCAACCTTTTTAGCACAAGTTTCTTTTGGGGACTTTCTAAGCCCTTGCAGTTGAAGGAGAGGAATTTCATGGGGAAACCCCTGCTGGGGTTTGTGATGCTCTAAGGACCCAAAAAATAGATTTTTGTCTTCCAGAGTCCTCTACACATTTTGTAACATTTAAATGCACCTTTGAATTATAACATCTATATTTTATATTTTATATTTTATTGGTCGACTTAGTAGACACATGACACTATGATTTTTCACTTTTTTATAGGTGCATTTGTTCCCATCTATGTGGGCATATGGACATCATTTTCGCACAGAGGATGCCGAAGATGGACGCATGAAGAAAGATTGTGGAGTGGAAGTCGAGTTCAACCAATGTAGCCGTGCTAGCCACCGTGATCAAAACCTAATATGAGGGACGTTAGGTTATGTTGGAAAGATACAAGCGATCATTCAGGTGGGATTCTCTTCTTTCCAATGTGTTATTTTTAGGTGCAAGTGGTGGGACACCTTTGATTGGAATAATGTAAAGGAAGATTGCGATAGTGGGATGATATGTATCAACTTTAGAAAGATGTGGGATGAAGCTAAGGAGCCTTATGTTTTCCAAAAACACAACCAAGTGTTTTTTTACCCGGATATGTTGGATAGGGATTGGTGATTCGTATTAAGACATGACCCTAGATCAAAACATATTTTTGAGAACAATAGTGTTATCATGACAAGCGATGATGATAATGAGGGTGATGACAACAAAGATTGATATGTACATGTTTTATTTGATCTTTAATAGTGTTTTTGTATCTTTTTGTTATATTCTTTATTTCACTAATTATATTATTTTTTATTCATCTTCTGACAAAGGAAATGTAAAGTTAATTATATCAAATCTTTGAACAATTTTAGTTGGTTAACTGTCAGTTTGATGCGTAATGTGTTTGTCTTTAAAAGTATTCATGATTGCATGGAATGGTTGTTATTTGAACATATTTATATGTCGTTGCATATATTTAAAAGTCTTTCATCTTCTTTAAGTATTTCCAATTGTGAAATCCTGAAAAATGTTAAATGTCCAGTTGAACTTTTAATGGGATATGAAACTCTACTTTTTTATGTTGATATAATTAGATGTAATGATATGGTTGATATGCATGTTTAATAGTAAAACATTTTTGAGGATATGTTAACATAATGATTCAAAAACTGAGTTTATGTTCATTTATTTTGTATATTTAAAAGTAAGATTAACAAAAAAATGTGGTGTATAATTAAAAAATTAAATTTATAACATGATTTTGTGATAATTTGGTTTTTAACTAAAGTAGTGCTTATTAGTTTACATACTTTTGTCATTGTTTTTGAAAATATTTATTAAATTATGCTCCCAATGTTGAGTAAAACCACAATTAATGAAGTAATTTAAAATTTGATAGCAATCAACTTTCGGAATAATGACAAAAATAACAATAGGAAGATTTACATCCACAAAATTTTAAAGCCAATAGAATGCTTATCATTGGAGATCATAACTTTTTATAATAACATTTTTTAGTGTATAAGAGTCTATATTCAAAAAGAATAATTAGTACAATGCAAAATAATATTTATTCATATGTAATTTGTTTTTTGATTTTTTTTTTAGTTAGAATGAATATGTATAACGAACTACCTATGAAATTGTAGTTTCAATTTTACAATTACAGTTTCAACCATATTGAACTTTGTAATTTATGAAAATAAACATGATGATGATAACCATCTTATAACAAACAAAAACAACATATAAAATACACATTTATATATTTTAGCTGACATCATCTAATTAAATATACCTCTAGCACCTATAAATGCCATTAATTAGCTAGCACACATATCTAATAATTTAGTAAGGCATAATCATTGTGATCACATCTAACAAAATAAAAACATTTTCTAACATCATAATCACACACATCTAACAAGCATCATTTAACATACACATCTATCAAGCACATTTAATATTAAACATATCTAACATGATCTAAAATTGTACACATCAACATATAAATTAATTAAGTACATCATCATGATCAACAAGAAAAATGCACATCTAATGCACAATGTTATAGCATACACATCTATTAAGGACATTTAACAAACATATCTAACATGACTTAACAATATACACATCAACATCAACATATAAATTAAGTACATCATCAACATGATCAATAGGAAAAAAAACACCATATATATATATATCATGGACAAGTCAAATAACTGCTATAACATATGTGGTCCAGTTGGTGGGATAATCTGCATATCTCCAACAATAGTGGAGGCCTGGTATGTAGTGGAAGATGATGGATGATGAATAGGTCATGCTTGCTCATCTGGGTGAGGTGAAAGAGGAGGATGAAGAATAGGTCCGACATGCTCATCTAGGTAAGGTGAAAGAGGAGGAGGAGGAATATGTGTTGCCTCCTCATGATCTGAGTGAGGTGAAGCTGGAGGAGGAGGAGGAATATGTGTTGCCTCCTCATGATCTAGGTGAGGTGAAGGAGGAGGAGGATGTGGAGAAGGATGATCACAACCATCCTCATCAATCGATGAGGTACTGGATGAACGTGTCGTATTAGAAGAAGAGTTGTGCCTATCATCGATATTTCTCCTCACTACTAGTATACTGGTAGCTCTGATGATATGATGCATAAGAGGCATCATATCATGCGACATATCCATCCAAAGCTCCTAAAGCGTAGGATCTTCCCTGATATCTCGAATCATGGTAGGGCAGACTCCCACCTTAGTCAAAAGTGCAGAGAGTCGGTTGCCCAAATCCAACCTAAATCTGGTATCGGGCCTATGACGCATGCCGTTGGGGATCTGTACCCGAGGACCCTGACTCACCACAACTTTAGGAATCATCTCCCCATCATCATCTAATGGGGGAGGAGTTAAGTTCCCAATGAAAGTACCAATATATGTAAAATATATAGTACATAAAAATAATTACATAGTTAATTCATTAAACAATTTAATAAAACAAGTTAAAGAATGTGTTAGAATTATTTTTTTTCTAATTAAGTAAGACAATAAAATGAAACTAGATTAATTTAAACAAAACACAAATATTACCTCTATCATATGGTAGCTCATCTGCTATGAAGAGGATGCTTGGATATCCTCGCCAATCCAAACCCGCGCAAGGACACGACAACGTCACGACCATGTGATCCACATCACTGGATAATATCCCCAATGCGTTTATGGAAATCCTGATCGGAAACTCTGTCTGGCCCCACTTGGGCATCATCTCCCCCCACATGCACATCTACACCTCAATCCTCAACCTAGCAGGATGATGAACAAAATTAGGCCTCGTCTTCGAAAACCTCTCAAAAAATAAACAAAACAACTCTGAATAAAAAGGGAAGTTCGACCTCCCACTTATCATAGCACGACATCAATCTAGAGCTATACAAAACTACTGCAAAAAAATGGCAGACCATCTAATACATTGTGGAATCTTGTTGGCACAGGGATAGACCCAACGTTCAATGCTTCAACAATGCACCAACAAAACCCTAACTACCGACCCTTTCGGAAACACCTATGAAGCAGATGAAGTCTCACTTGAGGTAGAGGCAGGGGAGGTTGCATGACTCAAGTGTCTGCAAACTAGCCGGGACACAGATCTGTGATCATAATCCTTGATCTGGGAAACATTCGATCTGGGAAACACTGCTTTGAATACCTCAATATTAGCTCAAGCTGGCTTGACTTGCTGCTTCACCAGAGCCTCCTGCTCAATGAACTCCTGAATGACTTTCTCAGTGACAGGCCCTTCCAAGCGCTATTCCACTGTTGCGACCCCCTGTTCCAACTGTGATCCTTGTCCCTCGATTTATTCAAATAGGGTATAGGCTTTGCCCTCCACTGACTGGAGTCACTGTGTCACCTCGATCACTCTGCTCTAGATAGCAGTGACCTACTCCTGAACTACATGCTTCTCCTGTGATCTCTAAATATTCTCAACAGTTGTAAGCTACTTCAGCTGTGCTTGCACGGTCGATGCCTGCTGCTTCGACTCCTGGAGCTGTGCCTACAATATCCTCAACTCCGGGTCTTCTTTCAGGCGCTCATAGGTCTACGTACTTCATTTACTGAGTTGATTACATTCTAAATCCAATGCCTTGATTATTTCGATTGCACTCCTAGAAGTTTCTTCCCTTTGATCTCACACTTCTTGCAGAGTGCTTGGTACTGCTTGCAGTTCTAACTCGACTACTCTTTCTTGAAGCTATTGAATGGCTTTAGTAAGATTCCCCACTTGGTTCTTAGCTATCTCTTCTTCCATATACACCAAGCCTGACACAGAGTGAAGTTCTCTAGCCACTGTCTCCTTGACCACTGTCTGCTCCGAGAGCAACTGGTCTTTTTCTCTCCGAATATACTCTTAGTCCTCCTCAAAATTCATTCTCATGTCATATTTTTCTTGCTTCACAAGCCGAAGTTGCTTTAGGGCTTCCTCTTTTGCTTGCTTCAAGACCTCTATGGCCTACTCGTTTTCTACCTGTACTCAACGAAGGAAAGCCTTTGTAGCATATGCTATCCTTTGCAGTTGGGTGGGCTCATCCCCCAATTTTGCACCTTCTGATGATGACGACGTAGTAGACATTGCACGACTCAAATAGAGAGCTTGCTGTACCCCCTTTAGCTCCGCCTAAATTCTGTCATACATTGTCTCATGATTTTCTTTATTTCACTGCAAAATATCCTCTGAAGCATCTTCTACAACTGTGATGATGAGGTCAATATCATCCACTGTGAGCACATTCTGCGACTGAGGCTTATTGGCTCATGACTTCTTCCGCACTGAGGGTTTCTTCAGGGAAACCTTTCGTTTCTTTGACGTCTCTGCCTCTGTAAGGGGATCTTTCGGTAGTGTCACTTTTCCCGCTTCTTTCTTGTCTTCTTCCCCTTCCTCTTCTTGGTTTACTTCGTCACCTCCTCCTCTTCCAGGTGAGTCAGGCACAGTTTCCTCCAATGCGTTGTTTATCTCCTGAACTTCTTCCTTATTTTTATTTTTCTTAGCGCTTCTCGGTCCATCATACTCAGTCCTGGTGACCACAAGACTTCCAATGAGGTTGAGGTCAAAGAGTTCTGCATCTCCAACTGGTACAAGGAATTTTGCAGGAAATTCCTTGGTTATCTCCTCCATATCTTCCTCAGTCAATTTGTAGTAAGACTGCAACTCCTCCTTGTTTTCATCCCTGTGAACGGTGATATATATGAAGTGTCAATATGCATAGAACTTCACGAGTGGCCTAAACCTATGGAGTGTATTCGACGTCATTCGGGGGGAAAAATTCAATGGCGTGTGTGAGCTTTAGGTAGTAGGTGTGGAAGACAACATTCGACTGCCATTGCTTCACCATATCGCTTATATACCACAAGGTGGTGAACCTCGTGGCCAATGGTTCTGATGGATTGACTTCTGGGAATGTCGCTCCCTACGACATCTCCCAAGTGATAAATTCTATAAGAATGAGTAACCAGCTGAAGTGGAATTCATAACCTTGGTCCTCCAACGGTCATATAGCTTCGTTGTGGCGAAGTTCCATTCTATGTTGTTCTGCTATTCCGACGATGTTCAATTTCTACAAGCCTGCTTCCTGCGAAGTCTTCACTGGAACCTTCTGCAGTATTTCTAACTTTGATTTCTTCTTACTGAGCTTTCTGGCCTTCTTCCCTGTGAATTGAGTCTTTGGATTCCTCTTTCCATTTTTATTCTTATTTTCTCTTAGCATAGTAACTTCACACTGCTGATGTTCTCTCAAAAGTTTCGCTTGCAATATCTCTTCTCTTACTACTTTTTGGGTAGGTTCTCTTCTCTCCTGCATGGATAGGTTCTTTAAGCCTTCTTGTGTTCTTTCAACTTTGACAACTAAGTCTCTGGCCCTCAGTTGCTTCGACTTGTCCTCTTGTTCTTCTACTAGTCGCTCTATTTTCTTGGCTATGAAGTCCCTTAATTCTTTCTTTTTATGTTTTGTGGCTTCTTCCTCTACTTTCCTCCGGATATGATCTTTCTCAATCCAATTATTTCCTAACAAAAGTGAAAAAGGAGCACTGTTATCAACAAACTTAATGACCTCAAAGTCTTCTTCAGTTGATGCTCCATGAGAAATCATAGGTACATGAGTAAGTATTCCACATAGGGTTATCATCTTTCCTTTAACCAAGCCTATCCCTCCTAATGAAGGAATCATAACCGACTTTCCCAAAATTTCCCAAGTACTTTCTGGCATAATGCTCACCTGTGTTTCCTCATCCAAGACACAGTCTATGTCGAAGTCTCCTATTCTTGTTTCTATGTACTGCTTTTCTTTTAAGATCTATGGTAAAGTGATGTCTCTCTGATCATTCAATGTTTCTCTCATCTGTAATAACATATTCTATGATTATTTTTGGTTCTCTAGCATATCCTTAGTTTTTTGACCTTCCTTATGGTTTTCTTGTCTCAGGTTCAGGTTTTCAACTTTAGAAATCATTCTAGGGAAAACCAAAACCTCATGACCAACAACTTTACAAAAAAGACAAATAGGACCCAGGGCATTCCTTAGCAAGATGTCCTGGTCTTTTGCAATTATAACATAATGTCAATCCTCTCTTTCTCTTAAACGATTCCCAATCCTTTATGTACTGTTCACTTGAATCACACTGATGGACCTGCAATCTGCAAAAAATCTTTCTAGGTTCCTGCATCCACTTATTAGTCCAAAAATTCTTTCTATGCATAGGAATAACATATCTTTCACTATCTCTACCATATCTATTCATATCAAATCTTCTTTCTTCTAGCTGTGCCCTAGTTTTCAGACTAGGAAAAAATCTATCTAACATACCTAGATTCATACTTTCGAAGAAAATTTTTCCACTTATCTTACCTTTATCAGAGCACAAAGATTTAAGATCTTACCTCTTTTCTTCAGATTCAATTCCCTTCTCAACACAGAGATTCACAAGTCAAGTAGAATACTACACACTACAACAACAAATCTATGCACATAGCTTTCTCTTTTCTTCAGTTCCCAGCAATCACAGTTTCAGGTCCCGACAACTGAACCATTTGTTGGCATAGGGGCAGACCCAGGGTTCAACGCTTCAACAACGCACCAACAAAACCCTAACTATCGACCCTTTCGACAACAGTTGCGAAGCAGATGAAGTCTCACCTGAGGTAGAGGCAGGGGGGGTTACAAGACTCAGGTGTATGAAACCTAGCCGGGACACAGATCTGTGATCAAAATACCTAACAAATCACTTAGCAATTAACATTTATTAGCCTTTAACCCGTATTCACATCGCAGGTCAAACCCTGATTACGTAACAACACAATATTACTCAAGATCTAAGTACATCTAACCATTCAACACATAACATCCGAGCATATCTAACATTCATTCATACCTAAAGAACTAAGAATCTGTAGATCTATCTATTACACATCAAGATCAATGAACTAAGCAGATAAATTCATAAAAAGTATAAACAACATAACACAAAGAAAATCGACACAGGATATACATGGTTCACCCTAGTGTGGGGCTACGTCCACCAACTCTTCTTCTCTTGTTTATTAGTCTCTTCAATCTTCTTACAGGAACCAAGCCACAAAGCCAACTCTGCATAGGACATGATATCTGCGCGCACCTCTCCATATCCTCCTTCCTCGAGTTATATCAAAGCACAAAGCCTTACATAGTCTGTGCACAAAGCACTTACAAAACGCTCACACTTAGCTCTGCAAGTCTTAATACATCTACTTGCACATAGATAACATTAGCACTAAGCCATCGACTCTTCTTACATCACCTAGATACTTATTTATACATTAAAAAATATGCCTAATCATGGGTAAACCCATAGGCCGACATCCCATTCCTGTTACATAAACCCTAAAATCCCAAAAATCCCACAAAAAGGGCGAGATCCCGCGATCTCCGCTTCGCCTGGGTGCTCCGTCTTCGACCAGCCTGTCGAAGTCTGAAAAATGGTCAAACATGATCAATGTTTCCACAAAACTTGGTCGAGGGTCAACACCTCTCTACCAAATAATCAACATAATACAAGAGAGGGCAACTAATGCACTGCCCATCATTGATAAAGTGTGCTATGGTCGTCACTAACAGTGAGAGGAAACTAACCTCTTCTGCATAAAAAGAAGTGATCTGTAGTTGTCCACCAGACACTTGAAAATTAACTGGGGAATGTACATCAACCCCAATATATCCCTGAGAGTACATGAGATTACTCTCTGCTGAGACACCTACTGGGACATCTGGAAACTGGGGAAATCCTCCCCTCTCCTGGATATAAGCCCAGTGATAAAATAAATATTCTCCTCAATGGGATGGTACCACTGTTAGGACCCACATGAAAAGCTTGTCGATGGTCATCCCATCGACGTATCAGGTGCATCAATAAGATAGAGTACCCCTTCCGGGTTATAGCCTCCTCATAGTACTTAAGGAGGCCTACACTCCTCAAGAGAGCATGAGTCACTGCAGTAATAGGGTGAGGGTACAAATCCCTCTCCCTCTCCCTCTCCTTCCATTCACGCACAACAATGTACAGGTCCACCCTCTTCTTCTGTTGCTACAGTTCTTTCTTTGTTCGCATCTCTGCATGATTAACATATGAAATACATCAACCTCACTCATACATAAAACATAAACAAATCTACTGAATGGTAAATTTATCTATAAATACGAAAAAATAACTTCCTTCAAAAAATAAGTTAATTTCATTACCAGTGTGCCCAAAAAATAGTCACACACTGTGGGCGGTGCATATATATTGTGAGCACCATCCATGGTGCGTCAGTGTAAAGTAACACACCAAACAAAATATGTTCTACAATGTTATGCGATGCATTGTAAAACAATACTACACCAGGGAACTACACTACAATACATACACACTGGTCCGTTACATTTATCCTACACATCGCTTAAACCAAAAAACAAATTAAAATCTTAAAGCACGTACACAAGTTTTTAGAAATTAGCAAAAAAGTGACGTGTATATGTTCACTACATGCACCGGTGTGTGTAATGAATGTCAACACACCGTCACATAAACTTTTCCAAATTACCGAGTACAAAATTTTTTGTGGTGCATTCCGGTCGTTACTATCGCACCGCATACAGTGCCACCAAACAATTACAAGTTGTACCGCAATACAATGTTACATTTCTCAACAGTGAGTTTGGTAAACATGAATGCCATGGTGCACACATTTACCAATGCACCACGTAAAAATATATTTGATAAGGGCGGTGCACCATGTACTTTAACGAATCGGTGCATTATCTGTACTTTGACACACCATCCTACTTGTTATATACTTTTCTTTGGTGCATCGTTAAACGAAGGCACTGATTCATTTATGTTTACCAATGCACCACCAAGAAAGGTAACAAGGTACATGGCACGCCCTGTAAATTTACAGGTTGCACCATAGGCGGTGCGAGCCGAGCGCTTTGAACGCACTGCATAATTTTTGTTTTTATTTAACACTTAAAATTTCACTCAATTTTAAATTTTAATACGGTGAAAAATTAAGTTATGAAGAAACAAGGACATTACCTGGACATTTTTTCGTCGGGAAGGCATGGTTGTGATGTACTAAAAAAAACCAAATTTTCCCACCGTTTGGAAAAATTTGAAATTCACGCACCGAGCAATAGACAGAGGGAAATAAATAAAGGAAAGCACCGACAATAGGGCGCTTCATATAGGAAAAGGTTGCATCAATGATTTTGAGCTCTACAATGCTGAAAATGGTAAAAATAATTTTTACCGTCGATTTTTTATTTTTATTTTTATAAATACTTGTTCCAGTGCACCCGATGATGAACCGCACCGATGCGTACATGTTTGTTGAGCGCAAAAATTATATATATTTTTAAAACATCCCTATCATGGTGCACGTGTTTTTGGGAACACGTGCATGTCAGTGAGTTTACTACTACATAGCGCACCGTCGTACATTTTTTGAAAAACTACAATGGTGCGATTTTTTTTGTTTAAGCATGAAATAGTGTGGTATAATAATAGACACCCCGGTTCAACTCGTTTTAGAGAGCGTACTGCATAAATTTGGAAATTGAACCTAACATGGTGCTCCATATTGGAGCAGTGGTGCCCATGATACAATGGAGTGCACCGGAATATATTTTTTGACACTATCCTACATTGGTGCGTAATTGTTTTTTATTTAATCATATAACAATGCACTCTACTAATAGCGCACTGGTGCTTCCAGTGTTAAATTGCACACCAGAACATTTTTAAAGAATGCTATTACGATGTGGTTATTGATGTAACACATCGGTATTTATTTATTTTTTAAAAGTTATTGAAGTATTTATTTGCACATAAAATAATATATTAATCTTATATTATCTTAAAATAATATAGTCATCATAATCACAGACAATTGTGAATTAGCAATTAATATAGATTATAAATTGTTAGTAATATAGATTACAATTTTGCTATACTGAATATGCTGTAGACTCAAGGATTTGGTTAACTCCCAACTATATTATAAACAAACAATGATTATAGATTAGGATTTTGAGATATGATTATGATCTTTGACAACAAGATCAAAATTATGATCATTGATGATGAGATCAAGGTTATGATCATCGACGAGATCAAGGTTATGATCATTGACGTCGAGATCAAGGTTATGATCATTGACGAGATCACCATACTTTAGAATCAAGTCTTTACAGCTGAAATGCCTAAACTTTAGACTCAAGTATTTACAGTTGAAATGTCTATACTTTAGACTCAAGTCTTTACAACTAAAATTCCTATACTTTAGACTCAAGTCTTTACAACTGAAATGCAAACAATTTTTTTTATAGAAACACCCAGGAAACAAATCCCTCTCCCTCTCCCTCACCTCCCAATCCCATAAAACATTGTATAGGTCAACCCTCTACTGTTTCTCTCTTCGTTGACATCTCTGCATGATTAATATTATGGCCGATATTTTTTTTTTTTAATTTAACACTTGATCGGTGCGTCTTCATTTAATTAGCAAACCAGATTATATTTTTTTTTTGAAAACATTACTACGGTGCACCATTGTTTGGGAGAAAACGTCCACACCAGTGCACTTGTTTAAGTAGCGCACCATCATATATAAAATTTTAAAAATACCCCTGCAACAATGCACAATTTTTTAGAGCAACTTTGCGCACGAGTGGGTTGTTATTTCCGTAGTGCACTAGAGTATAATTTTTTTAAAAATAATCCTACTACAGTGCACTAGTTTTGCGAGTACCGATGCATTTGGTATATAACCCGCACCAGGGAATTATTTATTAATAAATGCATTGTCAAAGGAATATGAAATGACTAATTTCCCTTGATAGAAGGTGACAATTAACCGCAAAAATATAACAGTAAAACAATTTCTTTAAATTTTTTTGAAACTAACCACATATCCTATCAAACGACTCATTAATACCAACTTGTGTAAGTGTCCGGTTCAAAGAGCATGTAAATTTAAAACGTTCATGTTGTGCAGGCCTTGGCCGAGATGAGTCAGTGGTAACGTCTTTACTAGATTTGATAGAAATTCCAGCATTGGCTCATAAAAAAATCTAGGTTCTCATTTATAACTAATAAATGACCCTTTAAGTATCAAGGAACACAGAATTGAGTAAGTACATGCCTCTTTAATGGTGACCGAATCTAGCATTATTGTAAGCTTGTATGAAAAATTCGCTAGTTCTCAATGAATGAAAATAAAATCGGATCACCTGTCAATGAAAACAAAATTCCCTCTCCCTCGCCTCTCAATCCCTCTGCTGCTACTGCTGCTCTCTCTACTGACATCTCTGTATGATTAATAATATGGCTGGTAAATTTATTTTATTTAACACTTTTATGATGCGCTAAATAATTAGATGCACCGGTGCATCTTTATTTAATGAGTGCACTGATTTATGTTTTTTTCGAAAACCTATCCACTGTGTGACATTTTTTGGGAGAAACCATCCGTCCCGGTGCAATTTTTTAAGTAGCGTACCGTCGTATATAAAATTAAGAATAACCTTGCAATGTTGCGCAATTTTTTAGAGCAATTGTGCACCCCGATGCGTCACTAATTTCGTAGCGCACCAAATAATATTTTTTTATTTGAAATAACCTTGCTACGGTGCACTAGTTTTGAGGTCACCAATGCACCTGTTGTATAAAACACATCGGTGCATTATGTACTTATAAAAGAACCGGTGTAAACATCCATTAAAAACTCCACCTGCTCGCCTCCACTAGTATCATACACTATAAACAGATTTTTTGGCTATTTTTATAGGGGCGTCCACAAAAACCTCCGCTAGAGGATCTTTTCCTTGCAGTGCCAATAATATTCCACTTGGAAATTGTTTTTCACAAGGTTGTATATATCCACCTTATCTCTACACCGAAAAAAATTCCTTCCATCCAAGCCCTTGGTCAAAGAAAACTTCCCTCCATCCAAACCCTTGGTCAAAACATCAACTACATTGGCTTCTCTCTTCACATCGAGTTGTATTATTTTATGTGACTCTACCACTTATATGATATAGTGTAATTTTACCTTGATATGTTTTTTTCTTGAATGGAACTTGACCCGATTCTTTGTCAAACTAATAAGCCTCTAAAAATGACACCATAATGGCACGAGCCCTTTTTTGAAACCAATATCTCCACACAAACATCCAAATCGTTTCATTGGAAGATTTTGTATCAATAATGTATTATGTTCATGTACTAAATTTGGACAACCACTCGTTTCCTCTTGTGTTGGATATGTGTTTTATTCTTCTCATGTAGATTGTGCATCCCAACAAAATTTGAAAGGGGTCTATTTTTTGTCCACTTTTGTGCTTTTTGGCTAATGGTTTTGATCCAATGTAACTAATATCGGTTAATGGATTAGGGATGTAATCTAATACTGATTAGAGGATTAGGATTGATTGATGTTGTGAAATGCCAAATATTGTTTGATGAACAATTTAGTTAATACAATCGTAAAGATATAGGTGTGTGTTGCGAGAAATATTACCTTGCGGACAAGCTAAGCTCCCCTTTGGACCAATACTCCTATATTTTTTCCAAAGACATAAGTGAAAAAGTGGTTACTACTTTCCCTATAGATTTAACTCAATCAATCAAGGAAGAGAGAAGAAGAATGTGGCGTACATTGTTGCGATGTCCGTCCTTGCTTCTCCAATCCTTGGGCTTGATCTCCAAGCTCCTCAACACAACTGAAGTCCCGCAAAGACTATAAAAGAAACTTTTCCTCCTACTCTATATTATTGTATAAATAAGATCTATCTATGAAGACATAAATGACAATAGACAAGAAAACATGTAGAAAACATGAACTTGAAGGGAATAGGCCAAGTTGATATTAATTGGAAAGCCAAAGAAGGCACTTACACAACATGATTGAAGATGTAGTCACTTATCCAAGATATCCTCATCCAACCCTTGCATGAATCTTGACATCAAAATGCCGATGCTTCCTTTAGAATCAAAGGTTTGATACCTATAATCTTGCCCCCTTCACCTTGGAAATACCTTCAATATATAGGCTTGAGAGCCACAACCACCATGATAAAATGAAGGATATGGTTGAGGATATCCTAGGATAGATCCCATAGGGTAGGATTCGACCACAACAACCTCATCCAAGTCGGATCTGGCCCTTAAAAAAAGGTGGAATATCCCTAATTTATCTCTAACAAGACTGACACTCCCCCACAATTGAACACATGGGTCCATTCTATAAAGTGGTGCTCCTATAACATGGAAAGGGGGTGCCATTCCATGAAGTGTAACTCCCCTATCATGGCTAGGGGGGCACCACCCTTCATAAATTCCCCAAAAAAGGTCGATTTTACATGAAGTGTTTTTGGCCTTGAAATTATGAGTTTCTTCCTCCAATATGACTTAGGGATTGAGACAAATGTTTTTATGGTGTCAAGGGGTTGCAACACTCAAAAAAATTAATGCAAAACTTGGTAAGGTGCATATGACACTTGTGACGATGTATGTGACACTTAACAAGGTGCATACGTCACTTTGCAACACTTGCGACACTTAGGGTGCGGAATTCAAGTGTGACATTTTGGTGTGTAACAGATGCCCCGTAAAGTGTGATGTCAGAAGAGAAACTAATGACCGAAACACTTTACAAATTCTTCAATGCAAGGGTTTTGGAGTAGGAGAACCTGACAAAAGCTGCAAATAATCATCAATTAGTACACATATATGTTCTATTTTTGAGGTAGGCATACCTATGCTCAGAATACGAGATGACTCAAAGCATGGCCACTGACCAATACACTGCAGATCCATAAGAATATTGACTAAAGATATGGACACCATAGATACAATGTGGATCCATACCTACATGACATGAACTGGATTACGTTGTTGATTCTAGTCTTGACAACTACCTAAAAAATTGCTGAAATGATAACAACCTAAAAACTTGGTGAAATGATGAACTAAAATATTGATCTTGGAGTCAACTAAAGTCAACAACCTAATCTAGAGATACAATGTGAAGGACCTCCATGATATGTCCACCATAGGTACAATGTGGACCTATACCTCTAAATGATCTTTTACTGATGCAACTTTTGTTTGATTTGTGGCTAACTCTTTCCAAGACAGTGGTTCATATCCATAAAGAACTTGGAATGGTGTCATTTTGGCCGATGTGTGATATGTGGAGTTATACAACCATTAAACGAGGTGCAACCATTGAACCCATTTATTTTTCTTGTCATTGGCAAATCAACGAAGGTAGGTTTCTAAGCATTTATTGAAATTTATGTTTGACCATATTTTGAGGATGGTAAGCTGAGCTCATATTAAGAGAGGTCCTAATTTGTTTGCAAAACTCTATCCAAAAATTCCTTTTAAACTTTGTGTCTCTATCACTAATGATGAGTTTGGGGAACCCATGTAACTTGTAAATATTTTTATAGAAGACTTCAACTATTCATTTTGTAGAGTTTGTTTTCCTTACTCCAATAAAATGTGCATACCTAGCTAGTCTGTCTATTACCACTAATATTTTATCTTTCCCTTCTAATATGGATAATCCTTCATTGAAATCCATTGAAATTTCTTCCCATTTTTGGTTTGGAATATGTAACTGGTGGAGTAAACCATGTGTTAATATATTTTTACTCTTGTTACTCTAACAAAGGTCACATTTTGCAACATATTTCTGAACATCTGCATTCATCCCTTTCCAAAAAAATGATTTATGAGCATTATTGTATGTTTTGAAAAATACGACGTGACTTGCAGCTGGACAATCATGGGATTCATGAAGAACCTTGGATTCAAATATTGAATTGGTGTTTAAACAAATTCTTCCTTTATACCATAAAATGCCATTCTTCCATTCAAACTTGGGGCATTTATTTAAATAATTGATTATGGAACATGTCTATGGGTTTTTGGCATACTTGGTTTGGATTTCGTTCAACCATTCGGGAATTGCTATTGATACTGAAAAAACTTGTGCTTCTTCATCTTTTCGTGAGAGAGCATCAACCGCTATGTTGTCTTTTCGTCTTATATCAAATGTGGCAATTTTCACTATTCATTTTTCGTTGTTCGGTTTTCAATGTTTTTCATTGTAACAAGTATTATAGACTATTATGATCTGTACGTATCAAGAACTTGCTTCCCAAGAGATACTGTTTCCATTTTGTTAATGCATGCATGATGGAAATCATTTCCTTGTTATATGTGGACTATAAGCATTCCTTTTTGTTTAGTTTCCTACTTTCAAATGCTATTGGGTGTCCATCTTGCATCAATACTGCTCCAATCCCAAAACTTAAGGCATCACATTTGATTATGAAGGGTTTCAAAAATTCAAGTGTTTCTAACACGAGGGTTGTGGACATAATTTTATTTAAATTTTCAAAACACGTTTCTGCTTCCTCATTCCATTGAAAGGGATTTTTCTTTAGGAGATTTTTTAGGGGAGCGGTTAAATGATCATAGTTCTTAACGAATCTTTGATAGTATACGACCAACCCTAGAAATTATCTTAGCTTAGATATGCTTTTTGGCCTAGGCAATTCTGTGACTTCTTTGATTTTCTTTGGATCTACCTTGACTCCTTTTTGGAGATAATGTGACTGAGATACTCTACTTCCTCCTTGCCAAATGTACACTTGACATTTTTACATAGAATTGATTTCCTTCCGGAAGAGATAATACTTGTCCCAAATCCTTCATATGTTCCTCCATGTTTTTCTATACACGAGGATTTCATCAAAGAATACTAAGACATATTTCCTCAGGTATGGATGAAATAGTTCATTCATAGCTGCTTGGAAGGTAGCAGGGGCATCAATTAGCCCAAAAGGAATCACCTTGAATTTGTAGTGTCCTTCATGTATTTGGAAGGCGGTCTTGGCTACATATTCTAATCTAATAGTACCATGATCTCAAATCAAGTTTTGAAAAACAATTGCCTCCATGAAGTTCATCCAACATTTCGTCGATGAATGGGATGGGAAATGTTTTCTTTATTGTTATCTTGTTTAACCCTTGATAATCTATGCACAATCTAAAAGAACCATCTTTCTTTCATACTAACACCACTGTAGCTTCATATGGACTTCTTCTTTTTGTGATACCACCACATTTTAACAGGTCTTGGAATAATCTTTCTATTTCTTTTTTATGATGATGGGGGTATCTGTATGGTCTAACCTTGATTGGACTTGATCCTGGCTTAACTTCAATTACATGTTCAATTATTCTTTGTGGTGGTAACTGTTATCCATAATTTTGGTCATTATGATGAAGTCATGATGATGTCAGGATAATGGAAATCAAGGTCTTTACCAAGAACATTTATATGAGAAAGGTTACACTTATCAGCTTCCAGAAATCATATTTTAAAGATAGTTCGCAGGCTGCATATATACTCTCCTGCGAGAATGCCTGTTTCTCGCAGGCTGCATTCAGCTAGGGTGCAAACTTCTCGCACTGTACTCATGGTTAGGGTGCAAAAATGTTTTTAAAGAAGGAAAATGGATAAGTTCTCGATCCTTCTAGAAGGAATCTTCTAGAAGGGTGAGTTGGCTTTCAAATGGTTGGCAAAGTACTGACTTTCCAGATATCTTGGGATCATTCCCTATCCAAGTAACTAATCTATCTCTTCCTATATATTGAGGAGATTGCTCATGGAAATAGTTAAGGAGTTCAATAAGCAACAAGCTAGCAAGAGATCGATTATAGAATTAGTGCAAGACTGTATGGAGAATTGATGCTACAACAGCAAGAGACAATATCAAGGTCATCACAAGTGGTTGAATTTCTTCATGCATGAGCAAGTGTGTGTGTCAGAGCTTGGAGCCATCGAAAGGAGACCTATGACATCAAGGCTCGGGTTGTAAGTTTCTCTTTCAATTAATATAATACAACAATATGTCCCTTTCCCATAAAGATGATGTTATCTTATTACATAATTCCTTGATCATATGTATAGACTAGCCTTTGAATATATTAATCTGCCTTTGCTTTGATTGGTTTGTTCTGTTCTGATTCGGACGGCACAAGAGCATTGAAGAAAAAAATCTTGGAACAACAGAGACTAAAGGAAAGCGTTCATAAGGTAAGCCCATGACCTTTTATCTCTTAGTTCATTCAATAGGTTAGATCTAGGGAAAGTGTAGTATTCTGTCATGATTTGTTCTAGATCCAGGTGGATCTAG
>ML792790.1:66600-86099 GCA_009831015.1 Picea engelmannii | reverse complement strand
AAAGATAAGCCATAAGGCTTTTGCATTTTTCTTGACCACTTCTGTGTAAGTGCGTCTCGCATCCCGATCCAATGCATCTCGATCTTCAGCTTTCAGCAAGGTAACTCCATCTTCGAAAATCTCTAAGCATTCATGACAGCTCAAAAAAACTTTCATCTTGGTTACCCAAGTGCTATGATTCAACCCGTTCAAAACAGGTGCTTGCATGAGAGCCTGGTTGCTCATGCTGGCCATTTTCTGCTCAAAAATTATATACCGGCGGCTCCTCCTTCCTGTGCACGATACTGTGGCCTAAATCTAGGCTAAAAAAAAGGAATTGCACAGAAAAAAATAGATTTGCAATTCTTACAGAGCTTGCTGAAAAACGTTTTGCAATTTGGCAAGCTTGACAGAGGCTGGATCTGTAGCCTGCTCTGATACCATGTAAAACGGACCTGCGGAAACAGAAAACGAAGTCGATAGAACAGAGAAACGGTTTTAACAGGAACCGCAGAATAGAATGCATAAAACACCACACTCCGATCTCATTATTGAATTGATATATAAAAGGAATTACATGCAAAGGGAATGCTTCATAAACAACGAAGCGTCTAACAGCTCACTCAACTCAATGATAAAAACAAGAAACCAAACAATTGTAAGTTAACTAATTAACTGAGCGATTGCTCAACTTATTCGTCTAACACAATACAGATCTCACTAATGGTATATTAGGCTTTGAAAAATGGGATTCCAACCCAATTCCTTCAATCAGCCCTGGCCAACTAATGTCTCGCAGCTTCCGCACATATGCATCGGGTATGGTGACCATGTCATAGCAGGTTTCGATTGTATTTTAATCATTCATGAACATTGGAGTGGATGAATCCAATTGCTGAGTGAGTTCAAAGATATTATCAGAGGCGTTGGGTCCCAACTTGTCCTCGAAGAATGAAAAATGAAGCATCTTGTTGCTCACATCCCAATGGATGACTTGGCCCCTGTACCTTCCCACTACTGAATGGATTCGATTCTCAACTGCCTGTTGAAGTTGTTGGGCATTCAAATTCTTTACCCACTGCATAACATAGTTTGGATCCTCCCACACTATGTTTACAGGGTCGACGAGGTGCACACAGATTACTCTGCACAACGCAGTTTAAAATACTGCGCACCAAACAGGCTATGTGACAGAGTTCTCAAGACCACTGCACAGTGCACAAACTGCTCAGATTGCTGCGCGGTGTGAACAAACACACTAAATAAAATGATTTACGTATGCGGAATAAAACTGTGCTATGCTTTAGCACGTAAACTCAGAATTAGCACAGAAACTTGTCAAAACACAAAATACTTGATATTAATGAACTTCAGTGCAATGCGCTCGGATTACAAAATACAGTGAAAAAATGAGCTTCGGCTCTGATACTTCTTCTATCAACTCTTCAACTGTTGCTGGCTCTTGAAATGCTTCTCTTCATCCCTCTCTCCTTTATTCAATGTCTCTATCTATCCATATGTTTTAACTAAGAAACTCAGACTTATATAAACTTCCTTCAGAAGCTAAGACCGACTCAACATTTAACTCAACCATAATTACGACTGACTCTTCAACAACTTAATTTAATTCGAGAAGATAGAATTCAGCTCCATTTATAGCTCTTCTGTTTGCCGAATGACTTTTGAGTAAGTATGCGACTTTGCACTTGCAGACTTGTCACACTGTCTGACTGACATTTTGACTACTGACAGATTTCGAATGACAAACAAATCGACGAAGACGTGAAGATCTCACTGACTTGTAATTACAATTTCCAACACTCCCCCTTAATTATAAGTTGGCAGGATTCAAAAGAAAGTTACATAAAAAAATTGAGTTTTCATTTTACTGTCACTCATTTGTTATTGCGCAGATGCTGAAATGTATCTCTTGCTAAAGCCTTTGTAAAAATGTCTGCAATTTGTTCTTTTGACTTGCAAAATTCTAAGCAGATCTCTTTGTTATTCACCAATTCTCTAATGAAATGATACCTTGTATCAATGTGCTTGGTTTTCTTGTGAAACAAATGATTCTTTGATAACAAGATGGCTGAATTGTTGTCATAGAAAACTGTAGTTGGTTCCTGTTTTTCCTTCAACAAATCTTTTAAAATTCTTCTCATCCATACTGCTTGACAAGCTGCGCTTGTGGCTGCGCTTGTGGCTGCGGTGTACTCTACTTCTGCTGAAGAAATTGTCACCATGGGCTACTTTCTTGATGCCCATGATACCATACCTGTTCCATAATGAAATGTGTACCCAAGGGTACTTTTCCTTTCATCAATACTGCCTCCACAATCACTGTTAGTGTATCCAATGAGTTTGAAATCTTCTGAAGTGGAGTACTTTATGCCAAAATCTTTTGTTCCATTCACATATCTCATAATTCTCTTTTCTACTTTCTAATGTGATTCTTTTGGAGTTTCCATGAACCTTGAGATTAGGTTCACTCCATACATAATATCAGGTCTTGTTGCTGTTAGATACATAAGACTACCTACCAGTCTTTTAAATAGTGTGGGATCCACTTTGAACCCTTTATATTCCTTGATTAACTTCAATCCTGTTATGGCAGGTGTTGGTGCTTCTTTTGAATTCACCATATTGAATCTCTTCAATATTTCATGCGCATACTTGGACTGTGAGATAAATATACCAGTTTTGGACTGGTGCACTTCTATTCCCAGAAAATATCTCATTAGCCCCATATCAGTCATTTCAAATTCATCCTTCATGACTGACTTGAAATCTTCTATGCCAAAGTCACCTGTAAATATCAAATCATCCACATATAAACAAACAATTAACACATTACCTTGCTGATTTGATTTGATGTACAATGTTGGCTCATTTTCGCTTCTCTGAAATCCGTTCTGTGTGAGATAGGAATCTATGCGACTGTACCAAGCTCTCGGAGCTTGCTTTAATCCATACAATGCTTTCTTTAATATGTATACTTTGTTTTCTTTTCCTGGAACCTCATAACCTTGTGGTTGTTCCACGTATACTTCTTCTAAGTTTCCATTCAAGAATGCTGACTTTACATCCATCTAATAAAATGACCATTTGTACTACGCGATAGTTGCTAACACGGTTCTGACTGTGTCCATGCGTGCAACTGATGCAAATGTTTCATTGTATTCAATTCCAAGTTGTTGTGTAAAGCCTCTCGCAACTAATCTTGCCTTGTACTTCTTTACTTTTCCTTCTGCATCTTGCTTGGTTTTATAATTCCACTTGATACTTATGACATCCTTATCATTAGGTACATCTACCAATTTCCATGTTTGATTTCTCTCTCTGCATCTGATTTCTTCATCCATGGCTTGTGCCCATACATCTTCTTTGACAACTTCTTCAAAAGTTAATGGATCATCTATTTGTGAAAACAGAGCAAAAACTGAGAATGAATTTGCTACGTCTTCATTATAGATGTCACACACACTTCTTGTCTTTCTTGGTAACAGACTTGCTAATGTCGGATCTGGAGAAGTATAAGTATTCAGACTACTTGTTGGTGTTTGCTGCGCTCTAGGTGTGGACTACGCACTTGCTGTTCTTACCGAAGTATTCTACGTGGTAATTTGCGTTGCAGTGCCAGGTGTAGACAGAGCTGCGCACTGTCTTGTGTATGGTGTTTGTACCACTTCATTCTCTATGTCATCATGCTCCATTGCGTTAATTATTTTCACTGTCTTTTCTATGGTTCCATCCCATGATTCATTTTCTACGAACTGAACATTGCAACTGATTATGACTTTTCTTGCGACAGGGTCATACAACTTGTATCGTTTTGTCTCTTCAGAATACCCAACAAATATACATTTCTGTCCTTTGTTGTCCAACTTTCTTCTTAGTTCATTTGGAACATGTGCGTATGCGACGCAACCAAAAACTCTTAAGTGTGCCACATCATGCTTTGATCCTGTCCATGCTCCCCGAGGAATTCTATTTTTCACACTCTTTGTCGGACATCTGTTCAAGATGTATACTACAATTGCTACTGACTCAACCCAATACTCATTTGACAAATGTTTGGCTGTCAGCATACTGCGTGCCATTTCCATGATGGTTCTGTTCTTTCTCTCCGTGACACCATTCTGCTATGGTGTGTATCGCGCAATAAATTGCTTGTAGATACCATGAAATTTACAAAAGTTCTGAAATTCTCTTGACATGTATTCTCCTCCTCTTTTCGTTATTAGACACTTGATGTAATAACCACTTTGTTTCTCCACAAGTGATTTAAACTGCTGAAAACAACCCAATGCATCAGATTTATGCTTTAGAAAATAAATCCATGTCTTTCTTGAGAAATCATCAATGAATGTTAGAAAATAAATACTGCCTCCTATAGATGGAGTTTGCATTGGTCCACAGATGTTTGAATGTATTATTTCCAGTGGAGCTTTTGCTTTGTAAGACTTGCCGAAGGGAAACAATTCTCTGTGCTGCTTGCCAAATATGTAGCCTTCACATATCCTTTCTGGTTTATCAACCAATGGTAAGCCTTTTACCATATCCTTTGTGTGTAGTAGTTTCAGACCTCCAAAGTTCAAATGTCAAAATCTGAAATTCCATAGCGAGGAGTCATCCTGTGTTTCAAATTGGAATGTTGCCTTCATCTTTGCATCATTTTCTCCTTTCTTGATATTGCACGCACTATTTTCTTCATTAGTATTGGGCACACTTTCTGCTGTAAATGCAGTGTCTAAATGCATACCTTTTCTTTTGTCAACAATTTGCGCTATGTTCTTCTTCTTTTCTGGATTTAATGTTAATGGGAACATCCTATTACTTGTCATCTGGATTTTTGCAATAAGTAGATTGCTTGGGATTTTATCCATAATCACACAATGATTATCTTCCATGTAGATTATGTATCCTTTTTGTAACAATTGTCCTGTACTCATTAGATTATGCTTCAGACCAGAAACATAATATACATCAGACATAACTCTCTCTTCTCCTTGTTTGGTTAAAATATTTATACTTCCTTTGCCTAAGACAGTGACTTGGATATCTGTTCCAAGTGTAACCTTGGTCTGGACTGAGTCATCCAAACTAGAAAACAGTTCTATGTTTCCTGTCATGTGGTTACTGCAGCCTGAATCTAAGTACCATATGTCACATGAACTTGCTTGAGAAACATTGCATTCAACTGGTGACACTATGTTAGGCATTTCTTTTGCGCTAGGCACAACTACAACACACGCCATAAACATAGGTCGATTTTGGTTATTTGCGCTGTGTGACTGATCTTGACTTTGCTTGTTCTAATTATGCTGTCTCTTTCTGCACTCATATGCATAATGTCCATACTTTTTACAGTAATGGCATTGAATCTTTGATTTGTCATTTTTTTGACAAGTTGACTGGCTGGTACTTGGGTTTTGACTTCTTCCACCAGTGTTTCCAGGATTGCTACTGCATCCACTTCTATTGGAACTTCTTCCTTTGCCTCTAGAGTTAGCTCTCCCCCTTCCTCTTCCACAACTTATAGATGACTATGCGGAAAAGCATTTTCTAATGACATATTCGACATGTTCAATATATGTTCATGATTGATGAGGGAATCTTGCAGTTCATCTAGGTTGAACTGACTCAGGTCTTTGCCTTCTTCTAGGGTTAACGCAAGAGTATCAAATTTAGGAGGAAGACTCCTAAGCACTTTCTCAACAACTTTTTTGTCTTCTATGATTTCACCGTGAGACTTAATTTGATTTATTAGTGCAATGACGTGTGTGTAGAAATAATCTACCATGTTTGAATATTTCATTGACATAATTTCAAAATCTCTTCTAAGCATCTGAAGTTTTGTAGTTTTTACTTTATCAATACCTTGATAAGAATTTTGTAATGTGTCCCATGCTTCCTTGGCTTTCTTTGCTGATGCAACTCTTGGAAGTATGCTCTCATGCATGGCTTGATGTATGTAAAACAACGCCTTTCCATCCTTCTTTCTTTGATCTTTCAAGACATGTTTTTCATCTTGCGTGAGGGCATTATATGCTGCCTGATATGCTGGTTCCACATAGACATTCTCGACTATTTCCCATACATCTTGACCTCGAAACAAAGCCTTCATGGTCAAAGACCACATCTCATAATTTCTGCCTGTAGACATGGGAGATTGCATATTTGAGTTAGAAGCCATATTTTACTTTCAACAGAGTTTCTGCTCTAACAACCTTGTTCTGATAGAACCTGCTCTGATACCAATTTGCAGGGTCGACGAGGTGCGCGCAAACTACTCTGCACAACGCAGTTTAAAATACTGCACACCAAACATGCTACATGACAGAGTTCTCAAGACCACTGCGCAGTGCACAGATTGCTCAGGTTGCTGCGCGCTGTGAATACACACACTAAATATAAAATGATTTATGAATGTAGATTAAAACTATGCTATGCTTTAGCACGTAAAATCATAATTAGCACAAAAACTTGTCAAAACACAAAATACTTGATATTAATGAACTTCGACGCAGTGTGCTCGGATTACAAAATAAAGTGACAAAATGAGCTTCGGCTCTGATACTTCTTCTGTCAACTCTTCAACTACTGCTGGTTCTTGAATTGCTTCTCTGCATCCATCTCCCCTTTCCTCTATGTCTTTATCTATCTATATGTTCTAACTAAGAAACTCAGACTTATATAAACTTCCTTCAGAAGCTAAGACCGACTCAACATTTAACTCAACCATAATTACGACTGACTCTTCAACAACTTAGTTTAAATCGATAAGATAGAATTCGGCTCCATTTATAGCTCTCCTGTTTTTCGACTGACTTTTGAGTAAGTATGCGACTTTTCACTTGCAGACTTGTCAGACTCTCTTAATGACATTTTTGCAGAAGCTCACCATGACATCCGCGTCTTTGTAATTATCTTGCCCTTGCCGAGACTCCGTGCTGTACCATTTTAGTTCGTTCAAAAAAGTTGCTACGTTGAAACGTTTAAGAAACCATTTCTGAAATCAAATTCTATTAGATTTAGAAGGAAATAATTCACCCAAACATGAAGGATTATGAGGATAATTTCTGAAATCAAAATGGATTAAATCAGATGAAATAAAAAAAGGAACCCTGGAGTATTCAGAAAAGAATTTAGTGTTTAACTCCACCTGATAAACATTGTTTTTCAATGTGGTGTTCGCTATAGCGCATCCTATGGGGATGTGTCCTTTGGTTTGCTCGATGAATAGTTTGTCTCCTTTCAATGGATGCCCTATACTGTTGATAACGTTCACTATAAAATTTCCTTTGCGATGCTGTACTCACATCATTAACAACCCACCAGAGTTCAGATTATAGTTGAAGTTAAGAAAAATTCTTTGTAATGTTCACTATATTCCATATAGATCTTCAAGGCATTGAATGGGCATGGACAAGAAATAAATTCATCCCAATTCAAATTTCTCCTCATAAATTGGCCTACGCAGTCGAAGCTTTCTATTTATGCAAAATGTATCTTTTTGGTAGCCTCACTCGAAATCAGTATTTCAGTATTTTTCTCAAGTTTTTGTAGGATGGGCCAACATTTTCACCATTTTTATGCTAGGGCAATTAGATCGGTGATATCTATCAAATGTTATGAAAAACAAGCGTTGCATGGCAGTGTAGTCCCTTCCAGGCTGGACGTAGAGTAAACACGTGGGTAGCAAGTTGCAGTACACGTGGTATTCCTGAATTAGTTTTATTTGAAATTTATCAAAAAATGTTAATGTTTGGTACATAAACAATGCAACCTAGCAATTACAGAATGGCGTGTAGGCGAAGCCGCGGGTTCATTTTATTTAAAAATTATGTGGAGTTGGTGAGTTTCCATAAATGGCCGCATGCACAGAGTAAAGGCCCAACGAGTTTTGTTGAAAGGATGTGAGGGCAGAGTAGGGAACACTCAGAGTAATGGCGCGCTTCCTTGAGCAAGCTAAATTTAAAGTCAAGAGACATGTGGGCAGGGAGTTGAAGTACATGGGTACATGGGCAAAAAGTGGAAAAAAATAGTTCCGCGATATACAAAGTGACAACCAATTTGCGGACTATTAGAATTTTAAGGGCATCGTATACAAAATAGTATTTTTAACATATGTTTTACATACGGTCGTGGAAAAAAACACAAAAAAATTAGTAGAAACGTCTTTTACCTAGGTTCCTGGAGAAGTGTTTGGTGTCGAATTGACATGGGTTTTTGGGTTGTCGGGGTGCTGGATTGAAAATTGGGCTTCTGTTGTTCTGTGGTCTACAAATAGCACGGACACTTCTGCGATATACAAATTGACAATCGGTCCTGCGGATTATTTGAATTTTTGGATCGCGGGTTCTGGGGCTGCCGTGTTGAAAATCGGGCTTCTGGTCTTACCCGAATAAGTTTTCCTTTTTACATATGCTGGTGGACAAAAAAAGAAAAAACAATAGTACTGACGTCTGTTACATAGGGTGGTGAACATAAGTATGAAAACAATGGCGTTGCCGAATTAGTTTTCTTAAAAAGAGCGGGTTCTTGACTTAGTTAGTTTTTGGATCGCGGGTTGTTGGGATGGGGACCTATTGTTCCGTGGTCTATAAATAGCACCTAGAATTCCGCGATATACAAATTGACAAGCAGTTTTGTGGACTAGTTGAATTTTTGGATCGCGGGTTCTCGATCTGGCGGGCTGAAAATTAGGCTTCTGTTGTTCCGTGGCCTAAAAAAATAAGGTATGTGATTTGATGAAGTAGATATATAGAGCATGCACGAAAGCTTCATTTTGGGTTGTCGGGGTTGCGGACTAAAAATTGTGCTTGTGTTGTTCCGTTGCCTACAAATGACATCGAGAGTTCCGTGATATTCAAATTGAGAAGTTGTTTTGCAGACTATTTCAGACTATTTGAAATTTATGGATCGCGGGTTGTCGGACTGGCGAGCTGCAAATTGGGCATCGATTATTCCATGGTCTACAAATAGCACCTAGAGTTCCGCGATATACATATTGACAGTCGGACTTGCGGATTACTTGAAGTTGAAGTCGCTCGTGTCGAATAAGAAAATTGAAATAATAAACTGAATAACTTATTTTTGTATTGATAAAATAATTTATAATTAAATAAAGCAAGTTTAGTATTCCCGAAATCAATTTTCCTTTTTACATATGTTGGTGGACAAAAAAAGAAAAAAAAATAGTATTGTCGTCTGTTATAGAGGCTGGTGAACATAAGCATGAAAAAAATTGCGTTGCGTAATTAGGCGGGTTATCGGGCTGCAGACCTTAAATACGGGCTTTTGTTGTTCCTTGTGCTAGAAATATCAAGTAGAATTCTGCGATATACATATTAACAATTGGACTTGCAGAGTATTTGAATTTGGAGAGGCTCATGTCAAATAAGAAAATTGAAATAATAAATTCAATAACTTATTTTAATATCAATAAAATCGTTTATAATTAATTAAAACAAGTTTAGCATTTCCGAACTAGTTTTGCTTTTTACATATGCTCGTGGAGAAAGAAAGGAAAAAACATAGTATTGATGTCTGTTATTAGTTTCTTTAAAAGAGCGGGTTCTTGAATTGACCAGTTTTTGGATTGCGGGTCTATGTCCTACAAATAGCACAGATAGTTCCGCGATATACAAATTGATAATTGCAGTTGCAGACTATTTGAATTTTAAGGGGCTTGTGTTAATTTTTTTTAGCATTCGCGAATCAATTTTCTTTACATAGGCATACAGGGCAGTCGACAAAAGGACCAAATAGATAGCATTTGAAAATCACTTTTCTTTAAAACAGGTAGTCATCGACACAAGAAACTGAAATTTATGAAATTATAGGCTCATGGAGACCATAAACTATACATAGCAAATGCGTAACTTTGTGTACATACTATCTATGAAATTTTACAAACACATAGAAGCAGGAAAAAAACTAGCATTCTCGAATTAGAGCATGGAGGGAACCCTGAATCGAAACTTGTCTAGTTTTTGGATCGCGGGTTCTCGGGCTGGTGACCTGAAAATGGAGCTTCTGTTGTTCCATGTCCTGCTGCCAACCTCTGTTACAAAGGGTGGTGGACAAAAGGACCAAATAAATAACATTCCCGAATTAATTTTCTTTAAAATAGGGGCTAGTGGATACAAGAAATTGAAATGTATCAAATTATAGGTTCCCGGAGAGCATAAATTACACATACCAAATATGCAATTTTTTAAATACCACCCACAGTTCGACGATATACAAATTGAGAAGCGGATTTGCAAACTATTTAAATTTTAAGGGCTTTTGTGGCAAAATTATGAAGCACATGTGGTAAAGATCCAAGAAATGACATATTGTCTAGACGTTTGAGTACAAAAAAAGTAGCGAACACAATTTCATGACATTTATATAAAAAATAATGAAACTTGTTAGATATTCCTGGAAATTTAAAGAAACACACACACACACACACACACACACACACATATATATATATATATATATATATATATCTGAAAGATGATATCTCAAATTTGAGTCAGTGATTTATTTCATACTTTATTTTGAAAATAACCAGGCTGGACAAAAGATGCATAGGAGAAAAAAAGAATTGAGATAAATTAAACATAATGTCTTCACATTCAGCATGGCTGAAGATAAAATCTAGGAAGACGTAAATATATAAGCAGACAAAATAATAGTTTTATTTGGAGTATATGAAAAAATTAATAGTTTGTTACATATCCCTGGAAATGTAAATGCGTTTATCATATATACTGGGATTGGGGCTCCCGCGGACCATAACATAAATATGTACAAGAAATAGGACTGTGGAAAGGAGTTGGACATGGTAGAATGTAATACCTTAAAAGTAGAAATGGTAAGATCATTTTTTGGCTATAGATTTCTACTCAGAGAAGTTGGAATAACTGAATTGACAAAGAAAGAACTATGCATTTCCCTATTTGATTTGGGCAATGACCCACTTCAAGTTCTCTTCAATAGAGTTTCTGAAAGGGGCGACATTGATGTCATTGCAGATTTGAATGTTGAAAACTTCAGTTTCTAATTCGCTTAGATCAATTGAAAGTTTGCACAGAGTTTCATCGATGTCTGCATTCTGTACGGAATACCGGACTAGCCAGTTGTCCACCTCTTGTTCATGATATTCAATAATGCTGTAAAATTTTTCTAAAGACAAGGATTTTAAATTATCAACTTGTTTATTGAAAGCTTGCTTGGTTGATGCCAACGAGTTGAGGATTAAGCTGGGGTCCTGGAAGCTGCTTGTGTTTCCTGCTAAGTCTATTTTGGTGAGCTTTGTCAATATTGTTTCTTTCTTTGATATTGCTTGCTCACATGACTGGATGATGACATTCGAATTTTTCACTTTCTATTTCCGACATGCTTCTAGTTGAGTGAGCCGTTTATTGGAAGGGAGATCATGTTGTATTCTTTTGGTCTCTGCCATGTTGTTGACATGAAAAGCAAAAGGGATGACCATGTGCACATAGAAAATTTCTTCATTTTTTAAATTCGTCTGCAAAAGTAGGAGCAATTTATGTGCCCTTCTCCCTAGGGAATCCATATTCTGTGATGTTTCCCAGGCCTTCATAATCAGTTCCATTATTTTGTTTATATTTTTCTCGACATATCCTCTACAGGATGAGAGGAAGCTGGAGGACCCTTTTAGATTTGTTGCACGAGTGCACGTAGTAGCAGGCATTGCTATTTGCAAAGAACTGTGAAGCAATAGCATAGGAAGCATAGCTTCCTCTAATTCCTTAATGCGGTTCTTTAATCTGGAATTTTCGGCTTCAATGAGTGCAACGAAACCATGAAGAGCATCTTCGGTTTCCATGTGAAGTTGAGAGATTTTGGATGCTTGCATATTGGCAAGGTGAAGTTCTGAACGATGTATTCTTTGGTTATTATTTACATATTTTTTTTCAATGATTAATTTTTTTGATTCGGATTCAAAAACAATATTCTGGAATATGTAGGATTCATCTTCATAAAAAATTAGGGTATCAACCATGTCCATTGAGCAGGTAGGATGAATTCTGTCTGTGAGCTGATCAAGGTTGCAGAATATGCTTTCCAAATCAGCGTCAAGATCCATGTTTTCACTGTAAGTTTCAGGCTGCTTCACCTCCCCTACAATTATTTTTCCCTTCATGTGCACGGGAAGGTCATGAGGAAGATGTTCACTGTATTTCTACAAAACTGTTGTAGAGCTGGTGCCAGTACTTCGTCGAAACGTTGATTTTCTCCAGATGCTTCTTGAAATGAAGAAATGGAGGGGACAATATAATCCCTCAGAAACATTGCTTCCATGCATTGCTTCCATGCATGCGAATGGAAAATACCCTCATTAATGACAATATCTATGCTTACTGTATGATTATCTGTTACAAGTAAATCTTAATTATTGCATACTTTGAAGTGCGAAGGTGGCAGTTACGGGGAAGAACATTTAAGAAGTGAAGGTTTTGTGAACGAACCAAGGTGGCGGTGTGCGAATGCCATTCCATGGCATTTGAAATTAATACTGGGAAGGGATAAGAAAAGCCTTCGCATAAATTGCATTGATGGAAAAACTTCTCGAGCCTTGCGCGCATCAATGCCAGCTTAGATAGTGCCTGCACAATGACCTGTTAGCATTACAGATTTAGAAAGAAGACACACACACACACACACACACACACACACACACACACACACACACACACACACACACACACACACACATATATAAACACTATTTCTTATTATGTAGATATGCGAAGGTGACGAGCATGAGGAAGAGAAAGCAAGGAAGGAATGGCCAAGTGTGAAAGTGCATAATGAAACTGTTGAGTTTACAATGCTGACGGTGCATGAGTTGGAATTGCTTAGCGAAGCAATGTATGGATGTCATTCCATACTTTTCCATTTTCCGGATGGCAGGTTCTCGGACGGGCGGGCTCAAACAAATGCCTCTATTGTTTGGTGTTATACAAATAGCACACACAGTTCCGCGATATACAAATAGACAAGGGGACTTGCGGGTTGGCTTATATTTTATAAACCATTGACAGTTTCTGGATCGCGGGTTCTCGGGCTGGCGGGGTAAAAAACGAGGCTCTATTGCTAGGTTACTTACAAATAGCTTATGACAATAATTTGACAAGCGGGTTTGCATTCTGGCCGGATCAACATTCTACTCCAGGGCTGGAAGGATCCCAGAAACGAGCAATACATATCAAATATGCACAGATCCCTTATTCCATACTTAGCCACTTATTTGGATCGCGGACTTGGCTCTGTCTGAATCCCAGTGCATATTTATTAATTCATGTGCAACACCAACTCTGTGGTTACCAGACTGGTGTGTGTAGAAATGAGGCAAAATTAGATATGTACCTTTATTAAGTATCGACATCAGATTTTATACACCATGTATCCATATCATATTCCATACTTGCGGGTTCTCGGGCAGGAGGGGTCAAAAAAAGCCTTGTATTGTTCTGTGTTCTACAAATAACACATACTTTGCCATTTTCAGGATGGCGGGTTCTCGGACGGGTGGGCTCAAAAAAATGCCTCTATTGTTTGGTGTTCTACAAATAGCACACACAGTTCCGCGATATACAAATAGACAAGAGGACTTGCTGGTTGGCTTATATTTTATAAACCATTGACAATTTCTGCATCGCGGGTTCTTGGGCTGGTGGGGTAAAAAACGGGGCTCTACTGCTAGGTTACTTACAAATAACTTATGACAATAATTTGACAAGTGGGTTTGCGTTCTGGCCGACTCAACATTCTACTCCAGGGTTGGTGGGATCCCAGAAACGAGCAATACATATCAAATATGCACAGATCCCTTATTCCATACTTAGCCACTTATTTGGATCGCGGACTTGGCTCCGTCCGACTCCTAGTGCATATTTCATAATTCATATGCAACACCAACTCTGTGGTTACCAGACTGGTGTGTGTAGAAACGAGGCAAAATTAGATATGTACCTTTATTAAGTATCGACATCAGATTTTATACACCATGTATCCATATCGCATTCCATACTTGCAGGTTCTCGGGCGGGAGGGGTAAAAAAAAGCCTTCTATTGTTATGTGTTCTACAAATAGCACATATAGTTCCACGATATACAATTTGATAGGCAGACTTGCGGGGTGGCTAAGATTTTAGACGCCATTATTTGGATTGCGCACTTGCGAGCTGTACAATATGCATCTAATGTTCTTGTCCTGCGATAGCTGTTATGGTTGGGAGATATAGAAATTCATAAGTGGACTTGCGGGGTGGCCGAACCAACATTGCATCTGTTGGATGACGGATGTGCAGGGTAGTTTCCTCTATGCGCAAAACAAAAAAAAACAAAAAAAACATAGCTGCAAATAAGTTTGACAAATACAGAGAAAGTAAACGAAAAATTGTTTACTGTGGAACATGGGCAGGAAAAGGGTGCACCTTTGCATGGTTTGGTCTATGTGTGTGAGTAGGAGTTATTTGCATCCTATGCTTTTCCTGTCTGTTTCTATGAACAAAAGTACAAAACAAAATAGATATGAACATAAGTTCAGATGTTAAGAAAAAGACAACTACTATGTATATATACAAAAAAAAATAGAATAAATTGTATAGAATCATAAATAGTTTTTGGGAGGATGTACCTTTTTTTTTTTCCTGCACAATGTAAATTTTATAATTCGATTAGAACACCGTCTAGAGTGGTGTGTGTACAAATCAGAGATACATATATGCTTTGAAACATACACATATGAGTTTGCAATAACTTTGATGTATATGTCATAATTCAAGTGCAATACCAATTGTATCGCGATCAAACCAATATGTGTCTAAGACAAACATACTGTATTGAAGAATGGGCACATTGGACCAGACATGGTCAATTAGTGCATTTTCGCAGATGGACTGTGTTGTTCATAAGAAAGAGGAGACTGTATTTGCACATGTAGTTTTCCAATTCTTTTGTTCTGCCAGTATTTTGTAGCATATCGATATTGAAGTCTCCTACAAGTACAATAGGTCCGTTCAGATGGAAATGGGTCAATGCATTGGAAATAACATGTACTATGTTGGAGAATGCTGCATGGGGAGCAACATACAGATTCAGTATTGCAACTTCTGTTTAATGAGAAAATTGTTTTGCAAGCACCAACTCAACATTGTTTTCTTTGATATGTATATGGTCCAAAATTGGTAGATATTTTTTCACCAGTATCATGACCCCATGTGTAATGTAACTTGATATGCAATTGTGATTTGGGAATTGTTTGTTTTGCGTGCATAATGCCATGTGTGTTTCTTGCAAGCACAAAATATCGAATTGCATTATATCATAGTCATTCAGTATATCATCCATGTGTGCATTTAAGCTGCATGTGTTAAGCGAGAGAATTGACACAGATGAATTTATTTGTATAGATTGGTAATCATAGTGCAGTTGCCATTTTGCGGTGGTCCTCAGTCATTCCATTTCAATATCAACTTTTTGTTTCACTTTGAAGTTATCTTTTGTGAGAGGACTTAGTAAATACAAGGACTCTATGCTTCTAACACGGGACAGTGCTGTGTAGACAAGTCCATGTATCCGAATTCCAACAGTTTGAAAAGCAACTTTATCAAGTGTTAGTCCTTGTGATCTATGGACTGTACGTGCAAATGCAAGTTTAATCGAAAACTATTTTCGAATCTTTAGTTGACCTGTTTTTGCTGATGTTGATACTGGCTTCGATATTCGCAAAATAGGTGTCCAATCACTTCTAGTATTTGAATTATATAGATAAGACAACTTGCTTTCTTATCGCTTTCCTATATGTGGTTCATGGAATTTAATCCAAAGGAAATCCACTTTTTATGTCTTGGTATAGCCTTTCAGTATTCCATTTGCACCATTCACCAAGCCATCCTGTGGCACTGATATTATAGAACGATCTAGTTATCATAAAATAGTTCGATGGGAGCTGCTACATTCAAGCGGTTGCTTCTCCTGTCACATAACAAATTTGTTTTTCAAGACAATGTGCATAATAATCAAGCAAGTTATGTCCTGAATGTGGGTCTGAATAAGAAAAGGCCAGTTACAAGGAAGAAAGTTGTTTGCAAAGGATGTGAAGTACAAAGTTAACCTAGAAAAAATTATGAAATCTGATATTGGATACATAGATTTAAAAAACATCCGCACTTTGCCTGTTTGATAGGCATTTTTGTATCGCAAGTGTCTTTTCAGAGCCACAACAATTTTAATTGTATTGTTAATATATTGTGGCAACACTTTTTGCACAACATCTAGCTGAACATGCACATTAATAATTGATCCTGTTAAGCCCAGCTGGGGTTGTTTATAGCCCCAAGGTTTGATTTGGGCAAATGCAATTCACAGATACACAAGTCTCTCCTCGAGTTCCGTAAGTGGACTTACATATGCTAGTGCTGTATTACATCTTATTCAGTCAGGGGTAGCAAACTATGGTAGTTTTCCATTTTCAAGCGATCGTTTGCATGGAAGACAAACTTTCGCACTGGAAAATGGTTTATCCTGGGTTGTCAAGCGGAGGTATTCTGCTTGCAAATCAGGCATGAAAGGCTTACTGTTTTTTGAAAAATTCAATTGTTCACAAATTGCACATGCAATGGAAGGAATGTCTTTAATTTGTTTCATGTAGTTTTGTCTTGCATTTTTCTTTCGCAGGGAAGTATTCGTAGAAATTGTTTCCTGCTTTTCATTGCTACTACTGCATGGTGTTGCTTTTAGATCACAAATTCGTACAATTGCATCACCATTATGGGATATGCAATCACACGTGTTTATGATTTGTTCTGCATGACCAAATTTCTTTACATTGTCATATGTGAGTTTCTCTCTAAAAGGAAGTGTACCAATGTATTTTTTTCTCTCACGCATGACCTTTTTCAAGTTGTGCTAACTTAGTCTACATTTCTTTCCCAAAGGTAGGATGAGCTGGTGGCAACTGAGATGAATTTCACTTTCACCCAGTTTCTGAGAAACTACTTTACGTTTTTTGTTCAAGGTCTCTATGACCTTATCAGAAGTCGGGCAAATTTGACGAATAATTTTTTTCAAATTGTGATAACTTACTCTACGTTTTTTCTCTAAGCCGTCTATGGCCTCATCACAACTGTCATGAATTTTACGCATGTTCAAGCCCTGTTTGCCCATCTCACAACAGGGAGGACTTTAATTTTCACAAAAAAACATTCCACGTGTATGCAAAATCGATGTCGTTTGGGTGGCATGGAAAATCAACCTTGAACTACCGATGTGTGCAAGAAAAGGTTCATAATGGATATGTGTTGTATCTGTTTTCAACAAAAGGATGCCAATTGTTTGATTGCAATTTGAATCAATAACCAAGGAATGGACAGTGGCATCTGGCAAGGGCAACCACACCTGGATATTAACCCTAAATATGACAGACATCCATTGCAAATAGAATCTGCAACCCTACATATTCCCTTTTTCATATGGAAGCGCCATGTTCACAAGGTATTCCTACCAGCTTCCAACTGCCGACATATTTTCTACGAGATATGAGCAAAGGTGCCGATGCAAGAACCTAAAAGTCTGTTGGCTTCCGCCTATAATTGCATTACAAAAGGACTGTATAGTGTAAAGTTGAAGCAACTGAACATCAAATTTTGCTGGTACCAAACAACAAATTGCATTGAACAAACTATCTCCACTGCTAGACACAATGTTTGTTGCCAGCTGTAAACCATGACAATCTATGCCATGCAAAATCCCTTTACATTGCGATTGAAGGTCTTTGAAAATAACATACAAGTAGATACAAGGACCTTCTATATTGCATATGGGCATTTTTCTATACACCAGTGGTTCATAATGGCCACTGACGACATTGGCATCTTGGAACAAGATGCAATATGGATTGTCAGATGCAATTTTATTGAATAGTAGATATCTTGTTTTTCTTGTCAATGACCAAATGGAAACTGGTATATTTAGCCAGTTAGACAACCATCGTATACAAAATGTATCTCCCCAAAGTCCCCTCTCATGCGGAGGCAGAACTGGAGATGTAGACAACTGCATTTTTGAAAAATACGTGCTGACATCTTGTGTTCCATGCAACTGCCGAAGAAAATCAGATTCCAGTTCGTATTCATAGGACTACAAAGCCTCGACATCGCCATTTTTAAAACAGGTCAAGAAATAATTTATCAATCCATTGCGCAACTCTGTTGACAAATAACAAAAATGCAATAGAACCTGGAATGTATAAAAAAGACAATCCCCAACAGTATACGAGAATGCATCCAATCTAAAAAGCGCATCACTATGCAAAACCATGTCAATGCTGTCATGTACAATGGACTGTGAAACTATTTCGTACGACTCAACATCTATTACCTCGTCCATCTCTTCAACTGTCACTTTGAAGCTATTTGCTACATAGTTTCACTTTCTATGAAAACAGGAGAAAAAAATAAAAGGTAGCAAAATAGGAAAAAAAAACAAAGCAAGGCACCAATTCCCGTATGTATCTTTGAACCTTCTTCTTCTCAACTTCAATCCCCCTTAGTCCCCACAACAAATGACAAGAAAACAGAGAAATACATAAAACAATAAATTTACTCAGCAGAAATAGAACATGCAGACACAGTGTTCCCACCTGTAGCACCCGTCCACAGGGTGCTAAGCAATTAACAATTTATTCAAACACATACACAATAACAACTTCGTTTTAGCATAATTCCATTTTCATTTACACAATTATTTACATTTACTCAATGATAAATTTAATAACATGATGAAAGAAGTAGTAGGCTAACTTTAAGATTTAAGAACTTAAAACATAAGTATACTCAAAACATCAATAACAAAATATCACTGAAAAATACCTCCTCCTTAGCTTGTCGAAGCTCACCGGTTGTACTGTAGTCCTGGGCGCTTCCAAGCATTCTTTTCCTGCTTGCCCAGAGTGAAACAACGGAATCCTCCCTGCCAACTAGGAGCCTAGCTGGCTTCCTAGCTCCAAGAAACCTTTCGGTTTCTTGGCCCTCCGTGCCCATGACTCCAAGAACAGCAAAGCACAAATTCTCAAAGGAAACTATCACAAGAATCATCTCTTCCAAGAATTCCACAACCTCTCATCATGCTCCAACCTTCCATCCTTCTCCCTATTTATCAAGTTTTCATACACACTTCCCCAAGTGTCCTCAACCACCTCATCATTATCCATCCACCTCCCTTATGTAGATATTTTGGGAAAATATTAAAATAAAACTAAATATGAATGACTTGTATTAAACAACACTAAATAAAATAAAAAGTCTTTATTCTCATGCTAGATAATAAATGTTATTTGATAAATTTCTCCAAAATGTACATAACACTCCACCATTCTCATTTAATTCATCACACCCACCTATTTATCAAAGTCAAGAAGTATTTAATGCTTCTAGATATTTGTATGCAATATAATTTACATATTCAATAAACATTCAATTAAATAG
>ML792790.1:51428-65690 GCA_009831015.1 Picea engelmannii | reverse complement strand
AACATACAAATAGGTCTAGAGGTACACATCTCAATGTCTAACCAAGTCTAACTGACTCCAAACAAATGCTAAACTTTGAATTATTAAGATTAGTAAACAACAATGTTCTAACTATCGAAGGTCAAAATATGGGGCATTACACCACCCACAGAATGAAAGCATACCCTGCGTACAGACCCCGTCCGATGGTTCCCTCTTCTGATGGCTCCCAACTACTTTTCGTAAAGCCCTCTGCATTGCAAGACACATGCTTTCCAGAAACATAAACTAAGAGCAAAGACAAAGATGGTGGGACTGCCACCATTGAAAAACAACAACAACAGGGAAACTTACCCATCAACAAAGGACGACAAGAGCTCAGCCCCCAAAACTGCAAACTGCGACAACAGGTCCAACAACTTGCAAAGTTGAAAAACAACAAACCAGTGAACAACCACGAAGAGCTCGAACTGCAATTGCAGGACCTCAACTTTGCAAAGTTGAATCAAACAAGAACTAGAACCATGGAATGAAGCACCGAACAAGGATTGAACACTCGAGTACCGATGCCGACCATGAACAAAACTATATTGCAACCCATCTGTACAATAATCATTTAACACTGCCAGAGCTGTTAGGTAAACAATTATGATTGTTAGGACCGTCGAAGGGCATAGGCCTATGCAAGCATTTAAGAAAATATGCAGCGTGGCAAGCTTGTTCTCTCGAAGCATGCAACAATAAAGCAAAAATCAGACATAGTAATATGGTGGAGAATGTATTCTACCCAGCAGAAAATGCTAAGGGACACATTTGAACTAATGCTAGCATTAATCCACGGTCGACCAATGCATAATAAAATATATAATTCAAAAAAACCATATACTACCAAATACTTTGGACAGGTCAAGATATTTAACATTGGGAATAGCGAAGGCTTCAATAAGACCTCCAATCCTTTGTCCAACCAGATCTACAAACATGATACTTTTTATTATATTAAAATCGATGTCTTCACTTCCCTTGTTTCAACAATAGACAATATGGAAATATTTCTGGTCAGTGCACAATCTAATACCAGGTCAATGATTTATCGATGGCTATAGTCCCTCTACGCCTACGGTAGGAACTAATAATATAATAAGCTTTCAGATGTTGCTGAATCATTTATATAATATAAACTCAATTTCAACAAATTTGATGAAAAATTTCAACCAAGATTGTATTGATTGTATTGCAGAATGAAAATGAAGGAGAAAACAAATTGGAAAAGAATGATTTTTTTTTAAAGCTTATAAGGTTTTCATAAACAAAATTCCACTCGATTTGAATGAAACTATGACTTCAAACCTAACCAAGACTGTATGTATTACCCAACAACCAAGATTGTATGTATTGCAGAATGAAAATGAAGGAGAAAACAAATTGGAAAAGAATGAATTCTTTTTAAGCTTATATAGATTCATAAACAAAATTCCAGTCAATTTGAATGGAACTATGACTCGAAACCCAACCATGAATTTTTTTAAGATTATAAAGTTTCATAAACAAAATTCCACTCAATTTGAATCGAACTATGACTCCAAACCAGGATCCATTTGAGCATGATTTGTAACGATATTAATTTTTTTATCTGTACATTTTTTTTGAGAATGATTTGTAACGATATTATTTTTTTTATCTGTACATTTTGAATAATTTTTAATGTTAATAATTGTAATTCTAGGGTAATATAATACCTTTTTGATATTGGCTTGTTGGTGTGCCTGCCATTGGTGTGGATTCAACGGCTGGAACGATACTCTATCCAACCAGATCTCTATATTTGCATCAGCGCTCTGGAAGATAAGCAATATTAGACAATATTGCCGAAAAGATCGAATAGGGGACGAGTAAAATGTAATAATCTATCAATTGCAACAGTCAAATGCCTCTTTTACAGGACGTACCTCAAAGTATAACGCGGCCGAGGATGGAGATGAATCTAGGGTAAGGCCTCCTTTGAGAAGAGACCAGCAGCCGGCGCGTGTAATAACAGTTCCTGTGCAGCTGAAACCCGTGCCGCCGCTACCTTTGCTGTTAGTAGCAACCGTGGCCTTAACAACTGCACTGTTATTGTTTATGAAGAAAAACGAAGACACATCGGAGTTCGGGTATTGGCGTTTACAAACACCGGACACAAAAAGAAAACAAAACAACTATTCCCGAATCCCTAATTGCCCAGCACTTTGGGTTCTGAGTTTTTGAAAACAAAGGAACTCCGAGCGCTCCAACAAATAACGGTACGTGAAAATACTTTCAAAATTCAACGGAGAGAACACCTCTGAATACAAAATAGCAACTTATATTCTATGTGCTTTTAAGATATCACTATTACAATCTGTCTCAGGTATTTATATAAACACTAACAAAAATTCTTAATAAGATAAAACAAAAATTGCCCCTTCAATCTTAGAAAAAAATTAAATTAAGCCGGTGATGGTATCTCATGGCCTTCAAAGGTTAAAGCGGCCACCGCTTGAGCAATTTAGAGCAAACCAGTAAAACAATGCTTAATCCTCGAGTCTTGAAAGGTCAAGACGACCATCGATGCGCCATGATTCAGGCAGTGAAATGATTACTCACATACTTCCTCTTAATCATTTCAAAAACAAAACAAACAATAACATGCAAGCATAACTGAATTTAAATTTCTTTACCATTTACTAGCTCTCGAATAAAATGATACCTCGTATCAATGTGCTTACTCTGCTTGTGAAAACCATGATTATTTGATAGTACAATGGCAGATTTATTATCACAGACAATCTGAGTTGCACCATTCTGCTCATGCAATAATTCATTCAAGATTCTTCTCATCCATACAACTTGACATGCAACTACAGTTGTTGCAACATACTCTGGATAAAGTTACTATGGGTTGTTTCTTTGATGCCCATGCCATAGCTCCAGATCCGGACACATAACCAGATGTGCTCTTCCTATCATCAATGGAACCTGCAAAATCATTATCAGTGTATCCAATCAGCTCAAAGTTCAAGTTTGATGTGTATCGGATAGCAAAATCAGTTGTTCCAACAATGTATTTCAGGATCCTCTTTCCTGCTTGTCAATGAGTACTCTTCAGAGTCTCCATGAATCTGGAAATTAAACTAACAACAAACATAATATCAGGTCTAATTGTTGTTAAATACATAAGGCTTCCAACCAACTTCTTATACAGAGTTGGATCAACATATGATCCCTCATCATATTTGCTAAGTTTAGTACCAGTTGCCATTGGTGTTGCAGTTGGTTTACAATTCAATATTCAAAACCTTTTCAATACTTCATTTGCATATTTGGTTTGAAAAATGAAAATGCCATCATCAGATTGATCCACTTCAATTTCAAGGAAATATTTCATCAATCCTAAATCAGTCATCTCAAACTCTGTTTTCATGGCATTTTTAAAATCATCTACAGATAGATCTCCAGTAAAAATCAAGTCATCAACATACAGACAGACAATCAAAATTTTACCTTCATGGTTTACCTTTGTATACAAAGTTGGTTCACTTGGATTTCTGCTGAATCCAACACTAATCAAGTAGTCACCAATCCCGCTATACCAAACTCTGGATGCCTGCTTCAATCCATATAAAGCTTTCCTTAACTTGTAAACTTTATCTCTGTGCTTATCAATCTCATAACCCAGATGTTGTCTTACATAAACCTCTTCTTCCTAACATCCATTCAAGAATGAAGACTTAACATCCATCTGATGCATGATCCATTTATTCCGAGCTGCAATAGCTAAGACCATCCTTACTGTGTCAATTCTTGCTACAAGAGCAAACGTTTAATTGTAATCAATACCGGGTTGCTAACTAAACCCCCGAGCTACAAGTCTTGCCATGTATTTTTCAACTTTAACTTCACCTTCTGCATTCAACTTAGTCTTATAAACCCACTTAACACCAATATTGTTCTTACCTTCAGGTAAATCGACAAGATCCCAACTATTATTTATTTCAATGGAATCAATCTCCTCATCCATTTCTTTTATCCAGACATCCTCTTTAGCAACTTCATTAAAACTTACAGGATCACATGCCATTAATGCAAAATTTGAAACCTGATCTACTTCTTCATTCTGATCATATAAATCTCTTAAGCTTCTAGTCTTCTGACCTTTAAATGTGTTTTTCAATGAAGCTAAAGTAGGATTCAATTCACTACTTACCTGTGAATCTGTTTGATGTTCACCATGTCCAGATGGCTCACCACTCTCATGAGTTCTGGGCGTTCTAAATTGAGATGGGCTGATGTATGGTGCTTTCCTTGTAGGACTTCTCCCTGCAGGCGTATGTGCACGTGGAACCAACTGTCCACCTCCTTAAGCCTACTTATCTCCATCATCATCTTCACAGGGTAACACAACTCCCTATGGAAAAAAATTATCAATACTTCCATCCCAGGCTTCCTCTTCCTTAAATTCAACATCTCTGCTGATTACATACTTCTTGGTGATGGGATTGTAGAGTCTATATGCCCTAGACTCTTCATTGTATCCAAAAAAGATACATCTCTCGCTTCTGTCATCCAAATTCCTCATTTCTTCAGGAACATGCACATATGCTACACAACCAAAAACTCTGAAATAAGAAACATTGCAAGGCTTACGGTCCCAGGCTTCCTGAGGTACGCAATTTGTCATGGTCTTGGTCAGACATCTATTCAAGATATAGATAGAGAAAACAACCGCATCGCCCTAATATTCATTTGAAAGATGCTTCTCTTTCAACATGCTTCGAGCCATATTCATGATGGTCCGATTCTTCCTTTCATCCACTCCATTCTGCTGTGGAGTATATCGAGCAGTAAACTGCCTTTTAATTCCATGAAAATCACAAAATTCAATGAATTCATTCAGTTTATACTCGCCTCCTCTGTCAAACCTGAGGATCTTAATGGTTCGACCACTCTCATTCTCAACCATAGACTTAAACCTCTTGAAAACTTCAAAGGCTTCAGATTTCTGCTTCAACAAATATAACTAAGTCTTCCTACTGAAATCATCAATAAAAGTCATAAAATAAACACTACCAATCAAATAAGGTGTTTGCATAGGTCCACACAAATCCGTGTGGACAATTTCCAATGGAGCTTTTGCTTTGTAGGAAACACCTAAAACAAATTTTTCTCTGTGATGCTTCCCAAGTATACGACTCTCACAAGAGCTTGCAGGTTGTTGAATGTAGGGAAACCCCTTTACCATTTGCTTCTTCTATAATAGATCTAAGAAACCAAAATGTAAATGACCATATCTCAAATGCCATAACCAAGATTCATCTAAACTTCCAGCTTTATAAGCATTCAAAGAACCACTCAAATCATTTCTCATAACAAGTGGAAACATTCTATTCTTGGTCATCTCTACTCTTGCAATCAACTGTTTGCTGGGTAATTTATCATAGATTGTACATACCTTGTTCTTGAAGAACACTCTGTACTTTTTCTCCATCAGCTGTCCAACACTAATAACATTGCATTTTAAACCAGGCACGAAATAAACATCGTCAATATTTCTCCTTTGATTATTCTTAGTGTAAACTTGAACTACACCTTTACCATTAACTGTAACCTTACAATCATTTGCCAGTTTTACTTCAGATTGAATACTAGTATCAATAGAAGAAAATAAATTGTTATTACCAGTCATGTGGTTATTGCAACCACTATCCAAAAACCAAATATCATTAGCACTTTCCTGAGTGACATTACAAGTCAAGAAACAAGATTTTGATCATCCTCAAACTCATTTTTGATATGTGAAGACTGCTTTCCAACATCTGCCTGCTTCTTCCAACATTTGTTCGAAAAATGCCCAAACTTCTTACAATAATAACATTGTACTTTAGATTTATCATACCTCTAATTTTCTTACTGCCAGGGTTTGCTGCTGCTCCCTCTTAAATTATGAGGATTCTGCTGGGACTTCTCCTCAGAAACTGATTCAGTTCTGTTGTCCCTTTGATGAGGAGATCGACCTCCTCTTCCATAATTATAAGACCTTTCTCTGCCTTTGCCTCTGGTAAACTGTAGTTGGGATTTGAAAGCATGCTCCATTGATTCTTCTTCATATCTAGATATCCTAGATTCATGAGCAACAAGAGAACCAATTAATTCATCAATTTGCATTTGACTTAAATCTTTAAATTCCTCTATGGGTACAACTACAGGTTCAAACTTCTTGGGTAAACTTCTCAGCACTTTCTCAATAACTCTCTTATTCTCAACATCATCTCCATACTGCCTGAGCTGTTTCACAACACTCATCACTTGAGTCATGAAAGTATCAACACTTTCATTATCCTTCATCTTTAGATTTTCGAAGTTCCTTCTCAAGTTCTGCAACTTGACTGTCTTCACTTTGGACACACCTTGATAACAGGTTTCAAGGATGTCGCAAGCCATCTTCGAAGATGCAGCGATAGAAATATTTGTAAAAATGGATTCATTTAATCCTTATTGGATTAATCCAAGAGCCTTGTTATCCTTTTTCCTATTTTCTTTCAGCAAAACACGATTAGCATTAGAGAGAGCCAGTTCTGCTGTTGTATCAGCTGGCTCAACATAACCATCAATACCATAGGTCCATAAATCCCGAGAATGCAAAATCATCCTCATTCGAATATACCAAGAGTCATATGAATTCTCGCTCAGGATAGGAACCTGAACCTGAGAAGAACTACTACGAGACGCAACCATTTATATAAAATTTTTGAAAGGAATCAAAAAAACATTTCGCACAGGAAAACAAGGGGGTAAAATTGGGCACCAACAAGAACTATCTACACTGAACTAAGCAATAGCAGGATGGACTGTAGGCTCTGATACCAAATGAAGAAAAATGAAGGCACATCGGAGTTCAGGTATGGGCGTTTACAAACACCCGACACAAAAAGAAAACAAAACAACTATTCCTGAATCGAGAAACGCGAACAGGCTATGGGCCCAACACTTCGAGGTCGGAGTTTTTGAAAACAAAGGAACTCCACGCGCTCCAACAAATAACGGTACGAGAAAATGCTTTCAAAATTCAACGGAGAGAACACCTCCGAATACAAAATAGAAAATTATATTCAATGTGCTTTCAATATATCACGATTACAATCCGTCTCAGGTATTTATATAAGCACTAACAAAAAATCCATAATTAATAAGATAGAACAAAAATTGCCCCTTCGATCTTAGAAAAAAATTAAATTAAGCTGGTGATGGTATCTTGTGGCCTTCAAAGGTTAATGCGACCATCGCTTGATCAATTTAGAGCAAACCAGTAAAACGGTGCTTAATCCTTGAGTCTTGAAGGGTCAAGACGACCATCGATGTGCCATGATTCAGGCGGTGAAATGATTACTATCTGACAGTTTATTCCCCAGATCTGTACCCACGCTGATCCAAATATCCCACCTTGTTATTATCTAATCTAGTCCGAGTCCCATTAAATAGGATAAGCGTTTATCAAGTTATCAACCATGCAAATTGATTTTGAAACTGAATTTAATGGTTTTTTTAGATCTAAGGGAATCTGTAACTGGACAGGCTAGCTGTGACTATAAACCCTAACTGGCGAGTTAGCTGTGACTATAAACCCTAGGTTAAAATCTAGGCTAGTGTTAACAAGAGACTTAGCAAGGACCTAAACATCCACTAGAGGGACGTATATCCTTCTAGCCTTATCACAATGGGTCAAGTTCGCTGTGACTATAAACCTTAGGCTAGTGTCAACAACAGACTTAGAAAGGACCTAGAAGTCCACTAGAGGGACATATATCCTTCAAGCCTTATCAGAATGGGCCATGCTTATCAAAGATTTGAACCCTAATGGAAAGAATGCAAACACTACTTTGGAACCATTTTGCCAAACCACCTCCACTCTGAAATTGAATTTAAATGTTACAATGGCAGTACATTTCAGACGAAGGATTGTATATTAGGATATATTCATCGTAAGGGCACATCTATATAAATTTTATTTAGATATAGGGAATCCGTAACTGGTCACGCTAGCTGTGACTATAAACCCTAGGCTAGTGTGAACAACAAACTTAGCAAGGATCTAGAGGTCCACTAGAGAGTGTATATCCTTCCAACCTTATTACAATGAGCCATGCTTATCGGGGATGAACCTTAATGAAGAGAATGCAAACACTACTTCTGAACCATCTTAACCATCTTGCCAAACCACCTCCACTCTGAAACTGAATTTAAATGTTACAATGGCAATGGCAGTACATTTCAGAAGAAGGATTGTATATTCGGATATATTAATCTTAAGGGCACTTCATATAAATTCTATTTTGTCCCACTTGCAATAAGTTGACTCTATAACATTGATATGATTCATTGTACCAAATAAAAATACCTTGCTGCTTCCAAAAGGAATCCAGCCTTCGAGCCCGTTGTTCATCTCGGGATTCACAATAATTCCGCCTGCGTATGAAGGTGGCTTCGCCAGGCACTGCAAGATATATATAACCAACAAATATCAAACTACAAATTTTCTCCATTCACGACTATCCAACATGCAAGAAGATATGATGGCCACCGGTTCCATCTCTCAAATCGAAGCTTTTGCAATGAAGCTTTCAGATTTACTATCCAACTGTCCAGAATTGCTCTACAATTCCAGTACAACCACCCAAATCTGAAAATTTCATTCCGAAGCTTTTGATTTGATAACCAATAGGATTTAACCACTTTTAAAATAGGATTAGACTAGTTTTAGTGTAATAAATTTGAATTGAAAATTGATTTAGCTCTATTTGATCTGAAGTTAAGATTTTTTTTTTATAACTTCTCAGGGTCTTATTGATTTTTGGCCTCTCACCTTTGTGGTGGCAAAATGATCATACCGAATGCCGCCATCTGAAAGGAATGCAAACATTATCACAACATGACACGAGCCTGTACTGATAATCTTTTAACTCAAATAATATCATCAAACACCAAACCGTTTCATAGTCTATACCGTTGGCAGAAGCTCCCAGTTGGTCCAACAACACCAAAACTACCAAATTCGCCACGAGTGATTTCAGATAGCCGGTATCCATAACGATATACCCTGAACAAGGCTGTTAAATATTAGAAACAATAATATCATTGCAAATGTAATGCGTATATATTTATACATATGAATGAATATGTTGTTGCTGGATTGAATTGCCAAATGCAAGGCCAGGCACTCGGCTACGATCCACTTCAGCCGCGCTTTAGTTCTGACTGGTTTTAGACACACGATCCTTTTGGACTCGAATTTGAAAAAACAATCCAAAACTAAATTGCGGCTGGAGCGGATCGTATCTTAGTAGTTTGTTTCTTTTAGGTTTATTTGACGATTTTGGATGGGCAGATTTAATAGGGGTTTAGTGCTTAATAAGTTTTTTATGGACAAGATTAAATATGGCTGGAATATTCTTAGTAGTCACACAAAATAAATGGCTGTGATTTCAATTATTAACTTCCTAGCTATTATAAAGACATCAGTTTATGTGTTTACTTTTTTACATTTACCTAATCATATTTAAAAATTACTTTGATAGTTAACTGATTATAAGTGATTAACATAAATTAAAATTTTAACACCAGATAAATGAAACTTTATTTGTTAATCAATAATAAAATTTAATATATTCGATTCTTTTCATCTTATCAGCCTTTCGGCTTTCACCAGCAGCTATTTAGCTGCTGTGCTAGTACTAGTATAATTACGCCAAAGGCGTATACCTATTGATAATGGGCAGATTTAATAGGGGTTTAGTGCTTAATAAGTTTTCTATGGACAGGATTAAATATGGCTGGAATATTCTTAGTAGTCATACACAATAAATGGCTGTGATTTCAATCATTAACTTCCTAGCTATTATAAAGACATCCGTTTATGTGTTTACTTTTTTACATTTACCTAATCATATTTAAAAATTACTTTGATAGTTAACTGATTACCACGTAAGTGATTAACATAAATTAAAATTTCATCTTATCAACCTTTGGGCGTTCACCAACAGCTATTTGATTAGTGTAATCAAATAATCAAATAAAATTTGATTATTTAATCAGATAAAATTTGATTAGTGTAAGTCGGCGGATATCAAAGACATGTGGCCATTCCACCTCCACACCAGCAGGGAATATAACCGCTGAATAGGAGGGCGGCAAGCGGAAGTGGCCGGAGGACTGGCAGTTCGTGGGTGATTAAGCAGAAATCGTGTTATGGTTTAATGACTAACTGCACACAAATTGGAAATTAATGTGCCAAATCAGAACGCTTTTTCCGATATCCTGGGTTTAGTTTGGATGGATAGGATAAATGATTGTTATTCTTTTTACATGATTATTTTTAAATGATTACATGAGTTTAATTTTCATAAATGATATGTTGAACTCATAATGATAATGAGTATATTGTTTTTTTTCACACCCATAATGAGTATATTGTTGTAAAGTAGTTGTAAAATACTGTGCATCACAAACTTGGTGGCAGAACACTCAAGATTTGTGGGGTAGTGAGCAATCTACTGGATTTACTGCTCATTGTAAAACATTTAATTGAATGATTTTTGGATGCAAAATAACACAGTGCTAGACTTAACACATTAACACAGAAATACTACAGAAGCTTAAAATACACATAAATTGTCAACACACAAATTATTTGATAGACATTAACTTGAAGCGTAAATAAAAAATACAATAATTGAGATGAGCTTAGGCTCCAATGACTTCTGCTGACTTCACAAACACAGAGTTTGTGCTCAGACTTCTTCAACTCCTCAATTGTTGCTGTTTCTTCTTCACGACTTTGTTCTCTCTACATCTACTGCATTATCTCATGACTACTAAAGACTAGATGCATATGTTGTGATATGTGGATTTAGCTTATCCCTATTAAATCACTTTTAAAAAATAATTTGTAAAAAAAATTGGTTATAAGTTTCTGTTACTTCCATTTCTTTTCAAATTCATGTCTCCCTACTTCCATTTCTTTTCAAATTCATCTCTCCCAACTGAAAAAACTTTTAAAAAGTAATTTGTAAAAAAAATTGGTTATATATTTCTTTTACTTTCATTTCTTTTCAAATTCTTCTCTGCCAACTGAAAACAGGTAGTAGGAAAACTCACTCAATACGGAATACGGTATAGTATCAGGTTAGGTTTCTATTAAATCACCTTTTTAAGTAATTTGTTAGGGAAATTGGTTATAAGTTTCTGGTGTTTCCATTTAATTTCAAATTTTTCTCTGCCAACTGAAAAACGAAAAAAAAAAACCACACGAAAAAACCAAAAACCAAAAACAAAAACCCCACTCAATGCAGTGCAGTATTCATTATTATTCCGTAACATTATGAATTTAATTTTGATATTAATAAATTTTAATTATTCATAAAATATTTATGAAAAATAAGTGAAGTATTATTAGTTATATGAGTATTGTAAAAAAAACTATATCAAAATTAAATAATTAATAATAATAATAATAAACTATATCAAAATTAAACAATTAATAATAATAATAAAAAATTATATCAAAATTAAACAATTAATAATAAAAACAAGGAGTCTATTGACAACATTGTCTTGATTATTTTGTCAATAAACAAACAAACAATTAAATATAGAAGATTAGATAATAGAGGATCATGGGAGGAAAAATATTCACAATTGATTAATGTTTTTAAACAAATTTTGCAGCTATTCTGAAATGAAAATTAAAGTAAACAAAACAAAGATAATATGATAATAGGTATTTGAAATAGGGATATAACCATTATATTTAATGGTGATAAAATGGACACAGTTCCTACTTACAAGTCCATGAAACTTGAATTTGATTCTAAAGTTATAATAGAACTCTGGTGAGGAGAAATGTGTAATAGGATGTAGAAAAACACTTTATTCTATGCAAAACAGATACATACACATTGAGAGGTGGAGTTGAAAATTGAGGGATTAAACATGTATTTAAAACATTGATATGAAGAGTAGTTTTGTATAGTGGTCTACTAAGAATCTCACAAGAAAGTTGAGAGACTTTAGAAACTATTTTTATTAGAAGAACTAGAAGTTAAAATACAAGCTCTTTTAGTAAAAATATGTATATTACATTAGAAAGAGAAGCAAATATATGACAATACTATAATCAAAATAAGGTAGACCCAACTAGATTACCACACTAAAACTGTTTTTATTTGGTTAAGAGCTCATTTTCATGAAAAGTAAGGAAAAGGTTAATGACCCAAAACCCACACTTGAAAGTCCACCCCTTTACTTACCACCAGTTGATTATTTCACTTAACATGGTTTTCCTTAAATAACTACAATAAATCAGACTACATTAAAGAATAACAACCTATAATACCTGTCCACAATACTATTAATTAACATACTAAATTATCATAGATTTTCCCATTATAAATTATATATATACCCTTCAAGTTTTTTATAACTCCTCAACTTTTAGTTACCTCAAACTCACATGAACTGTATATGCTCTCTTATACTCACAAAGAGTCAGAATACCCATATTTGTCACCTGTAACATGGAGTTAGGTGACAAATATTGGTATTTGATTTTTGAGTATAAGAGAACATATACAGTTCATCCGTGCGTTTGACTTAACTAAAAATTGAGCAGTTACATATAAACTTGAAGTGTAGTGCACGAATTAGATGTTCTTAAAAAAAAAAAGGTTTGTGTAGTGCACGAAATAGCTTTACAAAGGCAGATTCCTTACGAATGCAGCGAAAGGTCAGGATAGTTTTGGAATGGACGAAGTTTTCATGGCACAACTTTTTACAGCTTGAAGCTTGAGAAAACCAATGGGATAAGACCTTCCGAAGACGACTCGAACTCACCTACACGTAACTACGTTCCAGTTATATGTAATCACAACACTTGATAACATCGTAAAGCACGACACTCCAAAAATTCTCATCCATTCGGGACACAATACTTGATGAATGGTCGCTTTTTCTTATTGCTTAGTGCTGGATACCAATTGAGCCAGAGGTTTTGTTTTGGGCTTTAAAAGGGTTGAATTCCATGTATTGTCATTGAGTTTTAGTTAATTTTCCAAACGTTTTAGTTAATTTTGGTTTGCAATTAGCTATAATGTATATAAAGGTTTTTTTATTTTTTTTAAGTTAATTGAGTCTAGTTTGGATGGTTAGGAGGAGTGATTACGATTCTTTTCATTTTTTTTTATATATAAATTTTTCTTATTGTTTAGTGTTAGATCTCAATTGAGAAAGTTTTTTTGTTTTTGACTTTAAAATGGTTGAAATTCACTTATTGTGACTGAGTTTTAAAACCCAGTATATAGAACTTTATAATGTATATAAAGTTTTTTAGAAGTCAATTAGGTTTAGTTTGGATGATTAGAGGAATGATTATGATTCTCTCACACAAATTTTATTATTCTATCTAAATGAAATATTGTAATGGTTTCCAAATGGAGAAATATCCAAAGTCTAATCTATGGTGAAAGCCAATCAAAACTAATAAAGCTTCTCCTATCGTAAATAATGCATCACTTTAAAAAGCCAAATGCTTGTAGTTGAGAAATCTTCACCCACCAGTAATGCTCCTCTCTCAAATGCCAAATGCCAAATTCTTGTAGTGGAGACCGAGTTTAATACTCTTAAGATATGTTTAATTAGAAGGGGACATCCAAAAATAATTAGAATTTCTAACTAACAAAAAAAATATGCACTTCACTAAACATACAGTTACTTCTAAAACCAAAAATAAATATCTGATTATTAAGAAAAAGAAAAACAACTACCATTCACAACATATGCATATGCAGTTCCTTCTAAAACCAAGAATAAATATGTGGTGACTAAGAAAAGGAAAAGCAACTACGATGACAAAAGGTCAATCTAATGGAAGGGACCATGTACTGTAGCAGGTATGTAAATTTAATTTTTAACATGTAGAATACAGGTATTTTTAAAAATTTAGTATGCAAAATTGATTGATTTTCATTCCATGAATGTAAAGCTTAAGAATAAATCACGCACATATATGTGGCATTCCTAGTAAATTCATAGCGCTATAATAGTGTCCACATGTTTGAAAACGTTTCATGACAAAATTGATGAGCTTGGATACAGATATGGGGAACAAATACTAACAGTGCAGTGGTGAAGGCCACGGTTGTCACTAGCAGCAACAGTAACACCTGCCCCGGGACCGTTATTGCACGCGCTGGTTGCTGGTCTCTTCTCAAAGGA
>ML792789.1:317661-339700 GCA_009831015.1 Picea engelmannii | reverse complement strand
CCTTCTGACATATCTTCATCACCATGGTTATGAAGAGAAGGTTCCATGGTATAGAGGTAAGGTAAACTGTAATGCCCCCGGCCATCAACCCCACGGTTGGGCCAATGCTACTATGTGGAAAAACACTTCTGTAACACCTTATGAATTATAATGAACTTAAAATGCTTAGTTATAGTTAAACACAGAATTATTGCTAGCATTTCAGAGTTAATGGAAATAACAATAATTCATATGCACAACAAAATACATGATAACATTGCAAGAATCACAGGTATGCAATTTAATTAATTATAGAATTACAAAACATAGTGACTCTTATCTTTGAAACTGTCATGCACCACCAACTGTGTGTAGATGATGTAGGAGCATCGCCAGCATCAAGCGAGCCAGTGCGGAAGCAAAGGACAGCTGGACAAGCCAACACAAATTTTGAAAATACCTTGAAGTTGTTGCACGATCTTAAATGAGCCATTATGATGAGGTGCACTTGCATTATGTAATCGTACCTTGAGCCATTAGCTCTCGTCCTTTAGTAGGTAGAAGGAATTTAAAGTAGTTAATGCAGGTAGATAGAATTTAATTCTAGATTAGATGGTTTTAGAGCGCAAGAGGGAAACGGGATATAGACACCCTCATTGTATATTGTAATATTATTGGAGATGAAGCATTTGGAGCATAGGAGAAGTAGAGAGTTGTGTAAGAAAACCCATGTACAGATATTTGGATTAATAGAAAGAATTGATTCAAATTCATGGTTTGCGTTTGGTCTCTGTGTATTGATGTTGAATGATATGCTCATGAATGTTTGCTTCCTATTATACATTTGCTTTATATGTTGTGTATATGATTTCATGTTTGAGTTTCAAGTCTGAGAAGAAGTAGGAATGAGTTTCAATTGTTTCTCTATCTGAACAAGGATTCCTGCAAGGAGTGCAGTCGAATTTGTCCACAAGGAGTGCATTGACAGAGGGTTCAGATAGGGTTGTTTCTGTTCTCATTCTCTCAAAGGTGCAGTTGGGCATAAGAGTCGTGCAAGGAGTGCGCAGGCCAAGCTAAGTCTCAGAGTTGTGAGTATGAGCAAATCATTTAAAGACTGTTGTTGCAAGTGTGTGTAGGGTCGAAGTATTTCAACACTGGGACGTGTTTGAAAGTTTGCCACAAGGAGTGCGTGCAGGGCTCTTCTAAAAACTCAGGAAGGATAAGGCCTTCGAAACGGTTGAAGGACAGCGCAGGAAAGTTGTGACTGGAAGTGAGTAAGAAGTATCGCAAGTTTGAAAGCAGGTGGACGAGTTCCATGGAGGAACACTTGGTCATTCACAGAAATCACCAAGAAGGCACGGACGGTCGAAATTCTCCAAGGAGAATTCATGAATTTTCGTGATCCATTAGATCTCACAAAGGAGCAGGGGAGATACGCGAGTATTCCCAAAGGGTTCAAAGCTTAGGAGGGAAAGGACCATTGATCCGAGCCACAAGGGCCGTCGAATTTACACGTGAATTCTCATATCAGGGTTTCATGGGTTGAAACTCCGTAACATTGCAACAGGAATTGCGAAATCACGATACGCGATATCCCGACAGCTAATAGAACAGTGTGGGGCCACAAGGATTAGAGTGGTGGACAGGTGGCATGAGTTATCGAAGTTTCATGGCGAGAAGTCCTGAAACATATGCATTAGGATTCACGATATTGAGAACTCCAAAATGTCGATGGAGTAAAGGCATTGAAAAGTCAAACTCGTGCGTGTGTCGAAGTTTCGGCATATCGGAATTTAGGAGTCGTAAGGCAAGTTGTTTGACATTGCGAATGCTGAAATTGCGATAGGGAAAACCCCGATAAGAAAAGGTCAGCGTTGACTGGTTGTCGGGTTTCGAGAATTCGATAAACCTACACCTGACCATTGGATTCGCAAATCCGTGAACTCCGATCTCCTCAGTGAAAAGAAGAGATCGCATGAGGATTTTTGTGGGTGCAGATTCCCCGATAGGGAAATAGAAGAGCCATTTGGGGTTCTTCGGGCCATAGAAGAAGGAATATCATGTGTGTACGCGGACCTCCCAACCTGTGGGTTATGTGGGGAGGAGGCTTGTACATCAAGTGGTATCAGAGCTCAGAAAATTTCTTTTCTTTCTATAGCAGAGAAGAAAGAGAATTCACCATGCCGCCAAGGAGAAGAGACATGCAATCACCTGATCCAGAGGAGAGGGAAATGTCGTGAAGAAGAGGAATACAGATGACAGCTACAGCTATGGAGAGAGAGATGCCCGATCTGCGAGCTAGACTCAAAGACATGGAGACAACACAAAGACGCACAGCCAGTGCGGGGGATCTCAGTGATTTTGAAAGCGAGATTGAGGCTAAACATGAAGAAGAAGTTGTAGCTGAAGATGCATCAAATGAACATTTGATCAGAGCTATTACAAGGATGGGTGCAAGGGAAAAGATGGACATTCCAGTCTATGAGGGGAACTTGGATGCAGAGGAGCTTCTAGACTGGATTAGAGCTCTAGACACATACTTTGACTATGAAGATGTCGAAGAGGAAAAGAAGGTCAAGCATGCTATCACAAGATTAAAGGGACATGTAGCATTGTGGTGGGATGAACTACAAGCTGACAGATGTTGCAAGGGCAAGCAGAAGATCAAGAGATGGGATAGAATGATCGTGAAGATGAAGGCGAAATTCATCCCCAGGGATTATCAAATTACTCTGTTCAGGAGGATGCATAACCTGAGATAGAAGCTGATGACAGTGAAAGAATACACTGAGGAATTCTATAAACTGAACATCAGGGCAGGTCATCGGGAGAGCAATGATGAGAAAGTTTCCAGATACATGAATGGCCTGAGATATGATATCCAAGATGAGATGAGCATGGTAACCATACGAATAGTGGAAGATGCTTATCAGATGGCTCTGAAAGCTAAGGAGAAGCTGAACCGAAAGCAGAATCAGAGAGGTCGAGGCAGAAGTCATCCCAGAGGCAAATCAGTTGCCCAGGACAGACACCAGAAGCCCAAGGAGGACTGGAAAAAACCTTAGACTCGAACAAAGAGAGGTGGAACCTCACAAAGAGGGAAACATACTGAGCAGAGAGGAGAATATGTTGATAACAACACTTTTCCTCGTACTAGAGGTAGAGGAAGAGGAAGAGGTGGAGTAGTTACATGCTTCACATGTGGAAAGAATGGGCACAAGTCTTATGAGTGTCCAGATAAAAAGAAAGAGATTGGAGAATCTCACATCGCTAAGGCACAGAGGTGGGATGTTGAGGCTGAAGACATTGAAGGTGGAAGGTCGCTGATGATGCGAAAAGTCCTTTTGACACCCGAGAAGGAGGTGGAAAGTTCAGACCAAAAGGACCAGACTTTTTAGGACTGCTTGCAAGACCAAGGACAAGGTATGCAAGGTCATTGTAGATAGTGGTAGCATGGATAATCTCATTTCTATAGAGATGGTAGAAAAGCTAGAGCTAGAGATGACTGATCATCCAAGCCCATACAGAGTTTCATGGCTAAAGAAAGGACACCAGGTAACTATCACTAAACAATGTTTAGTTGAATTTAAGATAGGAGGATATAATGATAAGATCTTATGTGATGTCATTCCTATGGATGTTTGTCATCTATTGTTGGGTAGACCATGGAAATATGACAAAAATGTGATTCATGACGGAAGAATGAACACATACACCGTGGAGAAAAATGGGAGGACACACATGTTGCTTCCAATCAAGGATAAGGAGGTGAAACCGGAAGTAAGAAACACTGTACTTCTCATGAGTGGGAAGGAACTTCTTACAGAGGTTAAGAAGAAGGAGGATCCACAGTTTATTGTGGTCAGAAAGATGAGAATTATTCTGACTAGCACAAGGGTGGATGATTTACCAGAGGAAGTTCAGGAACTACTGGAATAGTTTGCTGACATAGTAGTGGACGAATTACCTCGTTCGTTGCCACCGATTAGAAGTGTGAGTCATCATATTGATCTCATACCAGGAGCCAATTTTCCAAACAAATTCGCATACAGATTGATGCCACAGGAGAATGAAGAGGTTAAAAGGCAAGTTCAAGACTTGTTGGACAAAGGTTTGGTCAGGGAAAGCTTGAGTCCATGTGTTGTTCCAACAGTACTCAGTCCGAAGAAAGACGGAGGTTGGAGGATGTGTACTGACTCGAGGGTGATCAATAAGATAACCATCAGGTACAGGTTTCCATTTCCAAGGATGGATGATCTGATGGATTGCTTGAGTGGAGCAAAGTATTTTTCAAAGATTGATTTGAAAAGTGGTTATCACCAGATCCGCATGAGAGAAGGTGATGAATGGAAGACAGCATTCAAAACAAACGAAGGGTTGTATGAATGGCTTATTATGCCATTTGGATTAACGAATGCGCCGAGTACCTTCATGAGGTTGATGAACGAAGTCCTAAGGGAGTTCATTGGAAAATTTGTCATTTTGTACTTGGATGACATACTGGTTTATAGTAAAACAGTGGCAGAGCATCTGAAGCATTTGGCTATAGTGATGCATAGGTTACAATAGGAGAATTTGTTGATAAATATGAAGAAATCCTCGTTCATGAAGATAGAGCTCATCTACTTGGGGTTTGTTATTTCTGCAAATGAGTTGAGGATGGATCCAGATAAGGTGGAGGTAATCAAGAATTGGCCATCACCGAGAAATATTTTCGAGATGAGAAGTTTTCATGGATTGGCTAGTTTCTATGGAAAGTTCATCAGGAATTTCAGTGGAATTAGCGCAACAATGATGGATACAGTGAAGAAAAGGCACAAGTATTTTCACTGGACTAAAGAATCTGAGAAGAGTTTTAATCTGTTGAAGAGGAAGATTACAAAACAATCAGTTTTGGTGTTGCCGGATTTCCGAAAGACATTTCAAGTGAAATGCGATGCAAGTGGATTTGAAATCGGGGAAGTCTTGAGTCAGGAAGACAGGTCGATAGCATACTTTAGTGAGAAGATGAATGAGGCGAAAGTAAAGTACTCCACTTATGATAAGGAGTTTTATGCTATCATACAGGCATTGAAGAAATGGAGGCATTACTTGATCCCCAAAAAATTTGTATTATACAGTGACAATCATGCACTACAGTTTATGACTCAACAGGAGAAGTTGAATTAGAAACATGCCAAATGGGTTCAGTATATGCAGAATTTCACTTTTGTGATTAAACATATTTCTGGTGCTGCTAACAAAGTTGTTGATGCTTTGAGCAGGAAGTGTTTGTTGTTGTAGGAGTTCAGAGTTAGAACATTGGGTTTTGATGATCTCAGGAACATGTATGTAGAAGATCAGGATTTTAAAGAGGCATATGAAGCAGCTGAGAATCCAGTTCTCAGAGACAGAAACATGTGGATAGAATACATGATCCAGAAAGGATTGTTTTTCAGGGGCAATCAACAGTGTATTCTGAAATGCTCCATGAGGGAGAACTTGCTGAAGGAGAAACAAAGTGGAGGATTGGAAGGGCACTTTTGCCATGACAAAACATTCACAAAGCTAAATGAGGCATATTTTTGGCCGGGAATGCGAGAAGATGTCAAGAGATTTGTGGACAGATGCAGAATTTGCCAGCATTTGAAGGGAAGGAAGCAAAATGTGGGGTGTTATCAATCATTTCCCATACCAGAGAGGACGTGGGATGCAATCAGCATGGATTTTGTATTGGGGTTGCCAAGAACACAAAGAGGTTGTGATTCAATCTTTGTGGTAGTGGATAGATTTTCCAAGATGGCACACTTCATTCCATGTCAGAAGACCGGTGATGCAACTCACATTGCTAACTTGTTTTTCAAAGAGGTCATTCGACTTCATGGGTTGCCGAGGAGTATAGTTTCGGATCGAGACACCAAATTCATAGGGCATTTTTGGAGGACCTTATGGAAAAAGATGGGAACTAACGTGTCACTTAGTTCATATTATCATCCTCATATGGATGGACAGACGTAAGTGATCAACAGAAGTCTGGGAGACTTGCTAAGAAGCTTGGTGATAGAACACCACAGCTAGTGGGACAACATATTACCCCAGGCAGAGTTTTCATATAATGACTCGGTTAACAGGAGCATAGGGCAGAGTCCATTTCAAATTGTCTATGGCATGCAGCTGAGAGGAATTTATGAGTTGAGATATTCAAAACAGACTGCGACTAGGAGCACTAGTGCAGAAGAATTCGCAGAAGCGATGAAAGAACTTCATAGCCAGGTGAAGGAGCGATTGTAGAATTCAAGTCAGGAGTATAAGCGCAAAGCAGATCATCACAAGAGACAACTTCAGTTTGAGTTTGGTGACTTGGTTTTGGCACATTTGAGGAAATAAAGGTTCCCGAGAGGAACATATAATAAGTTAAAGATGAAAAAAATTGGGCCATGTAGGGTCTTGAAGAAATTTGGGGCGAATGCTTATGAGATTGAATTACCCGATGGGATCAGAATTTCTCTGATATTCAATATCTCAGATTTGTACCCATACAAAGTAGAGGTAATAGAGACTGCAGATGAGGAGCCAGTGATCCATTGGTGAAAGAAAATGCCAGTGGTAGAAAAGCCGCAGATGGATTACATATTGGATAAGAGACTAAGCAAGAAGACCAAACGAAAGCAATACTTTGAGTATATGGTCAAATGGAAGAACCATCCAGTTGAAGATGCCAAATGGGAAACTAAAGTAGAGATTCTGAAGCATGGACAGACCATGCATGAACTCATGGACAGGGGCCCATGAAAATTTTCAAGCAAGGGAGTACCATGCAGGAGCATCGCCAACATCAAGCGAGCCAGTGCGAAAGAAAACGATAGCTGGACAAGCCAGCACAAATTTTGAAAATACCTTGAAGTTGTTGCATGATCTTAAATGAGCCATTAAGATGAGGCACACTTGTATTATGTAATCGGACCTTGAGCCATTAGCTCTCATCCTTTAGTAGGTAGAAGGCATTTAAAGTAGTTGATGCAGGTAGATAGAATTTAATTCTAGATTAGACGATTTTAGAGCGCAAGAGGGAAATAGGATATAGACACACTGATTGTATATTGCAATATTATTGGAGATGAAGCATTTGGAGCATAGGAGAAGCAGAGAGCTGTGTAAGAACACCCATGTACAGATATTTGGATTAATATAAAGAGTTGATTCAAATTCATGGTTTGTGTTTGGTCTCTGTGTATTGATGCTGAATGATATGCTCATGAATGTTTGTTTTCTGCTATACATTTTCTTTATATGATGTGTATATGATTTCATGTTTGAGTTTGAAGTCTAAGAAGAAGTACGAATGAGTTTCAATTATTTCTCTATCTGAACAAGGATTCCTGCAAGGAGTGCAATCGAATTTGTCCACAAGGAGTGCATTGACAGAGGGTTCAGATAGGGTTGCTTCTGTTCTCATTCTCTCAAAGGTGCAGTTGGGCACAGGATCCGTGCAAGGAGTGTGCAGGCCAAGATAAGTCTCATAGTTGTGAGTCTGAGCAAAGAATTTAAAGATTGTTGTTGCAGGTGTGCGCAAGTTCGAAGTATTTCAACACTAGGACGTGTTTGAAAGTTTGTCGCAAGGAGTGCGTACAGGGCTCTTCTGAAAGCTCAGGAAGGATAAGGCCTTTGAAACAGTTGAAGGACAACATAAGGAAGCTGTGACTAGAAGTGAGTAAGAAGTATCGCAAGTTTGCAAGCAGGTGGACGAGTTCCGTGGAGGAACACTTGGTCATTCGCAGAAATCGCCAAGAAGGCACGGACGATCGAAATTCTCCGAGGAGAATTCGTTAATTTCTGTGAGTCGTTAGATCTCACAGAGGAGAAGGGGAGATACGTGAGTATTCCCAAAGGGTTCAAAACTTAGGAGGGACAAGACCGTAGATTCTAGCCACAAGGACCATCGGATTTACACGTGAATTCACATATCGGGGTTTCGTGGGTTGAAACTCCGTAACATTGCAACAGGAATCATGAAATTGCTATACCCGATATCACGATGGCTAATAGAATAGTGTGGAGCCACAAGGATCAGAGTGGTGGACAGGTGGCACGCGTTATCGGAGTTTCATGGCGAGAAGTCCCGAAACATATGCATTAGGATTCGCGATATTGCGAACTCCGAAATGTCGATGGAGTAAAGGCATTGAAAAGTCAAACTCGCGCGTGTTTCGGAGCTTCGACATATCATAATTCGGGATTCAGTAAGGCAAGTTGTTTGACATCACGAGTGTCAAAATCGTAATAGGGAAAACCTCGATAGGAAAAGGTCAGTGTTGACTGGTTGTCGGGTTTCAAGAATTCGAGAGACCTACGCCCGACCATTGGATTCGCAAAGTCGCGAAGTCTGATCTCCTGAGTGCAAAGAAGGGATCGCATGAGGATTATTGTGGGTGCAGATTCCCCGATAGGGAAATAGAAGAGCCATTTGGGGTTTGTTGACGGGCGAAATTGACCGTCCGTCAACTGGGAGAGTGGAACCGGTCCGGGGTTGTCTAAATAACCCAAGACATTTGGAATGGACCACCCTGACGAGTTTAACGGCTCTGTTGGCCGCTCTAAGGTCTCCTATGAGAACCAGAGAGAAATGATCTGAGCTAAGAAATCTAACTAAACTAAATAAAACAAACTAAACTATAACTGAATACAAGAAACTAACTAAAATAAAGGAAACTAGAAACTAATAAAGCAAACTAAACTAATTACACTAATCTAACTATTAAATACTAACTATTATATATACAAGATACCAATTATGATTATAATAACTCAAATCAACTATCTAATTATCAGCTACAATATTCCTTATTCAAAAAATGTACACTATGGACAACCCACAGATTTGATTAAAACCTGCAAAAATCATATGTATTCTGCCCTAAGACAGCCATGGATCTCTTTTTTGATTTTTGTATTTTATGAAAAGGAAATACAAACTACTGAAATTAAACAATCTAATATATATTACTGAAATTGAACAATGTAATATAAATCTAACTAGACTATCATTTATATTAAACTACTTAACATAAACAGTAAATGAAAGACTAATTGACCTGGAAACGCTCCAAGTCTTCCCTATGTAGGATAACTTTTAAGCTGGTCGGGGAGGAAACTCACACCGTTTAGTCCTTAAGATTCTCGTAAACGATCAGCTATGCTGCTCCTTGAAGTGTTTTACAGGACAAACAAGACATAAAAGAAAATCATAACAATCTTCAGATAATAAATCTCTGCGATAAGGGAAACCTATTATGCAGAAAACTTATATGTAACAATTCAATCTATGAAGAAGACAAAGCTATCATTCACAAAATGAATCAACAACTGTTATGTCTTTTATCTATTTGGAAGAGACAAGATATGTATAACAGTAAATAAATTATATCATTTGCATTTGATTTAGATAACAAAGTAATACTAAACCATAAACAAAATGATATACAAAACTTGAAACAAAGTGTTGATATATTGAAAATCAAAAGCTATGACAAAACATCAATTCTGCTCCAGTTTGAATCAGAATTACATATCCTTGTTCTCCCACAACTGAGGATTATCATTATTACAAAAATCATAAGTTTATATAGGTTTCTCACAAGGTAAAACATCCTTGTGAATAATAGCAAATTGTTTACATAATCTGGGAAAAAATCCCTAAATCACCTAAACTAAGGAAATAAAATGCAGGTAAAATCTGTATATCATCCCCTAACTGCTCATGATATCTATTGCCAATTCGAATTTTCCTGCAATAGAACACAAAGATCAAATTAGAAGGATGTTTTATTAGGAAAACAATAAAAAATTGACTTTACAGACTTAGCTACAAAATCATCTGATTTTGTAGCTAGTCAAGAATAGCAAACAGGACTAGATATAATCAAATAAAATCAAATCCAAAACTAATTACCAATGATTCAATTATTCCTTAAATTAAACCAAAAAAAAAAAAAAAATGCAATCGGGACAGGGTAAGAATACTCTGTTTTTCCAATTGACATAGAATCGAATCAAATCTTAACAAGACTGTTTCATAAATGCAATCAATGGTAAACCAAATCGTATGAGATACAAAACAATCATTATTGATTTACATAGGATCCAAATCGTTTAATCAATTGCCAACATAGAAAAGCCGTCAAGATAGAACATGCATAACTATATCCATAGAATCCAGCCATAGACTTTGTTTGCTGAGTTTCAAATAGTTCACAGGTATGGTCATAACTGCCATCGACTAGTTATAGAAACAGATTGATATCATTCAGTTAAAAGCATGATATATAAATTGCTTCCATTGCAATCGGATGAAATCAAACTCCACGAATATCGACTCAAAAATCTTTATGTTTGATCACCACACAGTCAACAGACAGAGGTGCGATAAAATCGACAGAATTCATGAACTGGGCAATAATCAACACAAATCTTTACTGAGTTAATTATAGAAACAATATCGTAACCCTGAACAGAATCCAATTCAAACAATAATGGGAATCGAATAAGTTGCAATTGGTTATGTATCAATGGGAAAGTATCAGATTTGGTTGAAAGACGTTGAAAATAGTTAACCCATTTATCAATCATATTTACTCATAACCAATTCAAATCATAGCATTGACTGTATTCGAAAATAGAAATACCAACAACAGTCTATTTTTAAAAATATTAACAACTTGTCTTATCAACAGAGCATCCAACTGAAGTTAAATTTGAACAATCAAATCTATCTGTCAATCCATCGAATCAAAACCAAATCCAATCGAATCTAAAACTATAATGAAAATTGATTCATCAAAACAAAAATTATATACAGCAAAGCATGCTTATGTAACAGAGCAGGTGAAATATGTACACAGCGTTTATGGAAGCGTGATATAAATGAGTGAAAATTATACCAGCGCAGTTGCTGAGACTATGTCAATTTTGAATTGACAATTGTTGTAGCAGACTCGACATTTTTGAACAGGATTGAACCAGTAGTTCGTTGCTTCTTATCAGAGGGTTGCACCTTTGCATTCTGACCAGTGAGCTTTGCCACTTGGTTTTCCAAATCGTAGATTCTAGATTGCAACGTAGGCACATCCAAGTAGTACCTCTCCAACCATAACCCACACTGATCGCAAGGTGGAGCAACAGGTTGAGCAGAAGGGGGTTTCAATGATTCACCAAGGGTTCCATGGCGTAGCTCGATGCCAGGAAATTCAGGGTTATCCCGCAGACAAGGAGGTAAATTCTTGACAAAATCATGAGGAGGTTTTCCACACAATCCCTCTAAGTAAGGATACTCTTCGGTGAGAAAACGTTCAATGTCTGAATCAGAGTCTTCGCTGACCATGATAGGTTCTGATTTGGCAGGGGGTTTGGGTTTATTCCTCGCCATGCGAGAGATTAACCTTGCATTTTTCTTGCCTTTAGAATTAGCATTAGTTTTAGTTTTAGGTTGTTTGGTCACGGGTTTATCAACTTCGGCTTGTTTAGTCACAGCCATAAGCAAATTCGTAGGTGATTCGGGTTTAGGTTTGGGTAGTAAAACGCTATACGGCACAGGGGGAAAAGGTTTTCTTTCGGTCACCATGGGCTTATCAACCTGTGGAGGGTTCGATTCTTCAAAGCCATTACGGCTGAGAAAATCATGCCAAGAATCACGACGTAACCCCAATTCATAAACCAATATGATTTTAATCAACCCCAAATGGAAGAGGCTGGTATTAGCTTGGCTACGCTTGTACCTTTTAGCCATTTTGAACAAACTTCTATGCAGATAATGGGGCATACTGATTTCGAAACCCATAAAAACCATCAATAAATGCAGGTGAAACAAGAAAATCAACCCGTACCTGCCCTCACAAGTAACAAATTGCTTGATTATCATCAGGAGATCATACCAACGTGGTTTCAACATTTTTGCAGGCAAACCTTTGTCGCATGAGTTCACTGTTCGATACTGAAATAACAATGTCCATGGGACATCATCTACCTTGCAACTTTTGGACCATTTCTGTCCCATGACAGGCAGGCTAGTTGCCGAGCTGAGAAATTGTTCAGTGATTTCAAGATGGACATCTTCAACTTTGGCTCGGCAGCCATCGAATGATAACGCAAATTGCTGAGCCACAATGAGGTTATAACCATCGAATTTCCTTATGAAAGCAAGCCACTCGAGATTTTCCAGGTCGCTATATGCACCATCAAACATCAACAGTGCTTGGCACCCATTGGGCTCGGCCCTTACGACAGGAGCCATGGCTTCTATGCATGGTGGGGTTTGAACCGAACAAAATAATGCACAGGGTCGAAAAACGATAGGGTTTAACAACTTCAGCGTTCAAAGAGGCAAGGATTAATTGCATGCGTGCGAAGGTGGTGGGATTACCACCATCATGCAATGTATTAATGACTGAGTACAGTGTTGTTCCATCCATAATCATAATCGTTTAAACCATATGTATCGGCCAACCAAATAGGTGTACAACCATATCAACATGCCACCCATCCGAAATAGAACCAACACCATATGTTACCTTCATGTGCCAAGTGTAAAGTTTAATCCAACATGACATTAAACATTAACCAACGATCCATCGTATCAATCAAACGTTATAAACCAATGTTAATTCAATCGTGCCAATGTATAGTTCGAAACTATGATCGATCAATGTAATATCAAACTCACAAAACAATGCACCAAGCATCGATTATAGAATTGAAATCCAAAAGATTAATCAATATGCCTTTGTGAAACTCAAACCAATGTCTTTATTCTCAAATCGACCTTATAATATTACCAATGCATTGGTTGCACATTCAAATGTTTACATTTCAAAGTTTTTTTAGAACATTGCAACCAAAAAATCTCATATAATCAATGAGTCAAGAGCTCATAGCAATAAGGATCAAAGCATATAAGACCAAAATCAATCGTGACCTTTATAGGATCAAATGAAACCAGTAAATATTCATGCTCAATGGCTTAGTAATCAAATAGATCCAAATGCGCAATCAAGGTAAGAGTAGACCAAAGGACATAAGTTTAGAAGAATTTTTTGCAGTCATGTGATAAACCAATGGTCAAGTGTCTTTCGAAAAAAAATCAATAAAAGATGACGACAGTCCAAACGATGAAAGAGGTGTTTTCACACTTTCAATTGTGAAAATCGAATCGAAACCAAATTGCAATTGTCGCAAATATGAAACAAATGTCTAGTTGCACAATGCAACGATGATTTGTCGTTTATAAGACAAGAGGTGTAGGCAGTTTTTTTAAGAGCAATTTAAAAAAATGAATTGGCTGCCAACAGGGTTCTTCGGGCCGTAGAAGAAGGGAGATCCTGTTTGCGCGCGGACCTCCTGACCTGCGGGTTGTGTGGGGAGGAGGCATGTACATCAGTAGACCTTCCACGAACCTCCCAGCCTTAGACCACATTGCTCATCACTCTCAGTAGTAGGTCACCCCGGAGTTGGGACTAAGCTCCACTGAGTAAGGAATCCTAGGCTAGGTAAGGTTTATAGGAAGAATACACGTAAAAGAAGGAGGATTTTCTCCCATGAACCACTTATGCCCACTTCCCACAGACTCTCCTTCCCCTCATGCATGTCCCACCCCAAGAGTATACACCTTCTTTGTCACTTAAACATTCCTTCAGCTGCTAACCTCCCTTGCCTTGGGCTTCAACAACAAACCGGACCGAAAATCTCTGAGCTCTGTGGCAGTTACAGGGTTCCTTCTAGGAGCTCTCTCCTTCCTCCACTCACTCTCTCACCTGGAGAGAGTTTCTCACAGGCTTGGTAAAACCTGCCTCTTCAAAAACAATCACCTCCCTCACCTGGAGAGAGGTTACACACAGGTCATACAATCAATTTCCTTAATATTGTTCCCGTACAAAGCAGAAAAACAACAAAGCTCAGCAATGAACATACAACAGCAGCAAACCACACCTAGCCAAGAACTGTGTGGCCGCCATAGTCAACTGAGACAACAAACATGGGTTTCCCAAACAAATGACAGATAGATGCTTCAACCCAACCAGGCTCAACAATTACGGGACAATCAATTTTCCCAACCATCCATACAGAACAGACTCATGGTTCTGGGTTTCAGGGATGCATGATAATAAATCCACACGAAGGTCAAACATAGACTCGACGGTTTTGACAGAGGGTGTACCGGCTCCTCCAGAAATCAACACAGACCTTTTTTAGTTTCAGATTTGTGTGAGGGTATTCTTGCATAGGTCATACGGGTTCCCGATTCAGATAGTCGACGGTAGAATGGAGGAGGAACCCCATCATGGCTCAACTCAACAGTTTTAACTGCATGCACTTGGGTTGACACTTGTCACCCATGAAGCTTGTTCCTTCCCATTTGGAAGTCACTCGTCCTTCCAAAGAACTTAGGATAAAACATCACATTTACCCAGCTTTGGAATAGTAATAATTTAATATTATTCTCAAGGGTTTAAGCCCCCTCAGCTTAGCCCCTCTTCCAACCTCTCAACCCCCTCTCCCTTACCCAAGCTTTATGGATGCTTAGTCCCCCATCACTCATTCATCGTGGTTGGTCCGCACACAGAGATGTTTTGTATTAATAATGTGCATAATTACATGTACAAAAATCAGGCTACTAGCCTTCAACACTTAGGCTCCCTGGCCTAATAACACATAAGCCCACTAGATTATATGACTTGGCTCACCAACCTTATAAACTTGAATTACATTTCATAAACAAGATTTATACTTCATAGATATGATTTACAACAGGGCTCGGCCTTGGGGACATTACAATCCCCTCCCCTTATTTTTGCACTATCCTCAGTTGAACTTTACACTGCATCTGCAAGCTTTTCCAAAATTTTCAAAAAGATGCGGGTACTCTGCCCACATGACATCTTCATGCTCCCATATCACATCCTCAGAACCGTACCAGGTCCACTAGACCTTTACAAGCCCTATAGCTCGATTCTGGAGCTGTTTGTTTTTCTTGTCCAATATGCACACAGGATGCACTTGTAGGACACCTTCTTGTTCCACCACCTGAATCACATTCCAATCGATAATATGATTATCATCTGGTATATATTTCTTAAGCAATGAAACATGAAACACATTATGTACAGTGATGGATGCAGGTAATGCAAGCATATATGCAACTGGCTCAATCCTTTCCAGGATTTCAAATGGCCTACAAAATCTGGCTGCCAACTTGGCACAACTTCCTAGGTTCAGGGAACTCCTGTTAGCTTTCACTTTCAGAAAAACATGATCACCCACTTTGAACTCTCTGTGGGTTATGTTCTTATAAACATAACTTTTCTGCCTGTCCTGGGCAGCTTTCAAATTCTGCCTAATTTTTATCATTTGGTCCTCCATCTCCTTGAGCAACTCTGGCCCAACTACTATTCTATCAGCTAGATTATCCCAGTTCATTGGAGTATTGCACTTTCTTCCATAAAGTGCTTCAAATGGTCTCATCTTCAATGATGCACGATACCCATTTTTGTAGGTGAATTCTACCAAGTGTAGGTAGTCTTCCCATCTTGATGGTTTGTCCATCACATACATTCTCAATATGTCTTCTATTACTCTGTTCACCCTCTCTATCTGTCCATCAAACTCAAGATGATAAGTTGTACTAAAGTTCAGATTCATTCTGAATCCTTTGAACAATCCTTTCCATAAATTTGAGGTGAATTTCGGGTCTCTATCAGACACGCTTATTTTAGGAATTTCGTGCAATCATGCCACTTCCTTTATGAAAATATCAGCAACATCTGCTACCTTGTGATTAGTTTTCAGTGGAATAAAATGGGAAACTCTTGTAAGCTTGTCCACCACCACCATGATCGAATCATGCAGCTTGCTTGTTCGATGCAATCCCATAATAAAATCCATCGTTACTACTTCCCACTTCCACTCAGGAATGGGTAAAGGTTGCAACAACCCTGTTGGGTGCCTCTGCTCAGCTTTAATTTTCTGGCACTCCATACATCTGGCGATGTATTCAACGATCTCTCTCTTCATCCCCGGCCAAAAGTAATGGCTCTTGACCATTGCTACTATTTTCTGATATCCAGGGTGCCCTGCATAAGGCACATTATGCATCTCCTAGAAAATCATCTATTTCAAGCACTGGACATTGGGTACAAAAATTATGTTCTTGTATAGCAGTATTCCATCTTTTTCCAATTTATAAATTTCCATCTTATGTGGCATCTTACCCTACTGTAGCTTGGCTACCAATTCTCTATACAACAGATCTACATTTGCAACCTCCATAATTTTCCTTTTAATATCAGTCTGATACATGCTAATGGTTGTAGCATGTAATTCATGCACCCTCCTATTGAGTGTATCAGCCACTTTATTCTCCTTTCCTTTGATATGCTTGATCTCAAAGTCGTACTCACACAGAAATTCCAGCCACCTACTTTGCCTAGCGTTTAAGGTTGGTTGATCAAACAAATAATTTAGATTGTTATGGTCTGTTTTGAGTTCAAACCTCCTTCCCATGAGGTAATGCCTTCATTTCTTTAGAGCATGAACTATGGCTACCAACTCCAAGTCATGGGTTGCATAGTTCTTCTCGTTCTCTTTTAATTTTCTGGACTCATAATAGATTACGAATCCATTCTAACTGAGGACCCCTCCCAGTCCTTATTTGCATGCATTAGTGCATATGATGAAATCTGGATTTGGATCTGCAATCCTCAGGATTGGAGCACTGGTTAACAACTACTTCAATCACTGGAAACTTTCCTCACATCCCTCTGTATAGTGAAACTTCTTCCCCTTTCTTTGCAAGGAAGTGATAGGGTGAGCTATCTTGGAAAACCCTACGATGAACCTTCTGTAATAACCAGTCGATCCCATTAAGGATCTAACTTTCGTTACATTCCTTGGCGCTGACCATTCTCTAATGGCTTCAATCTTCTCAGGGTCTACCACTATCCCATCCTTCGAGATAATATGTCCCAAGTAATGGATCTGTTCCTAATAAAATGAACACTTTCTCAGCTTGGCATATAGTTGGTTCTCTCTTAGCACCTACAACACCATCCTCAGATGTTGTTCGTGTTCTTCTTCAGTCCAGGGAATACACCAGAATGTCATCCAGGAAGACGATGACAAACTTGTATAGATAGTCCCTGAAAACTCCATTCATCAAGCTCATAAAAACAGTGGGTGCATTTGACAGTCCAAACGATACCACTATGAACTCGTAATGTCTATACCTTGTTCTAAAGGTGGTCTTGTTGATGTCTTCATATTTTATTCTTACTTGGTGATATCATGATCTTATATCTATTTTCGAAAAGATCTTTGCATCCTTCAACTGATCGAAGAGATCATCAATCCTCGGTAGAGGATACTTGTTATTCATTGTTACTTTGTTCAATTGCCTAAAAGCAATGCACAATCTCAGCCTTCCATCCTTCTTCTTTACGAATGGGACCGGGGCACCCCAAGGCAACACGCTTGGGCGTATATACCCCTTCTTTAGAAGTTCTCCAAGTTGCAACTGCAACTCTTTCAGTTCTGGTGCACTTATCCTCTACGGAGCCTTTGACACTGGAGCTGCTCCAAGCATCAAGTTCACAGAGAAATCGCTATTCCTTTTTGGAGGTAGTCCATGTACTTCCTAGAATACATCTTCGAACTCTTTAAGTACCTCATGATCCTCAATACTTGACACCTTATCCTTAGGTGTTTCCCCTACATGGGCTGCAAATAATTGACATCCTTTTTTGTAGCACTTCTTCAGCTGCATTGCTAAGATTTCTCTAACAGTAACAGCTCTAGGAATTCCTTGGATGACTCTCTGATTCCATTCTTCATCTAAGAAAGTGAATGCCTTGTTCTGACAGTCCAAGATGGCATGGTGTTGGTCCAACCAGTCCATCCCAATTAGACAGTCATAAGAGCCTAACAGCAGAATGTTCAAATCAGCCTTCGTGCTCAGTCCATTCATGTCTATAGGACAGGACTTGACTAACTTCGTGACTTTCCTCTTGATTCCTGTAGCTAGCTGCACTAACCAAGACTTTTCATGTTTTCTTCTTATCAAATGCAAACTTTCTACCACTCTAGGGTCTATATAACTATGGCTAGCCCCTGAATCAACTAAAATAGTAAATGGTTGGTTTTTGATGATACCTTCTACTTCAATCATGTGTGACTGATACTCAGCTTCATTGTTGTCCAAGGCTACGTAGATCCTTGGAATTCTACTGCCCATGTCCTCCATTGTTTCATCTTGCTGAACATTATGGAGAACTCTTACTTTATCATTTTTGTGGGGGCAATCTCTGTACCTATGGTTTTCTTTACAACCCCAACATTCCATAGGTGGTGACCTTGACATTTTCCCACTCACTTCAACCTTCTTGGGATCTCTAAGAGATGGTTGTTCTTGAGGACTATTTATGAAAAAGGGTGGTTTATTTCCCTTCTGCCTCTGTTCTTTCTTGAACTTTTTCTGTCCATCCCAAGCCTTCCAAAAGGTAGGCTTTTCTCTTTGTTGTTCAAATAAGCACTTCACTCTTCTTATTGTTTCTTCCATAGTCTTTGGGTCATCATACTGAATCTTATCCCCAATAGGAGGCGGTAATCCACTCAGGTACCTCAGAATCTTGGTAGACTCATCTTTCATGAACGGAACATACTTCAGTAATTCCAAAAACTTCCATTCATACTCATCAATGGTCTTGTTGTCCAACTTGAGTTCAAAGAACTCTTTCATCTTTATGTCATAATATATTTTATTTAAGTATTTCCTCTCGAAATACCTCTTGATTTCTTGCCATGTGATGTCCCTTTCCCTGATGTGTTGCACCTACACAAGTTGATCCCACCACATGGATGCCTTTCCCTTCAGTTGATACATGGAAATCCTACCCTTTGCATGAGAGGAATAATTTTGCAGTTGAAATTATTTCCTCATACCCAGCAACCAAGTTTCAGAATCTTGCTCCTTCTTATGTTCTCCATCGAACGTTGGAGGCTTGATCTTGTTCATTTCCCCTTTCAATTCATCCATCCCAGATCTCATGTGCTTTCTAGTAGGAGATGGGCTTGAACTACTGTGTGCTTCCCTACTAAAATGCTTTGGGGAGAGACGACGATGTCTGCTGACACTCCTTGATCTTCTTTTCCTCTCAGGGGTCCTGTGACTCTCTGTCTTTCTTGAGTCACTCTCCTTTTTCAATTTCTTTTTTATTCTTTCCAAACTCTTCAACATCCTTAAGTTGAATTCACCCTACCTATCCCTGACTTTCATGAGCTTTCGGCTATCAGCTCGGCAAGCCTGGGCATCTTTTTGCAATCTTTCAATGATTTTCATCATATGTGCTTCCTTATCCATCTCTTTTCCTTGCCCATTAGAGTTTGACCCTTCGAATCCCAAGTTGACATTCCTTCCTTCTCCTTTGTTCTCTGAATTGGAGGCAATCCACACCTCTTCCATTCTCTGCTCTCAATGACAACCCTATTCAGTTCTGGCACTTGCTAAGCTTCTGCAAACACACGTGCAAACAATAGGGATTTATCAGGTCATCATTCTTAGCAAATTCCACACATTCAAAACCATTATGATTTAAGAAAACGCTCCAACTTCACAAATTTTTCGAGTTCTGCTCGGCTCTGTAATTTTCGGACGATATCTCCCTCTTTCTTAGCCCCTACCCTCGTAACCAAAGGTCGTGACCAAATCCTAGACTACTAGGTGCTACTCAAGCTTTCGACCTTCGACGAGTTTAAGGTACACACATTTATCTCCCAGAGTTTCGATTTACCGAATTCGCGTAAATCGGGTGGATCGACGGTCCACATTTACCCAACATCCAACAATTAAAATCGGCTACAGTTCTTTCGTCTTTGAATATTTTGGGACTTCGGGACTTTGGGTTTCAGGGTTTCGGTCCTCGAGGCTCTCATACTCGCTTCCCTCTCCAACCCCCAACTTCTGAAAGTTTGATATCCTTATCCTCCGGGCCCATAGCACACCTATCACCCACCAAGGTAGTGACACATGGTGTCCTTAAGAAGGTCCACCTCACTCCCAACGATGTCATGGGGCCCCACTACTTTCACTTTTCGTTTCGTAGTTTAGGGCATAAGGAGTTCATGCATCCACACATCTCGAACTTTCATTTGCCGATATTTCAAAGTTACGGTCTATCATCTACTTGATCCAACGGTTCTGATTCCCCATGATCTGATGACTCAGATCTCATCGACATTTCGCGTATCAGGATTTTGTGTGTCATGAGGTCGAATGATTTTCCACCTTCGTCCTCCCTATTCCCGAAATGTCGATTTCTTCCTGGACAATTAACGGTCTAGATCTCTCTTAGATCAACGATTGTGATCCAATCGTGAATTCATGTTTCGTGAATTCTCACGAACTCACCCTTAGACCATTTCAAGTCACGAGTTAACAAAAGGTTGATTGCTCTCCACGCATCCTTTCCGATGGACGATCTTGACGAATTCAGGATTTTGCATATCGCAATTGCCACACTCCTGTGCAACTCCAAAGGGTTTTAACCCTTGTGCACGTTCTCCAGATTTGATGGTCATGAGGGTTCTCCTTTCCTCCCGAATAGATTCTATGGATCCAACACTTCTGGTGTGGATTTTTCTCTCTCCCTATGACCATATACCACACCAACTGTATTTTTATAATACTGCTACACCTCATGATCTTTGTAACACGGTCAAGTAGTCTATTGACACTCATAAACATTCTGAGGTCTGAAATTAGTCCTATAAACAGAATTTCTTCTCAAAACCTTGGTCCAAAGACCACTTATGTAGCCCATCCAGGCTCAACGTTGAAACTAGGCTCTGATACCATACTGTAACGCCCCCGGCCATCAACCCCACAGTCGGGCCAATGCTACTACGTGGAAAAACACTTATGTAACACATTATGCATTCTAATGAAGTTAAAACGCTTAATTACAGTTAAACACAGAATTACTGCTAGCATTTCAGAGTTAATGGAAATAACAATAATTCATATGCACAACAAAATACATGATAACATTACAAGAATCACAGGTATGCAATTTAATTAATTACATAATTGCAAAACATAGTGACACTTATCTTTGAAACTGTCATGCACCAAAACCTGCGTGTAGACCTTCCATGAACCTCCCAGCCTTAGACCACACTGCTCATCACTCTCAGCAGTAGGTCACCCCCGAGATGGGACTAAGCTCCACTGGGTAAGGAATCCTAGGCTAGGTAAAGTTTACAGGAAGAATACATGTAAAATAAGGAGGATTCTCTCCCAGGAACCACTTATGCCCACTGCCCACAAACTCTCCTTCCCCACATGCCTGTCCCACCCCAGAAGTATACACCTTCTCTATCACCTAGATAGTCCTTCGGCTACTAACCTCCCTTGCATTAGGCTTCAGCAACAGACCGGACCATAAATCTCCGAGCTCTGTGGTAGCTAAAGGGTTCCTTCCAGGAGATCTCTCCTTGCTCCGCACACTCTCTCACCTGGAGAGAGTCACTCACAGGCTTGGTAAAACCTGCCTCTTCAACAACAATCACCTTCCTCACCTGGAGAGAGGTTACACACGGGTCATACAACCGGTTTCCTTAATCTCATTCCCGTACAAAGCAGAAAAACAACAGGGCTCAGCAACAAACATACAACAGTAGCAAACCACACCCAACCAAGAACTATGTCGCCGCCACAGTCAACTGGGACAACAAAAACGGGTTTCCCAAACATATGATAGACATACGCTTCAACCCAACCAGGCTCAACAATTATGGGACATTCAGTTTTCCCAACCATCCATACAGAACAGACTCATAGTTCTGGGTTTCAGGGATGCGTGATAAGAAATCCACGCGAAGGTCGAACACAGACTCAACGGTTTTGACAGAGGGTGTATCGGCTCCTCCAGAAATCAACACAGACCTTTTTTGGTTTCAGAGTTGCATGAGGGTATTCTTGCAGAGGTCATACGGGATTCTCGGTTCAGACAGTCGATGGTAGAATGGAGGAGGAACCCCATCA
>ML792789.1:259994-300478 GCA_009831015.1 Picea engelmannii | reverse complement strand
GCTTTAGGCCATTAGTTGTAATTATACCTCCTAGTCTCCTATATATACCAAGGAGACATTTTCATTTTGAATGATCTTGTACTTGAACATTTAAGTGGGGTAAAAGGAGGTTGCCCCCTCGAAGAGGCTTATTATCTGAAATTCTCTCTTTTTCAAGGCGTTGAGTACTTTTCTTGAGGTTTTTCTATGTTGTATTGATGTTTGGTTCTTAACAGTCACCAAAAATTCGAAGAGAAGAAACATACTTTTCTTTTGCAAACAACGGGAGCAATTTAAGAGCCATGAGTTTTGAGTTGTTATTTGATCCAGGTCCTAGCCCCATTTTTATTCTAAAAAAATGAGATTTTGACAAGAAAAAAAAGTTCCCCCACCATAGTTTGTATTGTTGTTTTGAGAGGCTCGATCGAAAAAATACCATGGTTTGTTGTAATCAATCTATTCTTCTTGAATTATTTGGTCTGTGCTATTGTCTTTTTCCTAGGGAAAGTGAGAAAGTATTCTAAGTCCCTGCAAAGCTATGAGATCTGGCAATGTAAGCTTTTCTTTAGAAACTGCAGAATTTCTGTCTAACCAAACACCCCATATTAGAATGAGAGGAAGAGCCTTTAGAATCTTGTTTTTGGGTTGTGTGAGCCATTCCTTCCAGGCCTCTTCTACTGACAAACCCTTCCACTTGCAGTTTTTTCCCAAGGCACGAGAGCTCTCCTCCCAAAATTGCTTAACAAAAGGACATGAAATGAATAGATGTGCTCAATATTCCTCATCTTCCTTCCATAATGCATACCATCCTGGACCTTCCACTTTCCGTCGTTTCATTCTATCCCATGTGGGAATTTTGTTCTTGATCATACGCCACTTGAATATTTGATCTTTTAGAGGACATTTCAACTTCCATAGACCCTTCCACCACCAGGCATGATCTCTTTGTTGAAGATCTATGATCAGTTGTGAGTATCCTAGTTTTTGAGTGTAAACCCCACGGGGTGCGAATTTCCAAACCAAGTCATCATCCCTTTCTATTATTCTTGTATGTGCTTTCTTTAAATCCATTGTATAACTTTCCCATGCTTCTAAAAAATACCCCCATAAACCAATTTGAGAAGTTTCTTTCCATTCTTGGGACCAGATAGTGGTATGACCTGGGTCAACATTTGATAGATATAAATGATATCGTTTTTGTTTAGATGTCAAACCAACTCCTATGACAAAATATGGTTGTTCCCACTTCTAGGCCAAGGGTCTGGTCCAACTTTGACCTTGTAAATTCTCTTCCTACTTTCCATGAGAATCCTTCCCCAATGACAGGGAATGATTTTAAGAGATATTTCCACATAATGGTGCAATTTTCCCTTTCCTTTTTCGAACTTCTGATCCATTCTTTGATCGATTCTGAATGGATGTGCTTTTGGCTGACCACCTTGGTTCAAAAATTGTCTTTTGTGATCAGTCTCCAACAAGACTTGGTCACTAGCGCTTTGGAGAAGAGAAAAATGTTCTTTAATCCCAATCCTCCAAGAATTTTTGGGGCTGCCAATTCTACCCAGTTCACCCATGGAAAAACATATTGGTCCTTTGATCCTTCCCATAAGAATTTGAAACAAATACTCCTTATTTTTTCCAGAATCCCTTTGGGTATCCAGGCTAGAGACATCCAATAAACAAGAATATATTCTAATACAGATTTCACCAACACCATCCTTCTTGCTCTTGAAATCCATCTGAGGATCCATACTTTCAATTGTTTTTCCAATTTTTTCAAAAGTCACATCCAATCTTCTTTCCTATAATTATTTGGTTTTAACTAAAACCCCAAATATTTTAAGCCCTCATCTAGGTTCTTTGTGTCAAAGGAGAAAAAACTTGGTATTATAGAGGTTCCTCCACTTCCACATTATGAAATGATAGTGTGTATTTCCTCTCATTTATTTTCATTCCTATGGCTCCTTGGAATATTATTCAGATTTTATGCATCATTTCTTAGTTTGTTGCAGAAAATCAGGGCATCATCGACAAAAAGGAGATGAGTTACTTTTAGATTTTGAGATATAAAAATACCTTGAAACTCCCCATGAGATTTTGCCTCTTCAATGGCTTGACTCAATCCTTCTTCCACCAGTAAGAAGAGAAGCGGGGATAAGGGGAATCCTTGCCTCATCATGGAAAAAAGAGGATGTTTCCCCATTGATCAAAACTGCAAAGGATACCGATGTTAAGAAACACATAACCCAATTGATAAAATCTACCTCAAATCATAGATGGGTTAGAAGAAATCTAATATAGAGCCAACTAATTCGGTCATAGGATTTTGACAGGTCAATTTTTATGATTTCCCCTTTAGATCTCCTTGATTTCACACTATGCATGAATTCTTGTGCAACCACAATAGCTTCATGAATTTGTCTCCCTTCCAGAAATACAAATTGTTCTTTGGATATATTTTCTGAGTGAATAGATTTTATCCTTCTTTCTATACCTTTTGACACTACTTTCTATATACAATTTCATAGTAAATTTGGGAGAAAGTCATCCAGGGAAGATGGGTCATCTAATTTAGGGATAAGGGTTATGAAGGTGGCATTGACACGGACGTGCAAATTATCTTCATTTTGAGTTTCTTCAACTTCTCTTAGGATGTCTGTCCCAATCATTTTATAAATCCATAGAAATAATTCAACTATCCAACCATCTGGACTAGGGCTCTTATCCTTCTAGAAACTATGAAAAATCTCCTTCAATTCTTCTTTTGAAATCTCTTCCATCAACGTTATATTTTCCTCTTCTTCAACAAATATAGAAAAATAAAGGGAAATTATTACAATGTCTTCCATTGAAACCCTCACTTCAGTTTTGAAGAGGTTTTGAAACTGTTCCTTACCAAGTCATTCCATCCCTTCAAAAGAAGAAACATGTCTTCCTTCAACATCTTTTAGACTCCAAATAGTATTGGCCATTTTTCTACCCTTAGCATATGCCTGAAAAAAAATTGTATTCTCATCTCCATTCTGCAGCCAGATCTCCCTAATTTTAAGGTGCCATGCGACCTCTCTATCTTCTAGAATCTTGCTCCTATGTTTTTCCAGATTTTGTAGTGCTTCCTTTGTATTCCCCAATTCATATCCTTCTCCCTCTAAGTCATAGATCGACTGAAGAGCATATTCAATATGCACGAGATCTTGGGCCTGCTATTGTCTCTTTGCATGAGCCCACTCTATAGTATCTCTCTTGACTCATTTCAAATTGGCTGCAAACTGTACTCTTTCCCAAAGTCTCCGGGAGGCATCATAGGGTATCCAATGTTCTTTGACCAACGAGATGAATCTTTCCTCCTTTAACCACTCTGAATTAAACTTGAAAGGGATAGTTGGTTTCCTCAGTCCTACCGATATTTCTACGAAAATGGGAGAGTGGTCTCATTATCCTCCAGCCCCCACCCATTGCCTTATCTAGATCCCAGTCTCCGTCAAATTTTTTGAATCAAGAAATCGTCCAGTCTTTTCTCCACCCTCTCTTCTCCTACTCTCTTATTTCTCCAAGTCGGGATAATCTTGGTTGGGAGGATATCTAATAAAAATTTCCTTCTCAATAAGAGAGAAACATTTTGTTAGTGAGTCGAGCCCTGGGATCCCATATCTCAGTTGTCCCTAGAGAAAAATTTAAGTCACCACCCATAATTGACCTTTCAGAATTCATGAAATATTTTTGTGCTAGGGCTTCCCAGAAGGGGATCTGGTCTTTGTAAGGACCATAAATGTTTAAAGATGATAACCCCATACCCAGGTCTTTTGAGAGAAAATTTATGCCCAACCCAGATTCAATACCCCAAGAGTTTATGAGTTTGATTTTTTGGGGATTCTAGTCAATCACCAAACCCCCAGATCGTCCTCTAGCATATGACCCGAAGAACTTCAAGTTTTTGAAAATGGCTTCCAGCTATGGTATATCAACTGCTTCCTCCCCCATTGTTTCTTAAAGGAAGATTATATGAGGATGGTTCAACTCCACGAACCTACGAAGGACATATTTTTTATGGGGTCCTACCACTCCCCTGCAATTGTAGGAGAGGATTTTCATTTAGATACCTCCTTCGGGGCGTTCTGTGCTCTAAGTGGCCCAAAAATTGAGAGTTGTTTTCCAGCTTCCATATCCACCAACACCCTATTTTGGGCCTTGTGTAAATGGGAATTTTGTACCCTACTCTTACCCCCTTGAGTTGGTAAGGTATTTTTCCCCAATCCATCCACTCGACTCTAGCTAGGAATCAACCGATTTTGCAATTGATACACCACTCCTTCTTTCATGTCCAAGGATGATTTTGGGCTTGCATGAGATGGTTTGGGGAAGGGAGGGGTAGCTTGTAGTCAAGGAGAAGTACAATGTGCAATTGGGAGGCCAGGAAGGATGAAATTTGTGTTGATTGAATTCTTAGGAGAGAAATAAATTTTTTTAAGTGAATCAATCTAGTATTTGCCCAATAGAGCTAAATAATTCACTAAAACATTTATAGAAGGAGGGGGAGAGAAGCATACCAAATGAGGGGCGATACCTTGGATGGTGGCTTGATCACTCTGGGAACAATTTGCATCCAATCATGGCTTTGTAGAAGGCTCCTAATCCCTTGATGTTGTAGGATGTAATTCCATAGCTTTGTGATCTTTTGCTAGCTTTGCCTCCTCTTGAGCCCCCAAATCTAAAGTTGATTTCCCTTGTTTCCGTGCAGGGGATACCTCATCTAGATCTGTTTGTGGTGTTTCCCTTTTTGTATGATGCTTCCATAGCCTCGAAAAGAAAGAGGGAAATAACTGGCTATGTGCCCATGTTTATGGCATCTATGACACCCAAACAAGATACCCTCATAATCCAACTTTTAGTGAAAATGTTTAACCTCCTAAATCAATTCCATTTATTCTGTTAAACCTGTTCAAATGTCCAAAGAACAAAAGTTTTGGCTATTGAAATTTTAAAAAGAACAGTATGTGTCCATGTCCATGTGTCCATGTAGATACCCTGAACATTGTAAGCTCCTTGAAATTGAGTTATGTAGAGAATTTCATTGGAAGCCTAGGAAAGGGAACCCAAATCTGTTGGAAATTCAATGTTGAGGTGCGGTTGTGAGACCCTAGGTTCAAGTTATCTGAACAACAAAACCCTTCTGACACCGACCCTTTGGGTATCACCCGCATGCAAGTGGTGATGTCGCCTCAATGTTACCATCACGGTGGCTGGCTTGCCGAGACCGCAGAGACCACTGATATCTCTGAAAATCAATCTGCAAAGCGTTCTGCAAGAGAAGATGTCCGTTGGATGCTCAACAGCTATGGGTTCGGGATTAGGCGAAGACCATTTCGTTCTTGCGTGGAGCTTCACCACTGAAGGCATGACACCCCCCTTTGATATCTTGTGTCTCCCTTCGTTTGCTAACAAGTATTCCCAGCGTCTGAGCGTGGGGTTCATAACCAGTGTTACAATGGCCGCTCTGGTTGTCTTGTCGTTGGCGGTGGCGGTTGTGTTTCAGAAAACAATGAAATACCGATAAAAGATCGAAGAATGGGAAAATGAATTCTGGCCCCATAGATTCACGTACAAGGATCTCAACATCACCATGAAAGGCTTCCGGGATGAAAATGTTTTGGGCCACGGGGGTTTCGGCAGGTTTTACAGGGGCATTCTCCCAGGCAGCGGCGAGGAAGTCGCAGTGAAATGCATAACTAAGGATTTCACGGAGAGAATGAAGGGATTCGTGGCAGAGATCAAAAGCATGGGGCGCTTGCGACACTAGAAATTGGTTTATCTCTGGGGATGGTGCAGGAGGCACAATCATCTATTCATTGTTTACGACTACATGCCCAACTGCAGCCTGGATAAACTCATATTTGGAAACTCGACAATGGTCCTGCGGTGGCCTCGGTGATATGTGATTATGAAGGGCGTGGCGGCAGGGCTGGTGTATCTACACGAGGAATGGGAGAAGAGGGTCATCCAAAAAGACATCAAGTCTAGCGACGTGTTGCTGGATTTGGAGCTCAACAGACGGCTAGGGGACTTCGGCCTTGCCCGACTGTATGAACATAGGGAGAATCCTGTAACGACTCATGTGGTGGGAACGCTTGGGTACATAGCGCCAGAGTTCATACACACGGGGAAGGCCACGCCCACGCCCACGCCCACGCCCAGGTCAGACGTGTTTAGCTTCGAAGCTCTGCTGTTGGAGGTGGCGTGTGGGAGGAAGCTCGTAGATCCGTCCAAAGACACGAAAGAGATGATATTGGTGGAGTGGGTATGGGAGCTGTACAGCAACGGAATGGGAGCTGAGTTAAACTAGCACAGCCGCTAACTCGCGGCTCGTGAACGCCGAAAGGTCGGCTGTTAAACTTTTCGGTTAAACTTCCCGGTTAGTTAAAAAATCTTTAATTAACACAGTAAAAAAGTTAGGTTCACGAAAATTTGTTTATATTTTTTAATCAAGGTAGACGTGGCAATAAGTTAGTGAATATAGTAATTTTTAAACACGATTAGGTAAATGCAAAAAAGTAAACATATAAACAGATTTATTTATAACAACTAGGAAGTTCATGGATGAAATCAGAGTCATTCATTTATTGTGACGACTAAGAATATTCTAAGCATATTTAATCTCGTCCATAGAAAATGTATTAAGAACTAAAAACCTATTAAATGTGCCCATTGTGAATAGGTGTACTTTCAAGGTAACTAGTTTGATTTTGATTAGTTTCTAATTTATATTGGCAAGTTATATTGTAATTAGTTTTGAGTTAAATTAGTTTGATTTTGATGAGTTTCTAAATTTTTTGAAAATTATAAAGTTTACTAATGTTTTGTTAAATTTAAATATTATGAAAATTTAAAAAAAATAATTAAATTTTTAAAACATAAATTTTAATTTATAAAGTTTACTAATGTTTTCTTAAATTTAAATATTATGAAAATTTAAAAAAAAATTAAAATTTTTAAAACATAAATTTTAATTTTTTAATTAGTTGATGTATATGAATTGATGAAATTTATGCGGTTTTACATAAACTTGAAAAAATTATCCAAAAAAAAACAAAAAATCTCTCGCATCGTCAGGTGTCCTGAAATTTTATTACCATTACCATTCACAGAAGTACAGTACTTCAGCGCTTCACCCATAAGACATTTTTTACAGTACGCCGTCCACAAGTTCTTCATCGAACCCAGCTTCCTTTCATCTTTGTCATCGCTGTGGTTGAGTCGCTCGTAATGTTCGCAGTAAGGAGATCGTCTGGGGCAGAAAACCCTTAATGTCCTCTCCCAGGATTGTGGCTTTACTGATATTTTCGATCCTTTGAGTGTTTCGGTGATTCACTCGCATCCGTAATCCATATTTGAGTTCTCTTCAGAAATGGAGAGCATCACATCGCTATGATGAGCCGCTATGATGTTGCGGATCTGAATATATTTAATGTTGTATATATCACATGCTGTAGCATTGAATGCTGCACAGAAACATAATATTTTTGTTTTGATTTTATAACTATATTTTTCAGTTGCTAAAAATGTAAAATAAAAAAAAAAAATGTAAAATAAAAAACATGATATGCAAAACAGTTTTTATGTTTCTTAAGGAGGTTTTAATATTTATGAACACTTTTTTATTTTGGCTTTTGGGTTGTCCATCTATATGCAGAAAGGCATTGTCTAACTGTACTACCAAATGCAGCATGCTGAAAAACTCTTGGGGTAACTTCAGGATTTAACAATTTCTCATCAGATTTTGGGCAAATGTCCAGCAAAAATATTCTTGGAAAAGTGTCATTGCCTCTAATTGTTCTACGAAATGTCTTGTGTCATTCCTTAGAACACGACTATGCACGTCCTTGTCTAATTGTTCTACGAAATGCCTTTATTTGCCTAAATCACTTATATAAATTTGCAAGAAATCACTATTTTTTGTTGTTTAAAATAAAGTCTTCCTATTAATAATATAATGATATGAAATTATTATATTTTCAATATTTATTTTCCATAAATTGTTATGTAAATATCTTTTAAATATTATTTTTCATAAATTGTTATGTAAATATATTTTTTGTCCCTCCTTTATTAGTCTCTTCATTAGGCATAGAGGGACTATAGCGATCGATAATTCGTTGACTTCATATTAGTTTGTCTTTTCACCATAAATATTTGCACATTATCTATTGTTGAAACCAAGGAACTCAAAACATCGATTTTTATATAATAAAAAGTACCATATTTGTCATTATCTGATTAGACAACAGAATGGAGGTCTTATTGCTGGCTTCATTGAAGTATTTGATCATATAGGGTTTTTTGGAATCATATATTTTCTTATGCATTGGTCGAACATGGATTAATGTTAGCATTAGTTCGAATGTTTGGTTTAACATTTTCTGCTAGGTAAATTTATGGCAATGTTTGATATGCTGACATATCTAAAGTTTGGCCTTCGAATACATTCTCTACTGTTCAAAGTATTGTTACATAAATTATAATAAATTTTTGGGATACGTCAGAGACCTGCCACATTGCATTTTTTTCTTAAATGTTTGCAGAGCATTTCTGATAGACTTAAATGTTTACCTAACAGGCTTGGCAATGTTGAATGTTTACTTAGTAGGCTTGTTACAATACGTTTTTTTTCATTTTATTTATTTATATGCTTCAACGCCATTGTTGGTTCACTAGTTCATGCTTGTTTTTTTCATCTCCACTGATTTCTTAATTGTCTGTTGTTGTTGTTCTTGTTTGGTTATTTGTGTTGTTGCAGTTTGCATGTTTGGGGTTCTGCAACCGCAATTGAAACTGTGTCATTCCTGGTAGACTGGTTGATGCTTGCTTGTTTGTTTGCTGTGTGTTGTTTATTGTTGTTTGATTCGACTTTGCAGGGTTCGGGTCTTGCGGCTGCAGTTGGGCCTTTTGGTGCTTCTTAACTGGGTTGTTATTTGCTGCTTGTTCTTGTTTGTCTAGGGTGTGCAATATTGGGATGTTTCATCCGCAGTTGGATCTGTTGTTACATTCTTTTGCAGTGGACTCTCCATAAAATACTATTAATATAAAATAACATAAAAAAAAATTTGTAGTCAATGTAAATTGCATCTCTTACGTGTTGAAGCAGAGTTTGTCGGCCTCAAGCTATATTTCATAGTTGGCGATGTTTTTTCCATGGTTTATGTCTTACTATGGTTTCATAGTTATGAGAGTAAGTTTTGCTATGTGAGCGATATAGTTGTTCTCTCCCTTTTTTTTCCCTCTTGTAAACTGTGTTTCTGGTTCTATAGTTTTTCATGTTTCTGTGGTCATTCTGACGGACCACCATTCAGTTGTATACTTAACTAGTTTTATGGACGCGGCTTCGCGGATAGGTGCTATTGAACTATGGAAACTCATGTTCGGTGTATACATCTTGCACCCAGAACTTTCGTGCTCTACAATTCGACCCCGCACTCCTCGAAGTCGCAACTGTGCCTCTGCCTGCAATGAGTTTGTCTATCCTACCTACCTTTCCATACTTAGCCGAGTTTTCAAAGTTTGGCAGGTTGACGCGTTTCTGGGTTTAGAAAATTTAAAAGAATTTGTCGCTCTCGTCCATCCCCGCTACCTTCTTCCCTTCCCAATAGACATTAATTATTCTTTGAAAAGTCACAACCGGCCAAACAGGTTCGAAAAGATTGGATTTAATAAGCGGAAAGATCGATGACATCTCCCATTAAAATGAATAGACATGTGAATATTATGGGATCTGGTAATTTCTTTTGCCTGCATTTTGAATTTGCAAAAAAAAAAAAATTGGCTCTTTTGGTTTTCGTAAAGGCTTCGACATAGTGCATGAACGTGTCACCCACAGAGGCCTTGACGTCATGTCCCTCTTTAAGATTGTGCATATCTTAGATGTTAGGTTTGAGAATCTGATCGGATATGGGAATGTTAATACGTGCTATTATTCAGTATTCAACATACATATTCAAAAAGATTGGCATTAATAAGCGAAAATATAGAGAACATCTGTCATTAAAACGAATTAACACAAAATCTATGGAAGATCATCCAACGTTGCTTTTAAATACTTATTGCCATTTCTCTCTATCATCAAAGAGTCATGCTTTAGCATGACTTCGTTCTAATGGTCCTGGCCATGGACATGTAAGACAACTTAGAGATGTGATTGAGGCCCATATGAAAGAAGAGAGACTGGTTTTATGTGACGTGAGCTTTGAATACAAAAAAAACTATGTTATCCAACATAAACTCAGAGAGGAGGAAAAAAAAAGAACAAGTATCTTCTGGTTGGTGTTCTCCCTATATTCGATGCTTTGGTTGGTTGAAAAGGTTGCTTGGAGATTTGTTTGTTGAAATTTTTTGTTTTCTTGCTGGGAGTTGTAATGGATTTTTAGGTCACTTGCAAAATACTTCTTCGTTGAAGTATATAGTTTCTTCCAACAACACAGATTTGGCAAGTGTATCGATTTCTGTAGATCGTACAATAATTTCTCTTCCTTGGGGGCGTCACACTTACCGTGGCTTGCAAAATGGTCTGTGATGTTCGTAAACGATGCGAAATATTACTCCATTTGCGAATGTAACCAGAGGCGGGTAACATAAACTGTATGGGTGGATAAAACAACATATTATCACTAAAAAAGTTTCTATTTCAAAGTTTGTTGAGCTACTTTTGGGTGTGGTAACTGACTTGACAGAAATCCATGTTCTTTTTCAAAGTTTCTTCAGTTTCCTCTGGATGTAGTTGTAGACTCCACATATTTGGCATCACCTCCGAACATTCCAGAACTTTCTGTGGACCTCCATATTTTCCACCGCTATGACGAAAGATATATTTTGATGTGATCTGCAACATTTGATACACTTGCTAGATCTGTGGTGATGCATTCTGCAACATTTGATACACTTGCTAGACCTATGTTGTCCGAAGAATCCATGTACTTCAACAAAATAACATTTTATAGATGGATTGCATGTTCCTTCCAATTTACTATAATAAAACAAAGAAGTTCAACATACAAATCTTCAGGCAGAATTTTCAACCAAATAGATGATCGAATGCAGGGAGAATAGCAGTCAGAACATACTTGAATTTTTTTCCCATCCCATAGCTAATGTCACATAAAACGACTCCGTCGACTTTGAATTTGGCCTGGATCGCATTTCTAAGTTTTCTCAGATGTCAATGGTTAGGAACATTGTAAGGAAAGCACCTTAAACCCTAATTTTTTGACAACAAAGTGAAATTAATACTTGACAAACAATGGAATGTTGAATGACCAACCATTGCAAGAAGACCATATCTGGAAGAGACAAACTATTCAAAAAACTGGGATAGATCTAGTTGGCAACACCAATTAACTCCAAGACCGGAAATTGATATTCAACTCGTTTTTTACGAATATTTTCAATGTACATATTTTTTTTTGGTCGGTGGCAGGCCAAATCACAATCATTGTGGCAAATAATCTCAGTTGTAATTTGTAACCCATATTATTTGAATATAGAATCATTGCGGTTTTTTTTTTAAGTGTTTTCCAATCTCTGGTATTGCTTTTCATTTTATTTTGTACCTTTTTTACCTATGTGTCGTTAAACATGGACAACAAGCTTTTCTTTCTACTCATCATTAATTCAATTTAAATAAAAGGCTACTTTGTTCGTTGCTTACATTTTACATTGAAGAATAATTTGTCATAGGCCATACTTATGTGGCGCGGGCCCTATACTTAAAGAAAGAAATTGGAGGACCCGTCCTGGTTCATTCTGCGGGTCCCGTAAATAGAATGAATTAATGAATTACAACAAGGTAGCTCAAGTGTTGACGCGATGTTCTTGTTCAATATCTTGCATATATTACAACTTCTTCTATTGGAATAAATATAAAAACTTCCTCTTGGGCAAAACTTAGCCAATTATTTGGCCACCGGGTCTTGGGTTTGTGGTATTCAAGAACTATGTTCCCTATTCTGTCATATACATCTTGCAACCAAAGAGCTTCCGTGATCTGCAATTTATTCTTTAACTAGTGATAACTCACCAGGGGTTTGAAAGCTTCACATTAATAAAGGAATGACTGAAGCTGCCTTAATTACTTAAATCACACCAAATTTTCATTACATTTAATTTAATTTAGATATTAATGTTTATGGAGAGTCGACATTTTCTCATGTCATTGCAAGGAATACAAGATGAATAGATGATAAGGAGTTTATATCGTTGAAACCACAATGCAAATTCATGTTTCTTGTTGCGTTATATACATCTTGCAGTCAAAACTTTAGTGGTTTCAACGGAATTTGCGAACTAAAGAGCATCCTGCAAGTTGGGAGATCATTTGCATTTGAAACAGAAACAATCCATTGATATATATTAGTATGAATACTATTCAAATAAACATAAAAAAATTCTCCAATAATACATATTAGTATGAATACTATTAAAATAGATATCGAACCTTTCTCTTGGCCAATACTTAGCCAATTATCTAGCCACCAGGCCCCGGGTTGGCGATTTCCAACACCTATGTCCCCTGTTCCGTCATATACATCTTGTAGTCAAATAACTTCAGTGATCTGCATTTTATGCTTTTACTAGTAAGAACCCACCAAGGGTTCGAAAACATTGCCATTAATAAACGGAAGAAAAAGGTTTTTCGACTGTCAGATAATTATCCCTTTTCCCCTTTTCGTTTTCCTGTCCATTATCACTTTCTGGTTTTATAATTAGTCATCTTTCTATGATCGGCGGTTGCAGGATTCGCGGCCTGACATATCTTCATCTCCATCTCTATCTTCACATGACAAATCCAACTGGACATTGTTCCTTTGCATACTTATTCAATTGTATGGTTGCGGTTGCCAGGCTAGTGCATACGAACTCGCCTTTTCTTCCTCCCACCTATTATTGGTTTCTGAATATATACTTAGTCTCCTTTCTATGATATCCAATTCCAAGGCTGGTGGGATGACATGTCTTCATCTTCATCTATATCCTTACATGATGAATTCGATCGACCGTTGTTCCTTTCCATACTTAGCCAATTTTATGGCTTCCATTGTTAGATTGGCGCTTACAAAATGGCTATTTATTGTTCCGTTATACAAATATTGAACTCAAAAAATCCATGATCTACAATTCCACCGCAGGTTCCTCGTATACATTAACTTCATTCAAAGTATCTGTTGTTTCCTTCCATCCCCACCAACTTTGTGTCCTTCCTGATATACATTAACTATGCTCTTACTAGTGGCAACAGAACACACTGGTATGAAATAATTGGCGTCTGCTGCTCTGCTATATACAAATTGATAACCGGGCTCTGACATCGTCCCCTCTTTCGTGTTACACATTATGCATTGAAATGTTCTGAACTATACAATTTGGCCGTTGGGGCCTTGCGTCCTCTAGAGAAACCTTGTGATCGTATTTTGGATCCTCGTGTTGGCGGGTTGACAAAAACTCCAAGTCGTAGTCAATGTTTCATGTTCTTCCCATCCCCGTACTTCTTTCTAGTTATGAAACACCAAAGGTTTAATACTAGAACAACATCATGCAAGAAGCGTAAAAAAATCGTCATTAATAAGCAAAAGTCGAGACAACCAACCATCCCTAGAGAACTTGTCCAGAAACATGCAAAGAAGATCTTGCTGAGCGAAAGCAAGTCCCGGCCAACGTTTTTGTGTTCCATACTTGCACACTTTTTCCATTGCAGGTTACCGTATTGACGACCTCAAAATTGTGTTTCGAATTTTCGGTGAGTTGCAAAGAGAGCCCAGAGTTCCTCAATATACAATTTTTCCACAGGAATGTATAAGAACTCTTAATTCTCTTTCCCCCCACCTTTATTATCCCTTTCTGGTTCTATAATTAGTTGCAACTATATGATCACGACCTCATGGATTCACAAATTGGCAACTCTTTATCTATATATTCACACCATGAGCCTGACCGACTGTGGTCCCTTTCGATACTTATCCAATTATGTAATCATCGGGTCCCAGATTTGCTATATCCAACACCTATGTCCTATGTTCCCTCATATACATCTTGCACCCAAAGAAATTCTGTGATCTGCAATTTATGCCTTTACTGGTGAGAACTCAGCAGGGGTTCGAAAGGATTTGCATTAATAAGCAAAAAATAGATGTTATTCTCTGAGATACTTAGTGATTTTTCCGTTGTCTTCTTCCTGTGTATTATTGCTTTCTAGTTATATACTTAGTCGCCTTTCTATGATCGCAGGTTCCAACATTGGTGTGTTGACATATCTTCATCTTCATCTATATTCTCACATGAGGAATTCGACCGACCACTGTTTCTTTTCATACTTAGTCAATTTTATGCTCGCGGTTGTTGGGTTGGCACTTTCAAACTCTGCTGCTTCTTGTTCCGTGATATACATTTTCCACTCAAAATTTCTATGATCTACAATTCCACCACAGACTTTGTCCTTTTTCCCTTTTTTTCTTCCCATGTATTATGGGACTATAAAGTATGGACATGAGATTTTATAGAGCATATACGAAGTTTGCATTCCATACGTACCACTTTTTGGATCACGGGTTCTCAGGCGGGTGGACTCAAAATTGTCCTCCATTGTTCTGTGCCCTGCAAATAGCACCCATAATTCCGCGATATATAAGTTGGATGCGGAATTACCAAAATTATGCATTCCATACGGATCTGACCGACCGCTGTTCCTTTTCATACTTAGTTAATTTTATGCCCGCGGTTGTCGGGTTGGCGCTTTTGAACTCTGTTGCTTCTTGTTCTGTGATATACATTTTCCACTCAAAATTTTCGTGATCTACAATTCCACCGTGGAATCCTTCGTCCTTTTTCCCTTTTTTTCTTCCCATGTATTATGGGACTATAGAGTATGGACATGAGACTTTATAGAGCATGTACAGACTCCGCATTCCATACGTAGCCACTTTTTGGATCGCGGGTTCTCGGGTGGGTGGGCTCAAAATTGGCCCTCCATTGTTTCGTGCCCTACAAATAGCACCTAGAATTCCACGATATACAAATTGACAAGTGGACTTGCGGGCTGGCTGGCTCAACATTGCACTTATTTTCAATACTAAATTAGCTCTTACTAGTGACAATTGGACACACTGGTACAAAACAGTTGGCATCACACCCTCTGCAATATATAAATTGACTACCAACATCCAACATCGTTCTCTCTTTCGTGTCACAGATTATGCATTCAAGTGTTCTAATTGATACAATTTGAATGTCGAGGCCTCGTGTCTTCTAGAGAGACCTTGTCAGTCTGTTTTGGATCCTCCTGTTGTCGGGTTCACGAAATGTCCAATTCTTGGATACTGTTTCGGGTTGGCCCTTTCGAATTCTTCTGGTTCTTCTTCCATAATATACATCTTGCACTTGAAATTTTCGTTCTCTACAATTCCACCGCGCACTCAACCCTTTTTCCCTTTTCTTCTTCCCGTGTGTTATCACCTCTTGGTTTATACTTAGTCGCCTTTCTATGATTGCGGGTACCAACGTTGTCGGGATGACATATCTTCATTTCCATCTATATCCTGACATGACGAATCCGATTGACCATTGCTCCTTTCTATACTTCGCCAATTTTATGGCCACTCTTGCCGGGTTGGCGCTTTCGAACTCTGTTGCTTCTTGTTTCATGATATACATCTTGAACTCAAAACTTCTGTCATCTACAATTCCACCAGGGATTTCTCGAACTCGCAAGCTTCATTCTACCACAGTTCAGAAATGTTTCAAAGTATCTGTCGCTGCCTTCCATCCCCACTAACTTCCTGTCATTCCTAATATACATTGGTTGTGCTCTTAATAGTGAGAACTCAACACAATGGTTCGAAACAGTTGGCATCTGGCCCTCTGCATTATAAAAATTGACTATCAGGCTCACATCTTGTACTCAAAATTTTCATAATCTACAATTCCACCGTGGACTCCTTAGTCCCTTTTCCCTTTTCTTCTTCTCATGGATTATGGATTTCTGGTTATATACTTAGTCACCTTTCTATGATTGCGGGTTCCAGCATTGGCGGGTTGATATATCTTTATCTCCATATATATAATCACACGACGAATTTGACCGATTGTTGTTTCTTTCCATACATAGCCAATTATATGGCCGTGATTGTCGGGTTAGCGGTTTCAAACTCTGTTACTTCTTGTTCCGTGATGTACATCTTGCACTCAAAACTTTCATGATCTACAATTCCATCACAACTCCTCGAACTCGCAATCTTCACGCTACCACGGTTCACAAATGTTTCAAAGTATCTATCACTGCCTTCAATCCCCACTAGCTTCCTGTCCTTCCTAATATACATTGGTTATGCTCTTACTAGTGACAATTGCACACACTGATACAAAACAGTTAGCATCCGCCCCTCCACAATATACAAATTGACTACCAAGTTCTGACATCATCCCCTCTTCCATGTTACAAATTATGCATTGAAATGTTTCGAACGATAAAATTTGACCGTCAGGACCTCAGGTCTTCTGGGGAGACCTTGTCAGTCTATTTTGGATCCTTGTGTTGACAGGTTCATGAAATCTCCAATTCTTAGTCACTGTTTCAGGTTGGCGCCTTCGAACTCTGCTTCTTCTTGTTCTGTGATATACATATTGCACCAAAATTTCCTTGATTTACAATTCCACCGTGGACTCCTTATGTCCTTTTTCCCTTTTCTTCTTCCCATGTATTATCGCTTTGTGGTTATATGCTTAGTCTCTTTTCTATAATGGCAGGTTCCAGTGTTGGCGGGATGACATATCTTCATCTCCAACTATATCCTCACATGATGAATCCGATTGATCGTTGTTCGTTTCCATACTTAGCCAATTTTATGGCCGTTCTTGCTGGGTTGACACTTTTGAACTCTGCTACTTCTTGTTTCGTGATATACATATTGCAATCAAAATTTCTATGATTTACAATTCCACCGTAGACTCCTTAGTCCCTTTTCCCTTTTATTCTTCCCATGTATTATCGCTTTGTGGTTATATACTTAGTCGCTTTTCTGTGATCGCGGGTTCTAGCATTGATGGGATGACATATCTTCATATCCATCTATATCCTCACATGATGAATCTGACCAACCATTGTTCCTTTCCATACTTAGCCAATTTTATGGCCGCAGTTGTCGCGTTGACACTTTCCAACTCTGTTGCTTCTTGTTCCATGCTATACATCATGCACTCAAAACTTTCATCATCTACAATTCCACCGTGGACTCCTCAAACTTGCAAGCTTCACTCTACCACGGCTCAAAAATGTTTCAAAGTATCTTTTGTTGCCTTCCATCCCTACTAACTTCCTGTCCTTCCTGATATACATTAGTTATGCTCTTACTAGTGATATACAAATTTCCCTCTGGACTATCCTACCATACCCTCTTCGGTGTTATGCATATTTCACTCAAAAACTTTTGAGACATACAATTTGACCCTCGCACCCTCACCTCCAATGGTTGTACCTTGTAACCCTATTTTGAAGCTTTTTTTTCCCATACCCGTGACCTATGTACTTTCTTAGTATGCAATTAGAAACCTTTCATGGTAACAACTGACCATGTAGGAACCGCCAACATTTTAATTAATGAGCTAAACACTCGAGGAGATCTCCCATTATCACATTGTACTCATGGTATTTGTCTCTAAGGAAAATCCTTCTTTCCTTCAATGCCACATCACAGAGAAGATATTTGTTGTAGAAATACCAAGGCAATACAACCACTAGTTGCATTTTTTCCATGACAAGAAAAAAAATAGTTCATTCCTCTACCTTGGAAAGTCAGAGACTTTGTGTGCAGAAATGTCAACAAGATTGACGAATTTGTCAGCCATTTCAAGAAATTGAATCTAACGTATGATGAAAGGCTAAAAGGGTTTCACCTTAATGGGATTTTTCGAGAACATTTACATGCAGTTGGCTTTAACAACTATTTTATCCATAGACACCTAATTGAAGACAGGGACAATGACGACAACAATGCTGCTTCTGGAAATTGCGACACAGAGACATTGCAAAGCGTGACTGAATTGTACAGACGACATGGAAAAGCATCCAGTGAGAAGAGTGCCAGTCCCCCGCCAACACTCCCAAGAGAACGACATCATGGAGCATCACTTCAACGACCCACCTCAGTAAGAAAGAAACTCACAAATATTTGAACGGAGGAGGATATAAGAACCCTTCTCGCATAAAAATTGATAGTTCTCACAAAATTCCACTGACGAAGAAGAGAAAAAACAATGCAAGGCAGGTAGACAAACTCGAAATTGAAAGTGAACAGGTGCAACTTGAAATTTAAACTGAGCACATGCACAAAATTGGGTCGTCTACAGTGGAAATAGGTGAGACCAAAATTTTTGATGAAGATGAATCCTTCGTATTCCAGAGCACTGTTTTTGACAGCCAATCTAAAAGTATGGTCATTGAAAAGAGAGATGTAACTAACAGGAAAGGAAAATCTCGCATAGAGATTACTTTAAGAAAATGTGACTGTCCCAAATCTCCTTATTTCACCAAGTAACTAGTGATGCTATTCATGATTCCATTGGAGGAATTGAAGTGGAAAATTCCAGAGTGAAAGAACGCCTCAATGAATTTGAGTAGGCTTTCATTGCAACCCTAGAATTTTCCAGCGCTTTAGAAAAAAATGTGCTTGCTACCACTGCAACCAAGATGAAAGTATGCTCTACCCTCCTTGCATGCTCTAGAGTCCTTGTAGAGAATAACATCAACAAAAGAATGCAACTAGTTATTGAAGACTGGGAAACATCATAAAATTTAGTTTCCTTCGGAAAGAAGGCAAATGATTTGCTCGAACATTTGGAGGAAAATTTAAAAAATGATTAGCGTTTATGTGAAGAGGTGCTAGCCCATTTTTCCAACCATGTCGTCAAAACATCGGAACTGAAAAGAAGACAAGAGAAACTCCCCTCCCCAAAGAGGACCAAAAAAGTAAAAGCATGCTGGCAAAAGAAAGTTAAGAACCTAGAGCTCATTGTTGAATCATGTAAACAAGCCATATCATAAAATGAAGATTTATTCACAAGCTTGATCCAAATAGGCTTAGTTGGAAGTACCAACGAGGTTCAAGACCAAAACTTAATTCTCAAATCCTTGACAATCACCAAAGAATATTTCCATGAATAACTTGATATTTTAAAGGGGTTGTCTTTCGAAAAGTTTTACGGCATAGTTGAAAATCTTGTAGATGAGCTCGAGCGCTGGGTACTGGACTATGTGGCACACAATGAAGAAAATGAACAGAGTCTGCATAGTATTTCAATGGATCTAAGGAAATTAGAAAATGACCTTTACGACATAGAAATACGGGATGAAATCAACATGCCCCCCATGAGAAGCTACGTCGAAGAATGGTTCCAACAGAGAATGGACAACCTCGTCTGGGAAGGGAAACAACCGGTAGACATGACTCCACTGACCATCGACGATAGAAAAAAAACGCATCGGCTTCATAGTAAGTCTATATTGGCATCTTGTTTTCTTTATCAATCTAGTTTAAGTCTATACTGTCATCTTGTTTTCTTTATCAATCCAGTTATTACCTCTTTAAATAGAAAACTGTAACCAAAGACTCACAACTTCCAATTTCTTCTTTTCAGGTCTTCCTCAATAGGTCTTCCTCAATATGTATTCATCTTGTCTTCCTCAATAGTGTTACATGGAAGTTTAGTTACTTAGCAGGGACTAAGCTGCCATGCAAAGTGTTTTTCATTTTAAATATTTTTTTCATAATATTTATATTTATATAAAATGTTTAATAGACAACTTTTATTAATATAATGATATATTATTTATAAATGAAAATTTTATTTCAATGGATAATACAATGAATTGTTTTGGAAATGTTATATGTTTAATCCAATATTTAATGGGCTAATATGCAAGGCTATATACAAAGTCTTAAGGATGTACCAATTTAGTTTGTGTATCTAGGATAAACTTGGATTTATTGGGATAGTTATTCAAATTTCTTGTTGTGTATTTCCAAAAGAACTCTTGTAAAAACATGGTCATTCAAGGGAGGGAAAGCAAGTTAGTAAGTGGATACTTAAATCTATGTTCTTAGTTGTACCATTTCAAATATGCACACAATGATGGATGTCATGTATGTTTACTATTCATCATGTTGGATTCTATTTCAAATATGCACACAATGATGGATGTCATGTATGTTTACTATTCATCATGTTGGATTATATTTGTCAATGTTTATAGAAGTTTGGAGAAATTTATAGATGTTTTTTTATTGCACCAAAAAAGTGAAGTGCATTACTTAGGGCCATTCCATGTATCCAATATGGATTCTTAGGGCCTTAAAGGACTAAAATTCTTAAAATGTTTGCTCAGAAATTGCATCATGCTCAGGGCTCCCTATTGAAAGATCTCTTGGTTGGGATTGAGTTTTCAGGGTTGCATTATCATCCCCACCCAAATCCATATAATTTGGTAGGCATGGGAAGCCATTAAATCTATATTGAAATGGAAGGGATAATGTTTTGAACAAGCCCATCTTCAAACCAACATTATACTCAATGGTCTACAATCTTATTTCATGATAGAAAGCCTCACACTTAAACTTAGTGGTTATCGATCTCAATGGTGTTCATAAAAAGTATTAGAAATATTTTGGATATCTAGAAAAACTAATTGTATCCAAGAAAACAAAATATGTTTTCAAATTTTCATATAACATAAGAATTATAACTTAGAACTTGAGATTTGTAAAGTTCAATTAAAAAATTCAATGTACTTCTTGTATTGAAGCAATAAGGAACAATGCTACTAAAATTACAAAGTTAAAGTTATATAAACAAGATGGTAAGGAGAAGTTTGTATTGTATTAACATTGACTATATGGCCCAAATAAAGTCATATGGTCGAAAGTTTCACACAATGGTTGGATTCTATGGTTAAGTACAATTCATTATTGTACTTTCATGTCTAGCAATGGTGACATATTTAAATCAATGTTTGAAATTTGTGACATATTTAAATCTCTTTATTTAATGTGTACTATTGGCATGGAAATTTGTTTGTGATTTAGCCTATTGGCCACACCATGTTGATAACATTTCAAAGTCCTTTTTTAAGAATTTATAAATGAGGAAATGGTCTTTGTTTTGTAGTCTTTGTAATGTTAAATTGTAATGATGACTTGGTCAAGAGGTTCTTATTTAGTGCTAATAAAGATTCAAGTTGAAATTACATTTTGATATCATGGAGGCATTTTACGAGGATTATCCAAAATGTGTGTTAAAAAAAAAAAAAAACTATTTTCTCTCAAATTGCTTGAAATGGTAAATCTAACTTTTAATTGATTTTATGTTACATAAACCAAGATGGAGTGGAATTATAATGATAACCAACATTTTTATCTAAACATTGTCAAAATTGTTCTCCTAAGATGTTCTCTTTTAAATAAGATCCATCCTATATCAATTGCAATGCCTATTGAATGATCTTCAAAGAGTTTTGTTGAGACATTATCTTCTAATGAGAAGAAAATTTAGAATAATATTTATAAAATAATGCAAACACTATTAAATATTATAAACACTTAGTAATCTCTTATAAAATTGGCTTCATTTTAACTCCTAAATTTTAGAGAATTTTTATCTCAACTTTACTAATTCAAAATAAAATGAAGTTTACTACATTTTTTAAAATTATTTAATTATTATTGTATTGTTGTTGGTCATTGTTATCATTATTAAGTTGAAATCAACTCCACTATATTTATAAAGAAAAGTGTGTGTGTGTATTTCCCTAAAACAAAAAATCATACTTTCTATTAAGATATAGGTTGTACTTTCAAAATGTGCTTTCACACAAACTATTTTTGGGTCAACCGACCTAAACAAAAAAAGCGTTCCCTAAGGTGGTGTCATAAAAGGTTCAATTTATTTCATGAGTACAATAACCAATGTGCATAAAACTACAAAATAGTAACAAAAAATAAAAAAGGGAGCCCTCAACTTGAGATACCAAAGAACCATCCAGGAATTCTTCACAAACAATACCATTTGAAGATAATTGGAGCACCTATTTTGAGAGAGAGTCAGCCTACATATTTTGTTCTCTATAGATATGAACAAACTGGATATAGTTGAACGACCTAGAAATAGATTTAAACTTTTGTCCTAACAATTGTAGTTCTAGGTGGGAGAGCAGGATTGAGTTGTTCAGCTAGTCAATACATAATTTAGAATCTCTAGAGACTTGAATATCGCTAACTCCCCTATTTGTTTCCAACTTTGTTAATTCCTGTAAACCTTGCACCCAACCATTAATTTTGAATAAAATCACTTTATTGAATAACAACCCAACTAGGTTACTAAACGAAAATCAACAGCAGCATAAAAAACTAAAACCAAACACATTGCATAAGCTATTTTTGGGTAAAAACCCCTAGAAAAACCCCAAAGGGAAAACCAGATTTGAGTTTCATTTTATTGGATAAAATCCTAGGCTCCCATCCTTAGGTAGTGGCCCATCAAAGGAATACAATGTAACAATATCCTATCCCACCGGGCTTCTATGTACCTAGCTACCCATTTGCACATTTCGTCATCCCTTCCCACTCACACTAGAATCAACTACTCTTCACCCACTCAATGAGATCTCCTCACTATGTCTGTGTCTCATCCTCTCACCTAGGCTACCTTTTATTATGTCGAGTTAACCCTAAATCCAAAACCCTATATCTCCTTTAGAGTGATCAACGACTGAGATCTATTCTCATGTTCACTTTAGATCTAATGGCTAGGACTTAATAAACTAACTAAAGTTAATAATTCCAAACAACTTAAGCATTTAACTTAATTAATCTCATGTTAATCTAAAATATCATTCACTCACATAAAGTGAACTTCTAAGGTTCTGATAAGTTACAAGGATGACTTCCACATGCTAGACACTGAGCCTATGTGGAAGTACATGTCTGATGTTAAATACATCAACACTCCCTCTTAGTGAGGAAGGTACTTATACCACCTGGAGGTGGCTCTATCATCACCATGAGATATGCTACCATGCTTTCTCTCCAATCCACTTGATTGGTTTCTCCCTCTAAGAAAAAATCTATCCCTTCCATCTCGCTCAGACCTTACTTTGAAGACTTGCTAACCACATTCCTAGAAGCATTCTTCTCTTGAGAATCCTACATGGCCATATTGTGCCATAACTGCTTCTGGACAGACTTGGAAGGTTTCTCCTTCCCACCTGAACCTGAAGGTTGACTCCCTCTAATTTTCTCAACCTTCAGAGATACCTGCTCCTTGTTCTCTGCTAATGTGCTACTTTCCATGGCTCGCATAGGCTTTCCCTTTATCCTATACAAGTTTCTCTCTCTAAATCCTAGAACAACTACTTTTTCTAAGCTATATCCTCTGGGCTTGATCAACGTCTGTCCATCCTGGAATAGTACATCAAATACCTTCTTCTCAATTTTTGAGACTAAGAGCACACTCATCCTTTGTTTTGGCACCCATATCACATTAATAACTCTTAATACGCCTCTTGACTCCATCTGGAATGACACTCTTCCATATCCCTTCACTTCATGCTTAGTCCGCATACCAAATTTCACATTCATGTCTGAGTCAGAATATTTGAAGCTCTCGAATAAATATCATGCTCCTGTCATATGACATGTGGCTCCACTATCTATTAGCCATGAACTAGTTGATATGGTTCCCAAGGAAGTATGAGAAACAAGTAAGAAATTTATATGCTCAAACTTCTTGGAAAACTCATCCTCTTGAACCTTTGTCAACGCAACTACCTCTAGTTGCATTTAATTTTCACCCTTCTTCTTATTCAGACATTGACCTACATAGTGCCCAAACTTGTTACATGCATAGCAATTGGATTTTCTCATGTCGTTATTCATGTTGTCTTGAGAGGTATACTCTCCACTCACAAACTTCTTGAAATTTCCCTTCTTTGCCTGGTTGTCAAGAGCAAGGTTTTAATCATCATTTTTGTGTCAGCTTCCATTCAATTCTTCATCCTAGATTTTTTCCTGAATGAAGTCATACCAAAAACTTGACCAATCAGGGAGCTTCTCACATGCCATGCTCCCTTTTATTAATGGTGTCCAATCCTCCTTGAATCCTTTGAGTGTCATCCTCACTAACTCTAAATCATCCATTGACTCCCCTATTGCTTCTAGTTCATCTCAAACTTGTGAGATCGAGGTTTTAGACACTGAAATATATCATAGAAACATAATAATCAAACCTCCATTACCATGAAACTATGAAAACTTATTTGGATCCTCCATGCATGAGAATTTCATCATAAGAGGGAAAAAAACAACAAGGAAATTACTGAAACAGGTCACAACAACATTATAATCAACCCTACATTACAATACAACCACAACCCTCATCTGGATCCTCCATGCATGAGTGTTTCGAAAAATATTTAAAGAAGATAATGAAAGAAGATGACTTCTATTAATGTGAAAGTCTTAGGTCTCATAAAAAACTAGAGAACAACTTTGCTATCAAAATATTACAGAATAGAGAATTTCATTGGAAGCCTAGGAAAGGGAACCCAAATCTGTTGGAAATTCAATGTTGAGGTGCGGTTGTGAGACCCTAGGTTCAAGTTATTTGAACAACAAAACCCTTCGGACACCGACCCTTTGGGTATCACCCGCATGCAAGTGGTGATGCCGCCTCAATGTTACCATCACGGTGGCTGGCTTGCCGAGACCGCAGAGACCACTGATATTTCTGAAAATCAATCTGCAAAGCGTTCTGCAAGAGAAGATGTTCGTTGGATTTTCAGCAGCTATGGGTTCGGAATTAGGCGAAGACCATTTCGTTCTTGCGTGGAGCTTCACCACTGAAGGCATGACACCCCCCTTTGATATCTTGTGTCTCCCTTCGTTTGCTAACAAGTATTCCCAGCGTCTGAGCATGGGGTTCATAACCAGCGTTACAATGGCCGCTCTGGTTGTCTTGTCGCTGGCGGTGGCGGTTGTGTTTCAGAAAACAATGAAATACCGAGAAAAGATCGAAGAATGGGAAAATGAATTCTGGCCCCATAGATTCACGTATAAGAATCTCAGCATCACCATGAAAGGCTTCCGGGATGAAAATGTTTTGGGCCACGGGGGTTTCGGCAGGTTTTACAGGGGCATTCTCCCGGGCAGCGGCGAGGAAGTCGCAGTGAAATGCATAACTAAGGATTTCACGGAGAGAATGAAGGGATTCGTGGCAGATATCAAAAGCACGGGGCGCTTGCGACACTAGAACTTGGTTTATCTCTGGGGATGGTGCAGGAGGCACAATCATCTATTCATTGTTTATGACTACATGCCAACTGCAGCCTGGATAAACTCATATTTGGAAACTCGACAATGGTCCTGCCGTAGCCTCGGTGATATGTGATTATGAAGGGCGTGGCGGCAAGGCTGGTGTATCTGCACGAGGAATGGGAGAAGAGGGTCATCCAAAAAGACATCAAGTCTAGCGACGTGTTGCTAGATTTGGAGCTCAACAGACGGCTAGGGGACTTCGGCCTTGCCCGACTGTATGAACATAGGGAGAATCTTGTAACGACTCATGTGGTGGGAACGCTTGGGTACATAGCGCCATAGTTCATACACACGGGGAAGGCAGGTTATATTGTAATTAGTTTTGAGTTAAATTAGTTTGATTTTGATGAGTTTCTAAATTTTTTGAAAATTATAAAGTTTACTAATGTTTTGTTAAATTTAAATATTAAGAAAATTTAAAAATAATTTAAAATTTTTTAAAACATAAAGTTTACTAATGTTTTCTTAAATTTAAATATTATGAAAATTTAAAAATAATTTTTAAATCATAAATTTTAATTTTTTAATTAGTTGATGTATATGAATTGATGAAATTTATGCGGTTTTACATAAACTTGAAAAATTTATTAAAAAAAAAACCAAAACATCTCTCGCATCGTCAGGTGTCTTGAAATTTTATTACCATTACCATTCACAGAAGTACAGTACTTAAGCGCTTCACCCATAAGACATTTTTTACCGTGCCACCCGGTGCCGCAACGCCGTCCACAAGTTCTTCATCGAACCCGGCTTCCTTTCATCTTTGTCATCGCTGTGGTTGAGTCGCTCGTAATGTTCGCAGTAAGGAGATCGTCTGGGGCAGAAAACCCTTAATGTCCTCTCCCAGGGTTGTGGCTTTACTGATATTTTCGATCCTTTGAGTGTTTCGGTGATTCACTCGCATCCATATTTGAGTTCTCTTCAGAAATGGAGAGCAATAAGTAGCCGCTATGATGTTGCGGATCGGAATATATTTAATGTTGTATATATCACCTGCTGGAGTATTGAATGCGGCACAGAAACATAATTTTGTTTTGATTTTATAACTATATTTTTTAGTTGTTAAAAATGTAAAATAAAAAACATGATATGCAAAACAGTTTTTATGTTTTTTTAAGGAGGTTTTAATATTTATGAACATTTTTTTATTTTGGGTTTTGGGTTGTCCATCTATATGCAGAAGGGCATCGTCGAACTGTTCTACCAAATGCAGCATGCTGAAAAATTCTTGGGGTAATCTCAGGATTTAACAATTTCTCACCAGATTTTGGGCAAATGTCCCCCAAAAATATCCTTGGAAAAGTGTCATTACCTCTAATTATTCTACGAAATATCATGTGTCATTCCTTAGAACACTACTATGCACGTCCTTGTCTAATTGTTCTACGAAATGCCTTTATTTGCCTAAATCACTGATATAAATTTGCAAGAAATCACTATTTTTTGTTGTTTAAAACAAAGTCTTCCTATTAATAATATAATGATATGAAATTATTATATTTTCCATATTTTTTTCCATAAATTGTTATGTAAATATCTTTTAAATATTATTTTTCATAAATTGTTATGTAAATATATTTTAAATATTATTTTTCATAAATTGTTATGTAAATATATTTTTTGTCCCTCCTTTATTAGTCCTTTCAGTAGGCATAGAGGGACTATAGCGATCCGTTGACTTCATATTAGTTTGTCCTTTCACCATAAATATTTGCACATTATCTATTGTTGGAACCAGAGAACTCAAAACATCGATTTTTATATAATAAAAAGTACCATATTTGTCATGATCTGATTAGACAACATAATGGAGGTCTTATTGCCGGCTTCGCTATTCTCAATGTTATATAGGTTGGCATATCCAAAGTATTTGATCGCATATGGTCCTTTTGAATCATATATTTTCTTATGCATTGGTCGAACATGGATTAATGCTAGCATTAGTTCGAATGTTTGGTTTAGCATTTTCTGCTAGGTAAAATTATGGCAATGTTTGATATGCTGGCATATCCAAAGTTTGGCCTTCGAATACATTCTCTACTGTTCAAACTATTGTTACATAAATTATAATAACTTTTTGGGATACGTCAGAGACCTGCTACATTGCATTTTTTTCTTAAATGTTTATAGAGCATTTCTGATAGACTTAAATGTTTACCTAACAGGCTTATCAATGTTGAATGTTTACTTAGTAGGCTTGTTACTTAGTAGGATTTTTTTTCCATCTCCACTGATTTCTTAATTGTTTGTTGCTGTTGTTCTTGTTTGGTTGTTTGTGTTGTTGCAGTTTGCACGTCTGGGGTTCTGCAACCGCGATTGGAACTATGTCATTCTTGGTAGATTGGTTGATGCTTGCTTGTTTGTTTGCTGTGTGTTGTTTATTATTGTTTGATTCGACTTTGCAGGGTTCGGGTCCTGTAGTTGCAGTTGGGCCTTTTGGTGCTTCTTAACTGGGTTGTTATTTGTTGCTTGTTCTTGTTTGTCTAGGGTTTGTAATGTTGGGATGCTGCATCCGCAGTTGGATCTGTTGTTACATTATTTTGCAGTGGACTCTCCATAAAATACTATTAAGATAAAATAACATAAAAAAAAATTGTAGTCAATGTAAATTGCATCTCTTACATGTTGAAGCCGAGTTTGTCGGCCTCAAACTATATTTCATAGTTGGCGATTTTTTTTCCATGATTTATGTCTTACTATGGTTTCATAGTTATGAGAGTAAGTTTTTCCATGTGAGCGATATAGTTGTTCTCTCCCTTTTTTTTCCCTCTTGTAAACTGTGTTTCTAGTTCTATAGTTTCTCATGTTTCTGTGGTCATTCTGACGGACCGCCGTTCAATTGTATACTTAACCAGTTTTATGGACGCGGCTTCGTAGATAGGTGCTATCAAACTATGGCAACTCGTGTTCGGTGTATACATTTTTCACCTAGAACTTTCGTGCTCTACAATTTGACCCCACACTCCTCGAAGTCGCAACCGTGCCTCTACCTGCAATGAGTTTGTCTATCCTACCTACCTTTCCATACTTAGTCGAGTTTTCAAAGTTTGGAGGGTTGACGCGTTTCTGGGTTTAGAAAATTTAAAATAATTTGTCGCTCTCGTCCATCCTCGCTACCTTCTTCCCTTCCCAATAGACATTAATTATGCTTTGAAAAGTCACAACCGACCAAACAGGTTCGAAAAGATTGGATTTAATAAGCGGAAAGATCGAGGACATCTCCCATTAAAATGAATAGACATGTGAATATTATGGAATCTGGTAATTTCTTTTGCCTGCATTTTGAATTTGCAAAAAAAATAAAATTGGCTCTTTTGGTTTTCGTAAAGGCTTCGACATAGTGCATGAACGTGTCACCCACAAAGGCCTTGACGTCATGTGCCTCTTTAAGATTGTGCATATCTTAGATGTCAGGTTTGAGAATCTGATCGGATATGGGAATGTTAATACGTGCTATTATTCAGTATTCAACATACATATTCAAAAAGATTGGCATTAATAAGCAAAAATATAGAGAACATCTGTCATTAAAATGAATTAACAAAAAATCTATGGAAGATCATCCAGCGTTGCTTTTAAATACTTTTTGCAATTTCTCTCTATCATCAAAGAGTTGCGCTTTAGCATAACTTCGTTCTAATGGTCCTAGTCATGGACATGTAAGACAACTTAGAGATGCGATTGAGGCCCATATGAGAGAAGAGAGACTGGTTTTATGTGACGTGAGCTTTGAATACAAAAAAAACTCTGTTATCCAACATAAACTCAGAGCGGAGGAAAAAAAAAGAACAAGTATCTTCTGGTTGGTGTTCTCCCTGTATTCGATGCTTTGGTTGGTTGAAAAGGCTGCCTGGAGATTTGTTTGTTGAAATTTTTTATTTTCTTGCTGGGAGTTCTAATGGATTTTCAGGTCACTTGCAAAATACTTCTTCATTGAAGTATATAGTTTCTTCCAACAACACAGATTTGACAAGTGTATCGATTTCTATAGATCATACAATAATTTCTCTTCCTCAAGGGCGTCACACTTACCGTGGCTTGCAAAATGGTCTGTGATGTTCGTAAACGATGTGAAATATTACTCCATTTGTGAATGTAACCAGAGGCGGGTAACATAAACTGTATGGGTGGATAAAATGACATATTATCACTAAAAAAGTTTCTATTTCAAAGTTTGTTGAGCTACTTCTGGGTGTGGTAACTGACTTGACAGAAAGCCATGTTCTTTGTCAAAGTTTCTTCAGTTTCCTCTGGATGTAGTTGTAGACTCCACATATTTGGCATCACCTCCGAACATTCCAGAACTTTCTGTGGACCGCCATATTTTCCACCGCTATGACGAAAGATATATTCTGATGTGATCTGCCACATTTGATACACTTGCCAGATCTGTGGTGATGCATTCAACAACATTTGATACACTTGCCAGATCTATGATGTCCGAAGAATCCATGTACTTCAATAGAATAACATTTTATAGCTGGATTGCATGTTCCTTCCAATTTACTGTAATAAAACAAAGAAGTTCAACATACAAATCTTCAGGCAGGATTTTCAACCAAATAGATGATCAAATACAGGGAGAATAGCAGTCAGAACATACTTGAATTTTTTTCCCATCCCATAGCTAATGTCACATAAAACGACTCCGTCGACTTTGAATTTGGACTGGATCACATTTCTAAGTTTTCTCAAATGTCAATGGTCAGGAACATTGCAAGGAAAGCACCTTAAACCCTAAGTTTTCGACAACAAAGTGAAATTAATACTTGAAAAACAATGGAATGTTGAATGACCAGCCATTGCAAGAAGACCATATCTAGAAGAGACAAGCTATTCAAAAAACTAGGATAGATCTAGTTGGCAACACCAATTAACTCCAAGACCAGAAATTGATATTCAACTCGTTTTTTACAAATATTTTCATTGTACATATTTTTTTTGGCCGGTGGTAGGCCAAATCACAATCATTGTGGCAAATAATCTTAGATGTAATTTGTAACCCATATTATTTGAATATAGAATCATTGCATTTTTTTTTAAGTGTTTTCCAATCTCTGGTATTGCTTTTAATTTTATTTTGTACCTTTTTTCCCTGTGTGTCGTTAAACATGGACGACAAGCTTTTCTTTCTACTCATCATTACTTCAATTTAAATAAAAGGCTACTTTGTTCGTTGCTTACATTTTACATTGAAGAATAATTTTTCATAGGCCATACTTATGTGGCACAAGCCCTATACTTAAAGAAAGAAATTGGAGGACCCGTCCCGGTTCATTCTGCGGGTACCATAAATAGAATGAATTAATGAATTACAACAAGGCAGCTCAAGTGTTGATGCGATGTTCCTGTTCAATATCTTGAATATATTACAACTTCTTCTGTTGGAATAAATATAAAAACTTCATCTTGGGAAAAACTTAGCCAATTATTTGGCCACCGGGTCCTGGGTTTGCGGTATTGAAGAACTATGTTCCCTATTCTGTCATATACATCTTGCAACCAAAGAGCTTCTATGATCTGCAATTTATTCTTTAACTAGTGATAACTCACCAGGGGTTCGAAAGCTTCACATTAATAAAGGAACGACTGAAGCTGCCTTAATTACTTAAATCACACCAAATTTTCATTACATTTAATTTAATTTAGATATTAATGTTTATGGAGAGTCGACATTTTCTCATGTCATTGCAAGGAATACAAGATGAATAGATGATAAGGAGTTTATATCATTGAAACCACAATGCAAATTCATGTTTCTTGTTGTGTTATATACATCTTGTAGTCAAAACTTTCGTGGTTTCAATGAAATTTGTGAACCAAAGAGCATCTTGCAAGTTGGGAGATCATTTTCATTTGAAACAGAAACAATCCATTGATATATATTAATATGGATACTATTCAAATAAACATAAAAAAATCTCCAATAATACATATTAGTATGAACACTATTAAAATAGATATCAAACCTTTCTCTTGGCCAATACTTAGCCAATTATCTGGCCACCAGGCCCTGGGTTGGTGATTTCCAGCACCTATGTCCCATGTTCCGTCATATACATCTTGTAGCCAAATAACTTCAGTGATCTGCAAATATTCTTTTACTAGTAAGAACCCACCAGGGGTTCGAAAACATTGCCATTAATAAACAAAAGAAAAAGGATTTTCGACTGTCAGATAATTATCCCTTTTCCCTTTTTTGTTTTCCTTTCCATTATCACTTTCTGGTTTTATAATTAGTCATCTTTCTATGATCGGCAGTTGCAGGATTCATGGGCTGACATATCTTCATCTCCATCTCTATCTTCACATGACAAATCCAACCGGACGCTGTTCCTTTGCATACTTATTCAATTGTATGGCTGTAGTTGTCGGGCTAGCGCATACAAACTCACATTTTCTTCTTCCCGCCTGTTATCGGTTTCTGAATATATACTTAGTCTCCTTTCTATGATATCCGATTCCAAGGTTGGTAGGCTGACATGTCTTCATCTTCATCTATATCCTCACATGATGAATCCGACCGACTATTGTTCCTTTCCATACTTAGCCAATTTTATGGCCGCCATTGCCGGATTAACGCCTACAAAATGGATGTTTATTGTTCTATTATACAAATATTGAACTCAAAAAATCCATGATCTACAATTCCACTGCGGGTTCCTCATATACATTAACTTCATTCAAAGTATCTATTTTTTCCTTCCATCGCCACCAACTTTGTGTCCTTCCTGATATACATTAACTATTCTCTTACTAGTGACAACAGAACACACTGGTATGAAAGAATTGGTGTCTGCTGCTCTGCTATATACAAATTGATAACCGGACTCCGACATCGTCCCCTCTTCCGTGTTACACATTATGCATTGAAATGTTCTGAACTATACAATTTGGTCGTCGGGGCCTTGCATCCTCTAGAGAAACCTTGTGATCGTATTTTGGATCCTCGCATTAGCGGGTTGACGAAAACTCCAAGTCGTAATCAATGTTTCATGTTCTTCCCATCCCCGTACCTCTTTCCAATTATGCAACACCAAAGGTTTAATACTAGAACAACATCATGCAAGAAGCGTAAAAAAATCGTCATTAATAAGCAAAAGTTGGGACAACCAACCATCCCTAGAGAACTTGTCCAGAAACATGCAAAGAAGATCTTGCTTAGCGAAATCAAGTCCCGAACAACGTTTATGTGTTCCATACTTGCAAAATTTTTCCATTACGGGTTACCAGATTGACAACCTCAAAATTGTGTTTCGAATTTTCGGTGAGTTACAAAGAGCGCCTAGAGTTCCTCAATATACAATGTGTCCACAGGAACGTATAAGAAATCTTAATTTTCTTTCCTCCCACCTTTATTATCCCTTTCTGGTTCTATAATTAGTTGTAACTATATGATCATGGTCTCATGGATTCACAAATTGACAACTCTTTGTCTATATATTCACACCATGAGCCCGACTGACCGTGGTCCCTTTCGATACTTATCCAATTATGTAATCATCGGGTCCCAGATTTTCTATATCCAACACCTATGTCCTCTGTTCCCTCATATACATCTTACACCCAAAGAAATTACGTGATCTACAATTTATGCCTTTACTGATGAGAACTCAGTAGGGGTTCGAAAGGATTTGCATTAATAAGCAAACAATAGATGTTATTCTCTGATATACTTAGTGATTTTTCCGTTGTCTTCTTCCTGTGTATTATTGCTTTCTAGTTATATACTTAGTCGCTTTTCTATGATCGCAGGTTCCAACATTGGCATGTTGACATATCTTCATCTTCATCTATATCCTCACATGAGGAATTCGACCGACCACTATTCCTTTTCATACTTAGTCAATTTTATGCTTGCGGTTGTTGGGTTGGTGCTTTCAAACTCTGCTGCTTCTTGTTCCGTGATATACATTTTCCACTCAAAATTTCTATGATCTACAATTCCACCATGGACTCTGTCCTTTTTCCCTTTTTTTCTTCCCATGTATTATGGGACTATAAAGTATGGACATGAGATTTTATAGAGCATATACGGAGTTCGCATTTCATACGTATCACTTTTTGGATTGCAGGTTCTCGGGAGGGTGGACTCAAAATTGTCCTCCATTGTTCTGTGCCCTGCAAATAGCACCCATAATTCCGCGATATACAAATTGGATGCGGAATTCCCAGTATTCTGCATTCCATACGGATCCGACCGACCACTGTTCCTTTTCATACTTAGTTAATTTTATGCCCACGGTTGTCAGGTTGGCGCTTTTGAACTCTGTTTCTTCTTGTTCTGTGATATACATTTTCCACTCAAAATTTCTGTGATCTACAATTCCACCGTGGACTCCTTCATCCTTTTTCCCTTTTTTTCTTCCCATGTATTATGGGACTATAGAGTATGGACATGAGACTTTATAGAGCATGTACGGACTCCGCATTCCATACATAACAACTTTTTGGATCGCAGGTTCTCGGGTGGGTGGGCTAAAAATTGGCCCTCCATTGTTTCGTGCCCTACAAATAGCACCTAAAATTCCGCGATATACAAATTGACAAGTGGACCTGTGGGCTGGCTAGCTGAACATTTCACTTATTTTCAATACTAAATTAGCTCTTACTAGTGAAAATTGGACACACTGGTAAAAAAAAATTGGCATCACACCCTCCGCAATATATAAATTGACTACCAGCTTCCAACATCGTTCTCTCTTTCATGTCATAGATTATGCATTCAAGTGTTCTAATTGATACAATTTGAACGTCGAGGCCTCGCATCTTCTAGAGAGACCTTGTCAGTCTGTTTTGGATCCTCCTGTTGCCGGGTTCATGAAATGTCCAATTCTTGGATACTGTTTTGGGTTGGCCCTTTCAAATTCTTCTGGTTCTTCTTCCATAATATACATCTTGCACTTGAAATTTCCGTTCTCTACGATTCCACCACGCACTCAACCCTTTTTCCCTTTTCTTCTTCCCGTGTGTTATCGCCTCTTGGTTTTATACTTAGTCGCCTTTCTATGATCGCGGATACCAACGTTTCCAGGATGACATATCTTCATTTCCATCTATATCCTGACATGACGAATCCAATTGACCATTGTTCCTTTCTATACTTCACCAATTTTATGGCCACTCTTGCCAGGTTGGTGCTTTCGAACTCTGTTTCTTCTTGTTTCGTGATATACATCTTGAACTCAAAACTTCCGTCATCTACAATTCCACCATGGATTCCTCAAACTCACAAGCTTCGTTCTACCACAGTTCAGAAATGTTTCAAAGTATCTGTCGCTACCTTCCATCCCCACTAACTTCCTTTCGTTCCTAATATACATTGGTTGTGCTCTTAATAGTGAGAACTCAACACAATGGTTCGAAACAGTTGGCATATAGCCCTCTGCATTATAAAAATTGACTATCAAGTTCACATCTTGTACTCAAAATTTTCATAATCTACAATTCCACCACAGACTCCTTAGTCCCTTTTCCCTTTTCTTCTTCTCATGGATTATGGATTTCTGGTTATATACTTAGTCACCTTTCTATGATCACGGGTTCCAACATTGGCGGGCTGATATATCTTTATCTCCATATATATAATCACATGATGAATCTGACCGACTACTGTTGCTTTCCATACATAACCAATTATATGGCTGTGGTTGTCGGGTTAGCGGTTTTGAACTCTGTTCCTTCTTGTTCCGTGATGTACATATTGCACTCAAAACTTTCATGATCTCCAATTCCATCACAACTCCTCAAACTCACAAGCTTCATGCTACCATGGTTCACATATGTTTCAAAGTATCTATCACTGCCTTCAATCCCCACTAGCTTCTTGTCCTTCCTAATATACATTGGTTATGCTCTTACTAGTGACAATTGCACACACTGATACCAAACAGTTTGCATCCGCCCCTCCATAATATACAAATTGACTACCAGGTTATGACATCATCCCCTCTTCCGTGTTACAAATTATGCATTGAAATGTTTCGAACGATAAAATTTGACCGTCAGGACCTCACGTCTTTTGGGGAGACCTTGTTAGCCTATTTTGGATCCTTGTGTTGACAGGTTCATGAAATCTCCAATTCTTAGTCACTGTTTCAGGTTGGCACCTTCGAAATTTGCTGCTTCTTGTTCCGTGATATACATATTGCACTCAAAATTTCCTTGAATTACAATTCCACCACGGACTCCTTATGTCCTTTTTCCCTTTTCTTCTTCTCATGTATTATCTTTGTGGTTATATGCTTAGTCTCTTTTCTGTAATGGCAGGTTCCAGCATTGGTAGGATGACATATCTTCATCTCCATCTATATCCTCACATGAAGAATCCGACTGACCGTTGTTTGTTTCCATACTTAGCCAATTTTATGGTCGTGCTTGCTGGGTTGACACTTTCGAACTCTGCTGCTTCTTGTTCCGTGATATACATATTGCACTCAAAATTTCTATGATTTACAATTCCACCGCAGACTCCTTAGTCCTTTTTCCCATGTATTATTGCTTTGTGGTTATATACTTAGTCGCTTTTCTATGATCGTGGGTTCCAACATTAGCGGGATGACATATCTGCATATCCATCTATATCCTCACATGAAGAATCCGACCAACCATTGTTCCTTTCCATACTTAGCCAATTTTATGGCCGCAGTTGTCGCATTGACGCTTTCCAACTCTGTTGCTTCTTGTTCCATGCTATACATCATGCACTCAAAACTTTCTTCATCTACAATTCCACCGTGGACTCCTTGAACTCACAAGCTTCACTCTACCACAGCTCACAAATGTTTCAAAGTATCTTTTTCTGCCTTCCATCCCCACTAACTTCTTGTCCTTCCTGATATACATTAGTTATGCTCTTACTAGTGATATACAAATTTCCCTCTGAATTGTCCTACCATACCCTTTTCGGTGTTACGCGTATTTCACTCAAAAAATTTTAAGACATACAATTTGACCCTCATTCCCTCACCTCCAATGGTTGTACCTTGTAACCCTATTTTGAAGCTTCTTTTTCCCATACCCACGACCTACGTACTTTCTTAGTATGCAATTAGAAACCTTTCATGGTAACAACTGACCATGCAGGAACCGTCAACATTTTAATTAATGACCTAAACACTCGAGGAGATCTCCCATTATCACATTGTACTCATGGTATTTGTCTCTAAGGAAAATCCTTCTTTCCTTCCATGCCACATCACGGACAAGATATTTGTTGTAGAAATACCAAGGCAATACAACCACTAGTTGCATTTTTTCCATAACAAGAAAAAAAATAGTTCATTCCTCTACCTTGGAAAGTTGGAGACTTCGTGTGCAGAAACGTCAACAAGATTGATGAATTTGTCGGCCATTTCAAGAAATTGAATCTAACGTATGATGAAAGGCTAAAAGGGTTTGACCTTAATGGGATCTTTTGAGAACATTTATAGGTAATTGGCTTTAACAACTCTTTTATCCATAGACACCTAATTGAAGACAGGGACAATGACGACAACAATGCTGCTTCTGGAAATTGCGACACAGAGACATTGCAAAGCGTGACTGAATTGTACAGACGACATGGAAAAGCATCCAGTGAGAAGAGTGCCAGTCCCCCGCCAACACTCCCAAGAGAACGACATCATGGAGCATCACTTCAACGACCCACCTCAGTAAGAAAGAAACTCACAAATATTTGAACGGAGGAGGATATAAGAACCCTTCTCGCATAAAAATTGATAGTTCTCACAAAATTCCACTGACGAAGAAGAGAAAAAACAATGCAAGGCAGGTAGACGAACTCGAAATTGAAAGTGAAGAGGTGTAACTTGAAATTTAAACTGAGCACATGCACAAAATTGGGTCGTCTACAGTGGAAATAGGTGAGACCAAATTTTTTGATGAAGATGAATCCTTCGTATTCCAGAGCACTGTTTTTGACAACCAATCTAAAAGTATGGTCATTGAAAAGAGATATGTAACTAACAGGAAAGGAAAATCTCGCACATAGATTAAATTTAAGAAAATGCGGCCGTCCAAAATCTCCTTATTTCACCAAGTAACCGGTGATGCTCTTCATGATTCCATTGGAGGAATTGAAGTGGAAAATGCCAGAGTGAAAGAATGCCTCAATGAATTTGAGAAGGCTTTCATTGCAACCCTATAATTTGCCAGCGCTTTAGAAAAAAATGTGCCTGCTACCACTGCAACCAAGATGAAAGTATGCTCTACCCTCCTTGCATGCTCTAGAGCCATTGTAGAGAATAACATCAACAAAATAATGCAACTAGTTACTGAAGCATGGGAAACATTGCCAAATTTAATTTCCTTCGAAAAGAAGGAAAATGATTTGCTCGAACATTTGGACGAAAATTTAAAAAATGATCAGCGTTTCTGTGAAGAGGTGCTAGCCCATTTTTCCAACCATGCTGTCAAAACATCAGAACTGAAAAGAAGACAAGAGAAACTCCCCTCCCCAAAGAGGACCAAAAAAGTAAAAGTATGCTAGCAAAAGAAAGTTAAGAACCTGGAGCTCATTGTTGAATCATGTAAACAAGCCATATCATAAAATGAAGATTTATTCACAAGCTTGATCCAAATAGGCTTAGTTGGAAGTACCAACGAGGTTCAAGACCCAAACTTAATTCTCAAATCCTTGACAATCACCAAAGAATCTTTCCATGAACAACTTGATATTTTAAGGGGGTTGTCTTTCGAAAAGTTTTACGGCATAGTTGAACATCGTGTAGATGAGCTCGAGCGCTGGGTACTGGACTATGTGGCACACAATGAAGAAAATGAACAGATTCTGCATAGTATTTCAATGGATCTAAGGAAATTAGAAAACAACCTTTACGACATAGAAATACGGGATGAAATCAACATGCCCCCCATGAGAAGCTACATCGAAGAATGGTTTCAACAGAGAATGGACAACCTCGTCCGGGAAGGGAAACAATTGGTAGACACGACTCCACTGACCATCGACGACAGAAAAAAAACACATCGGCTTCATAGTAAGTCTATATTGGCATCTTGTTTTATTTATCAATCTAGTTTAAGTCTATACTATCATCTTGTTTTCTTTATCAATCCAGTTATTACCTCTTTAAATAGAAAACTGTAACCAAAGACTCACAACTTCCAATTTCTTCTTTTCAGGTCTTCCTCTCTACTGTTGCACACTTCTTATTTCGAAATTCCTAATTCTTGTACTTATTTCTTTTTATGGTTAGCGGGAGCCCCAATCACAGTCTATATGACAAACACATTTAAATTTCTAGAAATATGTAACAGACATTATTAATTTTTGATAAATTTCAAAGAAACTTGATTCAGAATGCCTTTATTGTATGTTAAATTTTTGGTTTCCAAGAACCTTTCTTGTTTGTTCCAAAGAAAACTAATTCGGGGATGCTACATTTTTTGTGTCCTATTGTATGCTAATTTTTTTTTGTCTAGGAACCTTTGTTGATATAATAGATGTTACTACTTTCAAAGAAAACTAATTTGATAATGCCTTTGTTGCACAACATTATTACTATTATATTGTTTTAAAGAAAACTGATTTGGAAATGCTATTTTTTTTGTTTTTTTGTCCATGAACCTATGTAATAGACATTATTACTATTCTATTGTATTCTACATTTTTTTTGTCCAGGAACCTTTTAAATGTTCTTGTAACAAACATTCTTACTAGGAACCTTATTATTATTGTACACTAATTTTTTTTTGTCCAGGGTCCTTTTAAATCTTTCCTGTACTATCAAACTTAGATACTAGGAACCTTTGTTGATGTACTAGACATTAATACTTTTTGATAAATTTCAAATTAAACTAATTCGGGAATACTAAATTCTACATGGATACCACATATACTTCAACTTGCTACCCACATGTTTGTACTCAGTCGAATTTATTCGCATTCCAACCTGGCAGGGACTACGCTGCCATGCAACACTTGTTGTATATTAGTTAACTAGTTGACTATAAATTTATGATGTTTTCCAAAGTTTAATATTATATTATTAAATTTTTGTATTTAAAAAAAAAAAAACTTTTTTTTTTTTATTTCCATTAGTCCTGAACCTCTTATAGTAGAAGTGACTACAAAAATTTATGACTCTGTACCAACTGTACCACCTCTACTCTACTCTTTTGTCCATACTTGTAACTGATCAAAACATCCTTGAAAATAAGCCCGAGTGTGTGTTTTCATTTGGCCTTTCACCATGTTTGTCCTCATTTCACCTCTCCTTTTTATATTTTCTTTTTAAATACACATCACACTTCCCCACCTCTCCTTTTTATATTTTCTTTTTAAATACACATCACACTTCCCCATACTAGCAGTTTTTATTGAGTGCTTACTCGTATATCCATGATTTCTCACTGTAAAAAATGGTGCCTATATTGTGGAACCCATCTACCAGTGTCATTTACTTCACCATATTTGTTTCTGCATAGACTTAACTAGTTTCCTACACTACCTTTATTGGTTGTGTGAGTACGTATTCATCTTGTCTTCCTCAATAGTGTTACATGTCAGTTTAGTTACTTAGCAGGGACTAAGCTGCCATGCAAAGTGTTTTTCATTTTAAACATTTTTCTCATAATATTTATATTTATATAAAATGTTTAATAGATAAATTTTATTAATATAATGATATATTATTTATAAATGAAAATTATATTTCAATGGATAATACAATGAATTGTTTTGGAAATGTTATATGTTTCATCCAATATTTAATGGGCTAATATGCAAGGCTATATACAAAGTCTTAAGGATGTACCAATTTAGTTTATGTATCTAGGATAAACTTGGATTTATTGGGATAGTTATTCAAATTTCTTGTTGTGTATTTCCAAAAGAACTCTTGTAAAAACATGGTCATTCAAAGGGAGGGAAAGCAAGTTAGTAAGTGGATACTTAAATCTATGTTCTTAGTTGTACCATTTCAAATATGCACACAATGATGGATGCCATGTATGTTTACTATTCATCATGTTGGATTCTATTTCAAATATGCACACAATGATGGATGTCATGTATGTTTACTATTCATCATGTTGGATTATATTTGTCGATGTCTATAGAAGGTTGGAGAAATTTATAGATGTTTTTTT
>ML792789.1:242134-257823 GCA_009831015.1 Picea engelmannii | reverse complement strand
TAGAATCTCTAGAGACTTGAATATCGCTAACTCCCCTATTTGTTTCCAACTTTGTTAATTCCTGTAAACCTTGCACCCAACCATTAATTTTGAATAAAATCACTTTATTGAATAACAACCCAACTAGGTTACTAAACGAAAATGAATAGAAGCATAAAGAACTAAAACCAAACACATTGCATAAGCTATTTTTGGGTAAAAACACCTAGAAAAACCCCGAAAGGGAAAACCAAATCTGAGTTTGCTTTTATTAGATAAAATCCTAGGCTCCCATCCTTAGATAGTGGCCCATCAAAGGAATACAATGTAACGATATCCTATCCCACCTGGCTTCTATGTACCTAGCTACCCCTTTGCACCTTTCCTCATCCCTTCCCATTCACACTTGGATCAACTACTCTTCACCCACTCAATGAGATATCCTCACTCTGTGTGTGTCTCATCCTCTCACTTAGGCTACCTTTTATTATGTCGAGTTAACTATAAATCCAAAACCCTATATCTCCTTTAGAGTGATCAATGACTGAGATCTAATCTCATGTTCACTTTAGATCTAATGGCTAGGACTTAATAAACTCACTAAAGTTAATAATTCCAAACAACTTAAGCATTTAACTTAATTAATCTCATGTTAATCTAAAATATCATTCACTCACATAAAGTGAACTTCTAAGGTTCTGATAAGTTACAAGGATGACTTCCACATGCTAGACACCGAGCCTATGTGGAAGTACATGTCCGATTTTAAATACATCAACACTCCCTCTTAGTGAGGAAGGTACTTATACCACCTGGAGGTGGCTCTATCATTGCCATGAGATATGCTACCATGCTTTCTCTCCAATCCACTTGATTGGTTTCTCCCTATAACAAAATATCTATCCCTTCCATCTCGCTCAGACCTTACTTTGAAGACTTTCTAACCACGTTCCTAGAAGCATTCTTCTCTTGAGAATCCTACATGGCCATATTGTACCATGACTGCTTCTGGACAGACTTGGAAGGTTTATCCTTCCCACCTAAACCTGAAGGTTGACTCCCTCTAAGTTTCTCAACCTTCAGAGATACTTTCTCCTTGTTCTCTGCTAATGTGCTACTTTCCATAGCTCGCATAGGCTTTCCCTTTATCCTATACAAGTTTCTCTCTCTAAATCCTAGAACAACTACTTTTTCTAAGCTAGATCCTCTGGGCTTGATCAACGTTTGTCCATCCTGGAATAGTACATCAAATACCTTCTTCTCAATTTTTGAGACTAAGAGCACACTCCTCCTGTGTTTTGGCACCCATATCACATTCATAACTCTTAATATGCCTCTTGAATCCATCGAGAATGACACTCTTCCATATCCCTTCACTTCATGCTTGGTCCCCATACCAAATTTCACATTCATGTCCAAGTCAGAATATTTGAAGCTCTCGAATAAATATCATGCTCCTGTCATATGACATGTGGCTCCACTATCTATTAGCCATGCACTAGTTGATATGGTTCCCAAGGAAGTATGAGAAACAAGTAAGAAATTTATATGCTCAAACTTCTTGGAAAAATCATCCTCTTGAACCTTTGTCGACGTAGCTACCTCTGGTTGCATTTAATTTTCACCCTTCTTCTTATTCAGACATTGACCTACATAGTGCCCAAACTTGTGACATGCATAGCAATTGAATTTTCTCATGTCGTTATTCATGTTGTCTTGAGAGGTATACTCTCCACTCACAAACTTCTTGAAATTTCCCTTCTTTGCCTGGTTTCCAAGAGCAAGGTTCTAATCATCATTTTTGTGTCAGCTTCCATTCAATTATTCATCCTAGATTTTTTCCTGAATGAAGTCATCCCAAAAACTTGACCAATCAGGGAGCTTCTCACATGCCATGCTCCCTTTTATTTATGGTGTCCAATCCTCCTTGAATCCTTTGAGTGTCATCCTCACCAACTCTAAATCATCCACTGACTCCCCTATTGCTTCTAGTTCATCTCAAACTTGTGAGATCCAGGTGAGATAAGTCGTCACTGCATCTAATCATTTCATCTTCATGTCCTTGAGATTATCTCTCAATACCATTTTGTGATTATTTTTCTTATTCCAAAACAAACTCTTTAGAGCCTCCCACATGTCCTTGGCAGTTGTCTTTCCTGATAAATGAGGGATCAAATGATCCTTCACTCCATTTAGGGTAATTCTTCTAGATTTCACGTCCTTTAGTTTATGGGTGGCCAGATATTTTGGATTCGTTGGTGGGACCACAATGGATTTGGAAAACACCCAAATATCATTCTCCATTAGTACCAACATTATCCTTTCCTTCCATGGACTATAGTTGGACACCCTGTCCAACCTATCCTCGAATTGCAATCCCGATGCAATCATCTCGACAACCTATTGAAAAATCAAATTTTGGCTACCCAAAATTGTTGTCGGGTCCTACTATCCACTGCCTAGACCCCTACCCAAAGTTATCTAGGATTTCCTAGGTACTTGTTTTGGCTGCTCGAGTCCTTTCTAGGTGTTTCCCGGACCTCTGTCTTGGCCTTGCATCCCCTCTTGGAAGGTTTTTCTATTGGTATGTGGCTAGATTTTTTGTGTGATTTCTACCTTGGCCTCCACATGAACTGTGTTTAGTTCTCTTACTTAGTGATTGCAATATTTCCCCATGCCTGTGGAATGTCCCTGTTGGTTGGAGGCTCTCTTTTCCCAATGCCCAATCACCACTTGCCACCCCTACTCCTAGTTTTCTTGGATTATACTTGTTCGAAACTCAACTCAACCTCTACTAAAAATTCCTAGCCAATCATCACCTTCCTGCCTCATTCACCTGCTCATACGTTGCTCTACTAGTTGGTCGTTGTTGCTGCTTCAATGGCCTCTACACCATGGGCCTAGACTCAACCCAAAAATCTCCTTCCTTTATCGATTTTTTTAGCACTGAGAGTCACCCTCATACTGTGAGAGGATAAGCACAGTACCCATCAAAATGTTTGTGGAGGTAGGTTTATGAGTGGAGGCCAAATGGAAAAAACTTAGTACAAGAATGTTTTAACATAGAAACTGGACACACAATGTATAGAGAAATGAGGTCCTCATTAACTTTAGTCAGTGGTTTAAGGTTAAAGGTGAGTAGAGGGAACACTTAGTGAGAAAGGTGGACAAGTCTGCCATGGTCATCCAACTTTCAAGCAGCTCGGTGAAGAAAAAATCAGGCACAAGAGCACTCTTAAACTCAGGTTTCAGACACTGAAATATATCATAGAAACATAATAATCAAACCTCCATTACCATGAAACTACGAAAACTTATTTGGATCCTCCATGCATGAGAATTTCATCATAAGAGGGAAAAAAGCAAGAAGAAAATTACTGAAATAGGTCACAACAACATTATAATCAACCCTACATTACAATACAACCACAACCCTCGTCTGGATCCTCCATGCATGAGTGTTTTGAAAAAGATTTAAAGATGATAATGAAAGAAGATGACTTCTATTAATGTGAAATTCTTAGGTCTCATACAAAACTAGAGAACAACTTTGTTATCAAAATATTACAAAATAGGGATCTTTGCTCAACCAGTTGACGATGATAACAAAATCTTGAACTCATCTATTTACAATCAGATCATCCCACAAATGTATGGAGTGTGATCTGGCCATCCCATTCAAGGCTTTACATCTGTGCATCCTTCTATCAAACTATTCATGTTTCCTCCCATTAGACGCAAGCTCAGATCAATATGGGTCTGCAAGAGGAAATCGTCTATCGTGGTACCTTGGGCTGACAGTTCTATCTCCTTATCCATAATTTCCATGCTTTCCATTTATTGGACTGAGCTGAGGTTTCAGCTACTATTCCCTCTTTTCTTAATTGATATCTCCTCGAGATTGGGGTGAGGCTTAATGCCTAGGGGGCGTCCACGTGCTTCTCTCAGATTCATCATTATATAAGCACATGATTGTGGGGCTATCATATGCGATTTGGATTCACACCACTTTTGAGCCCATAATTCACCACCTTCCGCCATGTAGCTCTTTCGCTATACCATGGTTTCAATTGCAATACCTCTCAATAATTTTATCATTTGATCTTGTTGCGTCGCCGCAATGAAATTTGGCCATTGATCTGGTTGCGATCTGTGATCTGGGCATACCTGCTAAATTTAGCGCCACCGATAAAGTTTATCTTCCCACCAATTCTAGGATCTATTAAAACTAAGTATGGAGATGGAACTGATCTTGGTGCTTGAACAAGAACAATTCCTAGAGTATGATCTCCCGCAACTGACGTGGTGACCTAACATTGCTATGATGACATGTTGTGGATGGAGGGGTGACATGTGTCACTCGACAATAGGTTGAAGACATGTCCAAAAATTCTTGACATGAGTGCCATGTGTCAATGCTAGATGGATGCCACGTGTCTCTAATAAATGAGATCCATGCGTTGGAACTGATGGGTGGCAAGTGTCTTCAACACTTCAGAGTCAGGGGGGGGGTCTGCATATAAAGCTGTCATAACTCACGGAGTAGTATGGGCTCGGGTGACATGGTGTCCTGAAATGAATGCTGAAGCTTGGAAATGAACCATGACCATTGATTCAAGGAGGAAATGCAACAAAGATCTGTGAACTCTAGGAGAAAAGTACTATGGAGGAAATTGGGAGTGGAGAGGGTAAAACTCCCGAAGCTCGAACTCTCAAAGTAAATCTTGACCATCCACTTTGGAGGAAGTGTGATGCTTGATCTGCAAGTCTAGGAGAAAGTAATTCGAAGGAAAACGAGATGGGAAGTCTTGAAAGGAAAAAGTCCCAAAGTCTCAAAGTAAATCATGATCATTCGATCTGGTAGGACCCACAGTGCTTGATTTGTAACTCTAGGGCTTCTGCCTAGTCATTAAACCTTGTGCAATTTTGACATTCAGAAAGCACGAGATCCACCGATTTGAACTACTCTCGGGATCTCTGCCATTGAAAACCAAACCCTCATGCTGCTTGTTTTTCACCCCAAAATAGACTTCCTTTGAGTCTTACACTTAGACATTTCCTGTGCAACAAAGAACTTGGTTGTCCTGCGACCCCTGACAACTTTATGTGATAATAGGTTTTATTGCCATTTCTCTACCCACAAACTTCCAATGCCACTCCTCCTTTGTATCCCAAGGACTTAATCATTCAGTGGATGTCCTTTTCTACGTACTCTGTCTAAATCCACCGACTACTTATCAACTCTTTGATATGCTCCCTTCGGGCTGAGTTGTCACCTAGTCTGGCTTCCCTTACTTCCCAACCTCTATTTTCATATAGCCTATGATCTACAACCTAAATCTCACACAATTGAACCACTCCATCATTTTCCTTCTGGATCCTGAACTTGTGCAATGTGTTATTTACCTTTCTTCTTTGGCATCTATCCTCAGCCCGATCCACTTACTACTTGATCTCAGCATGCACCCATGATTTCTCTGCAAATATTTCACTACAAAATTTGGTGGCTAATCTGTACATCATATGGATCGTATGATGACCATATGTATGGTTTCCTCCCTTTGATTTTTTTTATTTATTTTAATCAACCCCATAGTTTAAGTCTTCATAAAAAAATTCCTATAGACCTGTAAATGTTTTTTTTATTGTTGCTACTTCTGCAAATCTAGCTTCCTCAGAGTTTCGAATATGATACCATGTTAATTCATGTAAACCTATCACCCGACCATTAATTCTAAATAGAATCACTTTATTGAATAAAAACATAGCTAGGTTACTTAAATAAAATTAGTGAAAGCATAAAGAACTCAAAGCAAACACATTGCACAAGATATTTTTGGGTAAACACCACTGGAAAAACCCTGAAGGGAAAACCATATTTGAGTTTGATTTTATTAGATAAAATCTTGGGCTCCCATCCTAGGATAATGGCCCATTAGAGGAATACAATGAAACGATATCCTATCCCACCTAGTTGTTATCTCCTTTATTTCCCCTTTGCACCTTTCCTTGGCCCTACCCACTCACACTTGGATGAACTACTCTTCACCCATTCAATGAGATCTCCTCACTCTGTGTGTGCTTCATCCTTCCACCTAGGATTCCTTTTATTATGTTGAGTTAACCCTAATCCAAAACCCTAGATCTCCTCCAAAGGGATCAACGACTGGGATCTAATATCACATTCACTTTAGATCTAATAGCTAGGAATTAATCAACTCACTTAAGTTAATAATGTCAAATAACTTGGGAATTTAACCTAATTAATCTCACATTAATATAAAATATAATTCACTCACATAAAGTGAAGTCCTAATGTTATGAGAGGTTACAAGGATGACTTCCACATGCTATACATCGAGCGTACGTGGAAGTACTTGTCCAATGCTAAATAGACCAACAAGATTTAGTAGTGAAAATAGTGCGGATAATTCTTCCAGATTGTTTGTACCATATCCAATGTTGGATTTCCCATGAATGTAATGAGTTTGAGATATAAATAAAGTGAATCCAAGCCCATAGATCTTTTCAATGCCTTGACATGCCCAGTCAAAGTACCCCCAGGGATTGGATATATTGATGTAGAGAGGTTTTAGGACTATGGATACCTTAGAAGTTGGGGAAGCCTTGTACAATTGAAGCATTTCATTTACTTGTTGTGAGACTTTGATGGATGGGCATGCTTTGTTTTCTAAAATTCTCACGTTTTGATCCAGCCACAGACCCCAAGATATTGGTAGTGGTAGCACTTTCCATGTAGTAAGCCTTGTGTTCGTAAACAATTCTTTAAACAAATTTATAATGTTATCCCTTTCTCATAGATTTGGGATCCCCAAATGATTATCCACTTCGATGCAAGCTTGTTTGGAAAATTATCAGTATAAGAATGGGTGTGAATTTGTTTCCTCTACTTGTTTACAAAGATAACATATCCCTGGTGCATGATGGCCATTTTTTTGGAGACAGTCCTAGGAGAGAACTCCACCTATGAGGACCATGAAGAAAAATAGGATGGCCTTTGGAGGTCCTTTGATTTTCCATCTCTGGCTATACCACCATGAATGATTTTCTTCTTCACAAACCATCAACGAGTTGTAGCCTAGTTTGGAAAAGTAGTACCCATTGGATTGGGGGAAAGTCCATGCTAATTCATCATTATTTTATGATAGGTGTATTTGTGATTTCTGGAGTTATGAAATGTAGCCTGACCAATATTATGTCCAAGTATCCTCTAAATCTAGTCTGTGGATGAGAACCAGACTTGTACCCATATAGCCGACACCTCCAAATTTTTCGTTTGATTCAGAGTGAAAAGTCCTTTTAATTGAAGGACTTAAATATGATCTTTTGCAAGAAAAAATATTCCACCACACCCAGTGATAGCATCAGATCCAATTCTCACTTGAACATGATTACCAACATTCCAAGCTATTTATTTTCTAAGAACAATGAATGCTTGAGACAATTCCCTCCATTGCATTGATGCAAGCAGGGAATGCTTATTCATTAGATGGATCCAATTCACAATAGAGATCGGGAAATATATTTAGCAATCAAAATATTTTTCCATAGGACTCTTATGTGAGAAAGACCCATAATTAATTGGTTGCTAACACCTAACCAAAAAACACTCTGTCCTTTAAGCCCCAACCTCCCAAATCTTTCGGTTTTGATATACATTTCCAGCTTACCAGATGAAGTCCCTTGTAATCCACACTACCTTTCCAAAGGTAGTTGAAGAAAATATTTTTAACTTGGGAAAGGATTCCTTTAGGAATCTAGGTCATGAGATGCCAATATATTGGAATCATCTCCAAGAGTGATTTGATGAGGACTAACCGACCTCCCCATGAAATCCATCAATTAAGCCATAAGTTCACTTTGTGCTCTATCTTTGAAACTAACCATGACCAGTCTACAATATCATATTTATTAGGCTTGATGGCATATCCCATATATTTTAAATTTTCCTCTACATATTTTTTCTCAAAAGAAAATGTGTTTGTGAATAGGGCCCTATGATCTTCGTTTCCTAGAGTAATATATATGGCAGATTTCATTTCATTAACTATCATTCCTATTGTTGCACTGACATTAGTTAATATAGTCTTTAAATCCTGACAGTCAATAACAACACAACAACAAGATATTAAAACACCATCTACAAATAATAGATGACTGAGCCTAGTCAAATAACCAAAGGAGACACCTTGAAAGGAGTGGGTCCTTATTGCTTCTATAAAGGCCAGACTTAGTCCTTCCATTACCAATATAAAAATATAGTGGGATAATGGACAACCCTATCTAAGCACCCTTCCTTACTTAAAGAATGGGGAGCCAACACTATTTATTAAAATTGGAAAGGAGGTTGACATGACACTTGCCATAATCCACTTGAAACCTTGCAGATCAAACCCAATGTGTAGTAGTAATAGTCAAAGATACATCTAGGAGAGTCTATCAAATGATTTTGATAAGTCAATTTTGAAAATTGAAACATCTTACCTTTGTGTTTTGATTGTATGTAAACCCTCCTATGCTGCTCCAATAGCTTCATGGATTAGTATTCCATTCAGAAGGCCAAATTGTTCTTGTGAAATGTAATTGGAAAGAAGGGGTTTAAGCCTCATTGTTATAATTTTGGAGTGAATTTTTTAGATACTATTACATAATTCAATTGGTATAAAATCATCGAAGGAAGAGAGGAGGTCTAATTTTGGAATCAATTCTATGAATGTGGAATTTATACTTTTCTTTAACTTGCCATCGAATCTGATTTCTTCCATTACTCCCAGTATATCCTCTCCCACATACTTAAAGAATTCCCAAAATAAGTCTACATTCCAGCCATCTAGCTTGAGAATTTTATTTTTTTGAAGGACTCTAGAACACCACTTAGTTCTTCCTTAGTTATTTCCCTGTAGAAATATCTTTTCCTATATAAATAACTATTGTATTCTTGTTAGACTATCTTCAGAAAAAGGGATAGGAGTTTCAACATATCCCCTACAGATTCATGATTATTTTCAGTAAATAATTATTTGAATTGGATCACCGCTAAATTGACAAGCTCAGAGAAAACCTTTTTCTTATTCCCAAGGTGATCCTCAAGTTCCCAATTGGTGTTGCAATTTTTCTTGTGATTTGCAAACTTTTCGAAATATTTGGAATTTTTATCTCTCGCTTTTAACCAAATAGCTCGGCACTTGAGGCACTATGCATGTTCCTTCTCAAGTAATATGGAGTGTCTCTTGGTTTATTATGTGTGTGTGTGTGTGTGTACTTTTATGTTTTGTAAAATTCAAGTTAATAATATCAACATTATTATGCCAACCCATTATCCCACTATTCTAGTCCTTGAACTACACCTAACCCTTATCTCACTAACTCTGTAATTCATTCACCCTATTTAACCACCAAGCCATTAAACCCCTATCCCTTATATCATATCCCCGCTTAATGAGAACTTATTGAACTCCTAACATCCATCAAAGTTTGCAAAACTTTGCTTCTGTAAGAGATTTTGTGAAAAAAAATTCAACTTGATCTTCCATAGGGAAAAAACACATTTCAATAACTTGACCATGAGTGAGATTTATGATGAAGTGAATGTGTAGATCGATGTGTTTTCTAAATTGATGTTGAACTAGATATTTGGCAAGATTGATAGCACTATGATTGTAACACATAAGGGTGGTCAGATGTTGTTTATGGAATACAAACTCTAAAATGATATGTCAAATTCAAAAGGTTTCTTGGCTTGCATTAATTGCTTCTTGGTACTCTTCTTCTACTGAAGAAAGAGAAATAGCTTATTATTACTTACAGGCCCAAGTGACAGGTCTGAAACCAAGGCTAAAAAAATAACCTCCAATAGATTTTTGATCATCAGGGTCACCATCCTAATCTGAATTGGTGAAATCAATCAACAAAGGAGTCCCCCCTTATTTGTAATCTATCCAAAACTATGTACCCCAGACATACCAAATTATCATTTTTGTTGATTTCCAATGGGTTTCATGGGGTCTTTTCATATACTGGGAAACAAGACTAACAAAAAATAAAATATCAGGATGGGTATGAGTCAAATAGAAGAGGCTACCAACTAACTAGTGGTATAAAGTGGCATCAACTTCAAGAGTAGTACAGGTGGCAACAAGTTCGACACTAGAATGGAAGGGAGAAGGTGTTGGTTTAGAATATTCCATGTGAAAGTGACGAAGAAGGTCACAAGCATACTTAGAATTTGAAAGGGAAATACCTTACTTAGTTTGAAAAAATTTGAGGCCAAGGAAATATTGCAAAAATCCTAAGTATGTCATTTCAAATTTATATTTAAGGCTAGATTTCACATGGGTTAAAAGTATAGAGTCATTACCAGTGAGGATAACGTCATCAACATAAAGAAATATACCAAGTATTATGACATGGATTCCTACTTTCTTGGTATAGACATTAGAGTCAGAATGACATCTAGAAAAGTCGGTGTCAAGAAGAAAGTTGTCCATTTTGGCATACTGATCCGGATTATTTTCGGCACGAAATGCGAGCAGAGATAAAATAAAGAAATGCACAGACATATCATGGATATCCAATAATATAAAATAAATGTATCAGAGTTGCAACCATAAACACAAAGATACAGTAATACACGATTTCTATTAATGAAATAAATGTACAGAGACTGTAAAAATACAGAGTGAAAGGCTAGTTAGAATGGTGGCAACTTATCTCTGAGAAGAGATGTGATGGTTACTCGCATTCACAAGAAGATGATTACAATGAGGCTCTTTAAGTTAGTACCCTAGGAGATGAAGCACCAAAATTCATGTGGGGCCCATTTGGGTAAGTTAGTACATCAACTTCCCAGGGTCGTAACTTTTTCATACGATCTCCATTTTAGGTGCATGATAGCCTATTGGAAAGGTATCATCGAGGAGATTCATTTAGGGGGATCAATCAGAGCCTTTGGCTATCATTGAGAACCTTGATCCAAAAAAACCTTCATTTAGGCCCTCAAAATGGCCCTAGAAGTTAAAAACTGCTAAAAATAGTAAATTACCAAAATTGTCAAAAAACTGTTTTGAGCCAGTTGGAAAAGGTGGGTGGCCATCGATATCCACCTGGATCAATCTCCCTCATTAGGAAGAAATTGTCTCCATTGCATTGAGTGCCTGGGGGAGATGAAAAAGTGTTTGTTGAATCTACATCTTGATGAGTTGCTTGCCTTGTTGGGGAAGTTGCACTGCTTAGCTTGTTGAAGGTTGTCACGAAGATGTGGCTGGAAGGGTTGGACCTTTTTAACCAGTCTCGCTACATGAGATGCCTGTGTGCAAAAGGAATATTTACACTTTGTTTCAATCTTGTCAACCTACTTCTATTGGATAAAAGGTGCTTGGGCCGAGACTATAGTGGTTGCAGTGTCCTTTTGTTCCCCTTTTGAACATATTGTGAAGAAGTTGAATTTTGCAGTATGAGATACTACCTTGCAGCACTGTTTAGGTGGAACAATGGCTGGAAATACCTCTGGTATTCTGTAGATATGACCCCCTAAAGTAACAATGACACTACGAGGTCGAGACTCATAAACAACATGGCATATCGACATATATGTTTTCCCAAGAGGAAATCACAGACATCCAGTGGGGAAACATCACATAATACCTCATCCTTGAAGGGTTGGATGCCATATGATAATTGACACTGTTCGCTGAAATGAAGATCTCGTCCTTGGAAAATCCAACTGATGTTGTATGGTTGCGGGTGTGGTGTTGTCGACAATCCTAACTATTTGATGAACTCTGCTGAGATGAGGTTCTTCTGGATTTTGTTATCAACAATAAAATGCAGCAGGGTCCCCTTCACCCATATGTATGAATGAAAAAAGGCGCTCCCCCTCTTTTGGATATGTTGGTTCTTCTGTTTGAATTGTTGCGGTCGTGATAATAACAGTGGGGTTTGCGTTGATGATCTGTCTTTTACCAGTATTTTCATAATCAGATTCAGAATCATGGTTCAGCTCCTTATCTTTGATCTCAACCACCAATGACTGTTTTGAATGACATTCATCACTATTGTGCGAGGGGATTTTGTTGACATCGCACCATTTTACGGTGTCATTCTTTGTCTTCTCGTGACCCTTCTTTTCTTGTGGCTTGGACTGGTTTTTGGGAGATTGTTTATTAGGGACGTCTTTGTCATACTTTGGTCGTCGTGGATTTGTAGACCCAAACTCTCATTTGTTCTAGTGCTTAAATTTGTTCTTTATTTTAACAACATATCGATAAGCAGCACCGAGTGATGAGATGTCCATAAAATCCATTTTAGTTTGGATGTATCTTTGTAGAGCCCCATGACATTTTAGAACCAAATGTCATTCAGAGTCTTTGATACCCATCTTGGTGGGCAAGGTATGGAAGGTATTGGTGAACTCTGGAACTTCTTGGCCCCTCTCTTGCCATAGTGTGGTCCATCTCATGTATTGGTGTTCATAGTTTCCAACAGGGTAATATTGTTTCTTTACCGCATCCACAAAAAAATTCCAAGTGGGCTCGACCCCATATATTCTAGACTCCTCTGTGGAAATTTGCTCCCAGTAAGTTTCCCACCAATGTTTGACATGAGGGAGAGATTTAAGGAGTGCGAAGGTGATCTTTTCTCTGTCGGAAAAATTGTGAACAAAGAAATAACCTTTTAGCAAATTTAACCATTTTTCTAGTGCGTCTCCATCTATCTGTCCTTCAAATACAAGAATATAAAAATTAACTTGTACCTTGAAAGGTGAGGTACTTCCAAAGTGGCCGCTTGATGAAGATGAGCCTGTTTCTATTGATAGGCATTGAAGGATGTAGGAAAAATTCTCCATCATTTCGTCCCTCTGTCGTGTGAGAGCTTGCTCAAGAAACATACTGATAGGATCGTCTGCTCCATCGTTTTTATTTTCTTCCACCATTGAGGGTTTCTTGGGTGTAAGAGAGACATTTTCCTCAAGAGAGACAAGCTTGACACCCAAATTGCTATACTTGGACCTCGTCGGGGACATGCACTGAAAAATGATCAAGAGCAACCTGCTCGGATACCACTTATCTGGATTATTTTCGGCACGAAATGAGAGTGGATATAAAATAAAGAAATGCATAGAGATATCGCAGATATCCAATAATATAACATAAATGTATCATAGATGTAACCATAAACACAAAGATATAGTAATACACAATTTCTATTAATGAAATAAATGTACAGAGACTGTAAAAAAAACAAGGTGAAAGACTCGCTAGAATGGTGGCAACTTATCTCTGAGAAGAGATGTGATGGTTACTCGCATTCACAAGAAGATGATTGCAATGAGGCTTTGAAGGCCCTTTTACAATAAACAAGAATTCCCAAAACCCTAGATATCCAAAAACCTAACCCTAGGAGATGAAGCACCAAAACTCATGTGGGCCCCATTTGGGTAAGTTAGTACATCAACTTCCTGTGGTCGTAACGTTTGCATATGATCTCCATTTTAGGTGCATGATATCCCATTGGGAAGGTATCGTCGAGGAGATTCATTTAAGGTGCTCAATCAAAGACTTTGCATAACCTTGAGAACCTATATCTCAAAAAACCTTCATTTAAGCCCTCAAAATGGCCCCGAAAGTTAAAAACTGCTAAAAATAGTAAATTACCAAAATTGCCAAAAAACTGTTTTGAGCTAGTTGGAAAAGGTGGGTGGCCACCGATATCCACTTGGATCAATTCTCCCTACTTAGGAAGAAATTGTCTCCATTTATTTGAGTGCCCAGGGGAGAGGGAAAAGTGTTTGTTGAATCTGCATCTTGATGCGCTGCTTGCCTTGTTGGGGAAGTTGTGCTTCTTAGCTTGTTGAAGGTTGTCATGAAGAGGTGGCTAGAAGGGTTGGACCTTTTTAACCAGTTTGCCTACATGAGATGCCTGTCTACATATGTTAATCCCTAAATAGTGGCTCATTACCCCTTAATTGGTGCATATTACATTAGTAATGTTATTTTATTTATGTCGGCTTTATTTCATTAGTTGTAATTATACCTCCTAGTATCCTATATATACCAAGGAGACATTTTCATTTGAAATCATCTTGGAATTGTAAATTTATGTGGGCATAAGGAGGTTTCCCCCCCGAAGAGGCTTATTATTTGAATTTCTCTCTTTTTCAAGGCATTGAGTACTTATTCTGAGGTTTTTCTATGCTATATTGGTATTTGGTTCTGAACATATGGTTTCAGAGCTGAAGGTCTTGGGGTTTTGCTACTACATCTGAGACACTTTGGATTTTTTTCTATAACTATTTTTCTACAACAGTTTAGAAGGAACAACTTTGAGGATATTTAGTAGATGGATCAAGGTACGTTGGGTTAAAATTTTATCTCCCGGGGCCTTATACTTTCGGAGATACAGCCTGTGCAAGATAGTGTTCTGGAATCACCATGAACTGAGTCATTACGGAAGTTTTTCTATAAATTTGTTTTTGTAATGTTTTAGACCCTAAAATTTGGAGGATATTTATAGAAATTAGTAAAGTATATGTGTTAAAAATTTCAGCTTCTGGGTCATCATACATATTTAGATATACCCTGTGGAAGATAGGGTATCTGACTAGTTTTATTGACTAGTCTCAAGAAGGTGTTCCGGGTAAAACAATCATAAATTCTTCCTAGAGTATCCAAAATGAGTGAGACCAGTTGCATTGGATAGTTGATAGTCTGTAGTATTTCTGGTATGAGTTTCATAATTTTATATCAATTATTTTGTGCGGGGCACGCTATACAAGTTGGCTCTCCTGGAAAGGACAAAAATCAACAAGTTGTGGGGAAGTTACTGTAAATTCCATTTGGCACATCTAATTTTGATCAGATATGTGGCATTGTAGAGAATAAATATCAGATAAATACAAAAAAAAAAATCATACCTAGAAGGGCCGAAACTTTGGAGATACAACAGAAGAAAGATTCTCTAGCAGAACCACCTCAAAATCAAGGCTCAAAAGTGATACTTGACCAACATGCCACCCAAAAAGGGAACTTATACACCAAATAAGCCTCCAGAAGATCCTACATGGACTCTTGATGAAGGTGAAGAAATGTGTGGGGACATAAATGATTTATAAAATAATATAGTAACAAAATATGAACTACAAGAGATGATGGATTCAACGAAAGTTAAGTTTGAGGCAATAAATACTAATATGGATGGTTTAAAAGGGGAGATCATGGAAGGATTGAAAAACTTCCTAATAGAGAGGACACCTGAAAGTGAAAATGTATCCCATGAAATTCATGATGATGACACAAGGAAGGTGAATCCAGAATGGAAAAGCTCCAACTTTGGGTTGAAGACCAACCACGTTCCTAAGATCGATATGAGGAAGTTTGATGGCAAGGACCCAATCACATGGATACTTCAAATGGAACAATTCTTTGATCTACATAATGTGCCACATACACAAAAGGTACAAATTGCTTCTTTATATTTAGAACCCAATCAATTTGTATGGTATCGATGTCTTTGTTCTTGCAAATCACTCGTCACTTGGACAATTTTCACGGAAGAAATGATAACACACTATGAGGATACAAGGAGCAATACCTTCTTTAGCCAATTGATAAATCTCAAGCAAAAGGGTTCAGTTAAAGAGCACATTGAGAACTTCCAAAGATTGAATATAAAGGTAACATATATTGAACCTC
>ML792789.1:219527-230360 GCA_009831015.1 Picea engelmannii | reverse complement strand
AAACGAACTCGCCTTTGGGTGAGAAACGGATGTGGAAAGGGAGCGGGACACGCGGCAGGAAATGAGTGGATGGTGGGAAGAAGGAGAGCCATGAGGACCACCGAGGAGAGGTGAGTGGATGACACACGGCAGCAGGGGAAAGGCGGAAGAGAGAATAAAACTACAGGAGGAGGGTCCACGCTAGTTAAACACAGGGCAGCTGAGAGGAGCGGGACTACACGAGCGTCGTTGATCTGGGCGCTACGATCCTGGCCGTCGGGAAGCTGCACATGGGATCTCGGACCCCCCCCCTTCACTTAAAGGTAGAAAGGCGGGGGGGGGTCCAAAATGATCTTCATTGCTGTTGATCCGGGCGTGCTAATCTGAACCGTCGGAGAGCCGCGCCCCCGATCTCGGACCCCCCCCCCCTTGCTTAAAGATCGAAAGGCAGGGGGGGTACGAAATTCGCTGTACGCCGTCGATATGGGCGCGCAAATCTGGACCGTCCGGTCTTGCTTGCTGCTTACCATGGGCGCATTATCACCCGAAACTTTGGACAAGTGGGTTTTAACCCGTTCTTTTGATATCTAAACCCCTTAGCAAGAAATATCGCTAACAGAATCACACTCAATGGAATGACTTCCATTGGCTTCAGTTTCTCTTTCTCTTTTAACAATTTCTCCATCTCAGCTTCCATTTCTTTAAGCTGTGCATTCTTCTCCATTAGCAGCTTTAGCATCTCATCTTTCTCTCCTTCCTTCTCTGCTATCTCCTTCACCTGTGAATCCTCTATGGGTGGGAGCTTCAATTATTTTCTCAAGGAGGCTATGTTATCATTTTTCTTATTTATCATTTCCTCTACTGCTTTGACGTTCGAAGGATCATAACCGATCTTGAGGACCAGCTCCTCCAAATTTTTGATCCTATTGTCCTTTGCAAAGGATGAAATATTCTCCATCTTGAGCTGTGTTTGAACATTGTTCAGGGACACCTGTAATTTTGAAGTAGCTGTAGAAGCATGTGCTAGTGTGTAGAAAACCATTTCCCCTGTCTGCTTGTGCATATCCATCTAATCGGTCGGATGCACGTCGTTCATCTGAAACTCGAAGGTGGCCCTCTTGTAGTAAGTGATCACTTTGGGGTCTGGTACCTGTGCTTGGAGGAAGGCCATGTGCATTCTACCCTTTTCTGTGTCAAATGAAGACAACATCCTATGCTGCACAGTCAACGTCTGCTTCCAAAACTGAGCGCAGGTACTGTTGGTAAGGGTTTGGTTCCTTTTCTTTATCAACTCATACTTCTTGAAGATAATCAACTTCGATCTCACCTTGCCTGGTTGGGTGGTTGATGGAGGATCTATATATTTATCCATCACTGCCGAGTTTATGGCCTTATGGAGGCTCGAATCGAAGGGTGGCCTATCAACCTTGGTCGCTGTTGTAGATGGGGATTCTTTTTCTCTGGTCGGGTCAAGAACTGCAATAGTCTTAGGCCTCTTAGTATGCAGCTGAAACTCTTCGGACGATACCTCCGTAACAGGCAGAGATAAATCTTGTCGAGGCCTTTTTTCCTTCCAGACCTGTGGTGTGGCTGTTGGTGACACCGTGGTCGGGGGACCCTACTGTTCCACTTCGACCAATGTGTTAGGCTCCCACACTATTTGATTTGCAAATATTTCAATTTCAGGCCTGGTTTCATGAATATATGGAATGTTTTTGTTCTTGACCCTCATCCCTGAGATGATCCCACAAGGATCATAATGCCATGGGAAGCTCATGGAAAACTTCATCTCCCTCAGCATCCTGTCTGCTTCTTCCCCAGCGCCACGATTGTTGTAGATGAAGGAGCCAATCTTCCCCTTGATTCTAAGTTGTTGCTTTTTCTTCAATGACACAAAGTGGATGTCATCGGAATTTATAATCTTCCTTATGTATTCCAAAGAAAAAATCCTGACAGGTAGATACTTGGGCAGCTTATACAGTGCCAATTCACACCCGTATACTTTGATCTCTGTGTAGTATTGATACAGGTACCAATCCTCGGTCTTTGTGTTGTTCGAGAGATGCAGGATTCTCTAGACTTCATTGTTTATTCGAGGCTCGGGCCTACCACCTAGAATGCTTACCACGGGGTGGTAGAACTGGTCGATGAACTCCTTGAAACTGAAATCAGTGGAGTTGTGCTTGAGCAAGGAGGTCCATGCTGTGATCGCCTGAGGTTTACCATCTCTATCCATCTTCTGCATGGAAAATCCAAATTTATCCACCTGGAAGAAGACGAACAAGTATGCTAGTATTCATGAGTATCTAAACATGCCTTCTGTGCCGAAATTCACGAATTGTTCATGAATATTGTCTGCCAAGAATGTGCTGAATTTGAATTGGGTGGTGGGCCTTTCATCGACAGAGAAGATGGATAGAAAACCTAGAATGGGTTCATCTACCCATTGATAGGAATAATATCCTAACAAAGCACAAAGGGACGAGATGACCTGGTTTCCCTTAGTGGAGAACATGGAGGATGGGTAAGGAGGATTTGTGGAGGGGAATTGAGCAGATGGGGGAAGGAAGAGCTCAAATATTTGCGCTCTTTGGGGGAAGGTCATCTTCTGGTATAATTCTGTAAGAATTTCCAGATTGAAGGGAGATGCAGAGTCAACTCGGGAGATTTGCATCATCTAGTCTATGGATTCGAGAGTGACGAGGAACATGATCTCTCCAGATGAGGAGATGATGACTCTTTGTTCAGGAATATAGTGAGCCTGACACTTGAGAGTGAACTCGGGAAAATGGTGGATCTGAGGGAAGACGTAGAGGGGTAAATTGGACTCCCAAAGTCCAATTTCATCACTCTGGTCCAGGAAAACTTCCCCGAGCCACGACTGGAGGTCTAAGAAATCAAAATCGCATTTTGTATCTGCAATTAATCAGTCTTTGTCGACCAGTGGGATCTTTTCCAAGTCGACAGGAGGCAAGAGAAGAATATTCTCCTCTCCTTCTGCTTGTTTGGATTTTGGCGCCATTTCTGCAATAGTACCTGCAATAAAAGACAATGTTAGTGGGGTCGATTGACTGTGGAGGAGGGAAACAGACTGTAACGGAGGAGTAAGCGGTGAATTCTTTGGTGCGATGGGTGAATAGCGAAAGTAAGGGGAATAACGGTATTTTTATTTAACCGGGGGTCGGTTAGGTGCGGGAGATAGGTCAGCTGGATAACAGATAGGTTATCCAGCAATAAATGGCCAACAGATCACTTGAGGACGAGATGGAGGGTGACGGTGGATGAGGGATATGGATGGGTGACGTGGAGTCTATCGATTGGAGGTAAAAGTCATAAGAAGGGGCTTGCCACAAGAGAATAGGGGGGAAGGACTGACAACAGTTATGGGACATGACCAGTTCGAGAAAGGTGGAGGGTGACGTCCAATGGTGATGGAGGTCTGTCAGATAGCAGATGTTGACAAGACTCAGGGCAATAGATCGACGACACGTATAACAAGGGACCTGCCAGGGGAATAATACCATTCCAGACCCCCTGCCCCTTAGTTAAAAGCAGATCATCCGAGGGGGTCCGAAATCCATTTTGGGTCATTGATTTGCGCGCTTGTTTCATGGCCACAGATCTTTGCTTGCCTTTTATCACTCATTCCGGACCCCCCCCCTTCATTAAAGGCAGAACAGATGGGGGGGTCTAGAATCTAATATTGAATGTTGATTTGAGCGCTCGATCTTGAGTCGTCCATATGAGTGCGAGTCTTATCATCGATTCCGGACCCCCCCCCCCGGTTAAAAGCAGAACGGTCGAGGGGTCCAGAATGCTCTGTCCACCGTAGATTTGGGCGCCACATTCGGGACCATTGATATGTGCAAGGGGCTTAAGTGGGGGGCGGAAAACACATGCGCCGGGGAAAAACTTAGGATAAATGTTTTTATGGGTTTTTCCAAGGTTTTCCAAGTAGACACCACCAAGGGGTTAGGAAAATGATCTTTTTAATCATTTGAAAACATGGTGCAACACTTACATCAAACTGGTTCTTATTGAAATGAAGCAACAAAACAACTAGCCTATATTCAACCCTATCTTCTTATGACAATTAACCTAGATTAGGCTGTTGGGTTAATAAATTACTCTACCCTAGGGCTATCTGACCAAGATTAGACAGTTTGGTCAGATTTATTCACTAATCTAACCTAGACACCTTTGGCTAAGATTAAACTGTTTAGCCAAACTCATTCACTACCCTATCAACATCAATTTAAAAAGAACTTGGTCATGCTTGAAAGGTATGGACCAAGTTACTATTATTGCATGGGGCTTTATTAAATTCTTTTATGCCCTCTTTTCTTTTTCTTTTCTTTTCTTTTCTTTTTCCTTTTTCCTTTCTTTTTCTTTTTTCTTTCCTTTTTTCTTTTTCTTTCTTTTTTCTTTTTTTCTTTTCAAATTATTTGCAGAATGAAAAATCATTTGTCCACAAAAAATACTAGAGACAGATAATATCCCAGTCACCAGTTGATCCTATAAATTATAGGGTGATAACAACGACTCCACCTGGGAATGGTACTTGCCCTGTGAAGTGCCAAGAATCCTGGTTCCTATCATTCTGAAAGTTTCTTCCTAGTAGCCTTCGTTGGTTTTATTCTCAAAAATTGGAAAAACAGTGGTCAGCAACTTAGGGCCTTCTCTTCAGGCTTCAACCAACTGACTAATGTCATTCACTCAGAAATTGCAAGTGAAAAATAAAAATGTTATGTACAATGGTGAGTGGAACTCAAGCTTCTACTGAGGTGGCACATAATTCTTCAACATTCTGCCATTTACAGGTCCTTCTGGCAGATCTGTCCCATTAGCGTTGTTCAGCAAGAAAGCGTTGTTCCCCTTGAATTCTTGGATCATGTATGGTCCTCTCCACTGACTATCAAATTTTCCATGCTTTCCCTTGTCTTCATTTCTGGCGTCCCATCTCAGCACCAAATCTATGAGCTCAAAATCATCCTCCTTTGTTCTTTTGTCAAAAATCTTCTTGATGCTTTCTTGGATTACCTGAGTCTTGTTGAAAACGTCTTCGCTAGACTGCTGCAAATGGATCATTTGGTTGATCCTTCTCTGTGATTCATTTGGCTCAGCTTGTACCTCTTGAAACAACTTCAGGACAGGGACTCCTAAGGAAGTGGGGAAAACCATTTCTGTGCCATAGATCAACTAGTATGGTGACATACCAATTGACCTCTTGGTGGTCAGTCTGTCAGCCCACAAGGAAAACACCAACTTGTTATGCCATGATTTCTTGTTTTCCTGCAACGTTTTCTTGATGATGTTTACCAAGGTTTTGTTTGAAGATTCCGCCAGACCATTCCCCTGAGGGTAGTAAGCTGTGGAATGTCCCAAACCAATGTGATACTGGTTGCATAAATATATGAGTTTCTTCGACCGAAAAGTAGCTCCATTATCAGTTATAATCTTTCTAGGACATCCAAAGCGAGACAAGATATTATTTTCAAGGAGTTTGATAATAATAGAGTCAGTGGCTTGCCTGCTTGGTACTGCTTCGATCCATTTGGTAAAATAATCGGTGGCAGTGAGAATCCACCTGTGCTGGCCTGAAGAAGGGGGGTGTATTTCTCCAATGAAGTCTAGTCCCCATTGCTGGAAAGGGGCTTCAACTGAGATCGGTTTCAGGGGAAGAGGAAGGAGTTTCCTTTTGCCTTCAAACAACTGACATTGATGACATGCAGTCACTCTATGATGTACATCAACGAATAGGGTGGGCCAATAGAAACCAGCCCTGAGGATTTTGTTGGTCATGACCTTCCAGTTCATATGGCCACCACATTCTCCTGCATGAAATTCTTGTAACACTTTGTCAGCTTCATCTTTCAATAAACAATTTAACAGAATGCCTCCAGGATCTTTCCAATACAAATTGCCTTCTAGAATACAGAATTTTAAGGCTTTCAACTTTAAAAATCTAGCTTTAGTCTTAGTCAAACCAGGGGGAGCTTGTAAATTTTTCAAAACGAATATAAGGTCTGCATACCATGGAGAGTTGAGAAATACCTCTCTCACACTTGGAGTCTCCATCTCTCCTTGCTGATCTGTTGCAGCTAAAAAATTAATGTCAAGAGCCTGGAAATTAGATTCAGCTATTAATTTTGCTAGGCCTTGACCCTTGATTAGTTTTGTAGGCTTAATTTCTATATCGTATTCTAGAATGATAACAATCCATTTTCCCCTTCTTCCATCAGGGTTGTCCTGGGTCAAAATGTCTTTTACTACTGCATTCAGAACATAAGCTATGGTGTGGGAATGAAGAATGTAGACTCTAAAGTCTTTTATGGCTTTTACCAAGGCAAAAGCCTGTTTCTCCATTATCTTGTAATTCAGAGAAGTGTCTCTCAACGCTTTACTAAAGAAAGCTATGGGATTTTCATACCCTTCACTGTTCTTTTGCAGTAACACCGCTGCTATAGTATGTTCGGAAGTGAAAGAAAAAAGATAGAAATCTTTGGTAAAATCAAGACTGATTAAGACAGGGGCCTCTGTGAGTGCTCGTTTGACTTGTTCGAAAGACTGTCTGGACTCAAAGTCCCATTTTATTTTCACATCCTTTTTAGCATATTTGTAATGTTTCTAAGGATCTCTGCCAGATTGGGAATGAATCTTCGTAGAAAGTTTATTCTCCCGATAAAAGACTATAGTTCTTTAAGGTTTCTTGGGTGTTCTAATTTTTGTATGGCCTTGATTCTGCTGGGGTCTATTTTGATTCCATCCTTGGAGATGATGTGTCCTAGCAGTTTTCCCTCCTCTAGCCCGAAAAGGATTTTCTTAGGATTTAAAGAAATCCCAAACCTTCTACATTTCTCGAAAACTCATCCGAGGTGTCGCAGGTGTTCTTCATCAGATCGGGAAAACACAGTTACATCATTTAAATAGACGACAATAAACTTACCCGATTCTTCCATGAAAGCGATATCCATCGCTCTCTGGAATGTGGCTCCTATGTTCATCAGACCAAAAGGCATTTTCACATACATGAAAGTGCCCCATGGTGTGGTGAAATCAGTTTTGTCTTGGTCATCTGGGTGGATGAGGGCCTGATTGTAACCCGAGAAACCGTCCAACAAAGATATTCGACTAGATCCGACCACCCTTTGCAGGATGTGGTCCATTTTGGGCAAGTGGTAATTGTCCTTCAGGGAGACCTTATTCATATTTCAGAAATCAATGCACAGTCTGATTTCCCCAGATTTCTTACGTGTAGGGACCAAATTAGAGACCCATTTGGAAAAACGTAGCGGGACTATGATTTTGGCATCGTACATCTTTTTAATTTCCTTTTCTATCAGAGGGAGCAACTTGGGATTTATCCTCCTAAGTTTTTGTTTGAACGGTTTTTGGTCTTCTTTTATTGGAATCTGGTGTTGTATGATGTTGGTATCGTAGGCTTTCAAATCCTCATAACCCCAGGTAAAGACATCTGAATATTATTTGAATAGCTCAATGTATTTGAGTTTTTGCTCAGGGGGCAGTGATTTGGATAATTTGACTATCCTGGGTTTCTCCTCTGTCCCTATATTACAGTCTTCTACCTCTTGTCCATGTGCTTCAATCTTAGGTTTTTTGGCTATATCGTTAAAATCAAACAAGTCCTCTAAAGGAACTAGACCCCTAGGTAAAACATTGCTTTTCAAATGTAGAACATCGACATCCATTTCGTCATCGCCTAATTCTCCTAAATCTATGTTATTTACACTATCAATTTCAAAATCAGATCTATTTACATTTTCATCTTCGTTCTCTAAATCTATATTTGTACATTCAAAATCATTTTTACACTGCAAAAAGTCTTCGATTTGATCATCATTACCAAACACTTGCCAATACCTGATATTTTCAGGAACGGTTGGTCTGCATTTCACCTCAACAGTGTATGGGCGATTTGGGTGGAAAGGAATCTTACATGTGGCTGCTGACGTGGCCAATCCGTCTGCCAGAATGTTTTGTCCCCTCGGCATTACCTGCAAGTCAACTTCAGTGAAACATCTAAGGGCATCAAGAACAACATTCCTATAAGCTCTAAGACATGGGTGCTTGGCAGCGTACTCACCTTTGATTTGCTTGATTATCAACTTAGAATCACCTCTTACCATAATCTGTTTAGCACCGACTCTTTTCAAAAGTTTTAGACCGAGCATCAAGGCTTCATACTCGGCAATATTGTTAGTGCATTGGAAATTTAATTTGTAAGAATGGTTTTCTGAATACCTGTTTCTGTGATTATGCATCCAAACTCCTCCTTCAGCTCCTTCTTTGCTCACTGCTCCATCAAAATCCATGCTCCAGAAATCTGCCGAGAATTCCTCAGTTATCACGTTTTTCATCCTTGCTACCTCAATGGTTTCTTGGCCTTCATCTTGACTAGATGTATCTTCATCCAGCTGAGTATCTTGTTCTCTCATGTCACCATCATTGTACAAGATAAAATAATCCAAGTCAGAATGAGTAGAGTAAAGAGGATAGTTGTGTGGTTTTTCTTGGCTAATGACCATGTATTTCATCAATGTTTCTCTGTACAACCTTCTTTGTTGCCCAAAAACTGGGATAGTGGCATAAGACATATCTAGCTATAGGGTTCCTCTCAACTTAGCACCCCAGGAGTGGGATAGCAACATTCCATACTTTGGAGGGATGTCTGCAACTACCACATCCATTACCATGCTCTTCACAAGAATCTGCACTAAGGTGATGCATAGGTCCTTGATCAAACCAATACATCTAACTTTATTGGAGTCGAATGAGTGTAAATCCTTGTAAGGTCTGGTGACCTCCAGTCCCAGTTTCTCCATTATTGCTTTAGGCATCAGATTGTGGGAAGCACCCGAATCCATCATGGCGTTATGCAAGATTAGGTCATGTATATTTAGACTGATGTAAAAAGGAACAACATCACCAGTATCATCTCGACCATCTACTTCAGGTCCGAACAGTAGTTCGGGTTGATCATCGGTAAGGTTCACAGTGTCTGAATGATTTGTTGATCCAATGGTTAAGGCCTTCGTGCTTATGTCAGGTTCAATGGTCAGTGCTTTAATCACCTACGAATGATAAACGTCTTTGTTCATCAACTCTGAAAACAGGATGGGAATTTTTAATTTGGCTAATTCCCCCTCAAGGCTAAAGGGCGTAGGAGCTCTGCCTTGGATCATCAATTCTGGTTTGTCCACCACGCTCTTCTGGCCAGAAGTACTTGGTGGATCAACAGGTGAAACCTCAGGTTGTGATGATCTTTTCAGAATGGTAAGGCTTTTCTTTGCAGGAACTTCGGCAGTACTCTTCTCTGGAATCTTCTCGGCAGATGGCTCAGAGGCCTTCTTGGTTTCGATTAACTTCTTTGTTTCAATCATCTTTTTTGGGGAACTCCCTTCTGTCTTTTTACTCTGCAGATTATACTGCCAGTGTACCTCCAAAATGGAATTTTCGAATGCCTGCTGTTCTGCATCTTCAGCTTCTTCACTTACTTTTGTTTGGTTGAGAAGAAAAAGTTCTTGCTCTTCTTGGGTAAGGAAAATAGCTTCATTATCGTGAATGCCCATGAGATTTATGTGAGTATCCTCTATTTCCTCAATCACTTCCTCCCCTTCATTAGCACAATTTTCTTGCAGTGGGGGTCTGATTTGCTGATCCAGACCTCTCTGCTCTCTTTGATCCCTAGGATCTCTTTGTCTAATTTGAGGAGGGTTTCTCTTGAAGTTTGGATTCCGAACCTGAGGAGCTGGTGGATTTTCTCTTGGAGGATTTCTGTCTGACACAGTGTCTCTCCATCATTCTTTCCATCGCTCTGGTCAAAGAATCCAATTTCAAATATGAGTTTGACGTGGAAGGTTCTTCTTTAATTGTGACTCTCCTCTCTGATCTCTGACATGCCCTTTTTGCGAACAAATTGGCCTCCACACTTATTGCACGTTTCTGCATGTCTTCCAGGGTGGTAGAATTTCTTTCCATTAGTTGGTATGACATGTCATCATTGAAGCCATCGAGGAATTTTATCAAGGCCAAACCCTGTGGAGGTTTGATTTTAGCTAGGATTGTGTTGTACAGGTTATTTAAATGAGTGTAGTAATCTTGCACTGTCTCACCTTAATTTCTTCTGATATTTTCGTATTCTGACAAAATTTGCAGAGGGTTTTTCTTTACCTCCCATCTATCTAAAAAACTCCTTTGGAATGCGGTAAGGTCAAGAACTGAGGTGGCACACAACCCTTTGTACCATTTTTTAGCGTCACCTGCCAAACTTTGGGAAAACAATCTCATTTGAACGTCAGTCTCATCAACTTCATGCAGATCATAATAATCATTCATTTTATCTACGTGTTGTTGTGTGCTCAAAGGTCCTGTCGCATCAAACTGTGGAAGTCTCGTTTGGTAGTCCTGGGGCATGGCATGAAGAGGTGGAGTCAACACCAAGGGAGCATATCGGTCTGCCATGATGTGTGGAGGAGGTGGGATAACAGGATGGATTATCGATGAGGTAGTAAATGATGAAGAGGACGAGGAGGGATTGGATAGCACTAAGGGAGTGATTTTCTATTTAGCAGTAGGAGATAGAACTTCAAGGGTTTGGGGTTGTAAAATGGTTGGGTCATAAAATATTTTAGTCACAAAACTATCCGACCGGGTTCTAACTAGGCTCTATTGGGAAAAGGTGTCAGAGTCAGGGTTTTGAAAGGTAACAAGGTCTCCTGAAAATGAAAGGGACTTATGCAAGGGAGTATGACACACTGATCTTTTAACTACGGTCCTTTTTCTGAACAACTGTTCTGGGTTATCTGTCACTATCGCAGGTTCTGGTTCTAGATA
>ML792789.1:179471-214223 GCA_009831015.1 Picea engelmannii | reverse complement strand
CGGGGGGGGGGGGGGTCCGAAATGCTCTGTCCACCGTAGATCTGGGCACCACGTTTGGGACCATTGATATGTGCAAGGGGCTTAAGTGGGGGGCGGAAAACACATGTGCTGGGGAAAAACTTAGGATAAATGATTTTTATGGGTTTTTGCAAGGTTTTCCAAGTAGACACCACCAAGGGGTTAGGCAAACGATCTTTTTAAGCATCTGAAAACATGGTGCAACACTTACATCAAACCGGTTCTTATTGAAATGAAGCAACAAAACAACTAGCCTATATTCAACCCTATCTTCCTATGACAATTAACCCAGATTAGGCTGTTGGGTTAAGAAATTACTCTACCCTGGGGCTATCTGACCAAGATTAGACAGTTTGGTCAGATTTATTCACTAATCTAACCTAGATGCCTTTGGCTAAGATTAAACTATTTAGCCAAACTCATTCACTACCCTATCAACATCAATTTAAAAGGAACTTGGCCATGCTTTAAATGTATGGACCAAGTTACTATTATTGCATGGGGCTTTATTAAATTCTTTTATGCCCTCTTTTTTTTTTCTTTTCTTTTTTCTTTTCTTTTTCCTTTTTCCTTTTTTTTCTTTTTTCTTTTTCTTTCTTTTTTCTTTTTTTCTTTTCAAATTATTTGCAGAATGAAAATCATTTGTCCACAAAAAATACTAGAGACAGATAATATCCCAGTCACCAGTTGATCCTATAAATTATAGGGTGATAACATATCCAGCGCCAGAGTTTCAAGTAATGATTGCAGATGGAGGAACTATCAATTGATCAAGAAAACGCAATAAGATCGATCTTACTATGGGGGAATATGTAATGAATAGTCCAATGATTTATATACCCATGGGTGGTGCTGACATTGTACTAGGAATCCAATGGTTACAATCATTAGGAACAATGGATTTTAATTTTCAAGAACTTTTCATGAAGTTTTCATTGGAAGGAAAAGAAATTGAGTTAAGAGGTATCACAAGGAAACCTGGTAAGGTGATAATCTCTAATGGCATGACAAAAGTATTGAAAAAGGGGCATCAAGGTGTTATTTCACAACTATGCTCACTAGATGTTCAAACATCTAAGCCATTTATTCCTCATGATCTCCAAGGGATCATTGATAAGCATTCCAAAGTATTTGAAGATATTCCCAAAGGTCTTCCACCCACTCGAAATCATGATCATGATATTCACCTAATTCCTGGGAGTGTTCCTTCTAACATCAGGCAATACAGATACCCTTATGCCCATAAGAGTGAAATTGAGTGCATGGTTGAAGAAAATTTAGAGGCTGGCATTATTAGACCTAGCCAAAGTTCTTACTCTGCACCAATGGTAATGGTATTCAAAAAACATGGCTCATGGCATATGTGTGCAGATTATAGAGAGCTCAACAAGATCACTATTAAAGATAAGTTTCCCATTCCCATCATTGATGAATTGTTAGATGAACTACATGGAGCAATATATTTCACAAATTTGGATCTCCATTCAGGGTATCATCAGATTAGAATGAAGGAAGCAGATATCCCAAAAACAACATTCCGAACTCATGAAGGCCATTATGAATTTTTGGTCATGCCTTTTGGTCTTACAAATGCACCTTCCACATTCCAAGGGTTGATGAATTCCATTTTCAAGCCCTTCCTTCGAAAATTTGTGTTAGGATTTTTTGATGATATACTAATCTATAGAAATCCTTGGGAGGATCATGTGTGACATGTTGACAAGGTGCTACAACTACTAAAGGAGCAACAACTATATGCCAAACCATCCAAATGTTTCTTTGGAGTGAAGGAGGTAGAGTGTTTGGGTCATATTGTATCTCATGAAGGTGTCAAGGTAGACCCTAACCAGATTAAGGCCATGATGGACTGGATGATTCCCAAAACATTGAAGAATATTATAAGATTTTTGGGTTTGACAGGTTATTACCGCAAGTTTGTTCAACACTATGGAAGAGTAGCAACACCTTAATCGTAGCTAACTAAGAAAGATGCATTTTCATGGACTCCAGAGGCAACTAAATCTTTTGAACAACTTAAAGAGGTGATGTGCAAAGCTCCTGTCTTGACCACACAAGAATTCACAAAAACCTTTAATGTGGAATGTGATGCCTCGAGAAATGGAATTGGTGTTGTCCTAATGCAAGAAGGAAGGCCCCTAGATTTTGAAAGTCGACCACTCAAGGGAAAAGACTTACACAAACCCATTTATGAGAAGGAAATTAGGGCAATACTACATGCATTGAAGAAGTGGCGTCTTTACCTAATAGATAGGCACTTCAAGGTCAAAACATATCATAATAGTCTTAAATACTTCTTGGAACAAATATTGTCTTCAGAAGAACAACAAAAATGGGTAACCAAGATATTGAGTTATGATTTTGAAATGGTCTATAAAAAAGGAAAGAAAAATGTTGTGGCAGATGCACTCTCAAGAAAGGATGAATATGTTGAGGCCTTTCTCTGTGCTATCTTGATCATCCAACCCGATTGGATAATAGAAGCAAGGGATGAATGGAAGAATGATGAAAAAGTGTGGATTCTCATTGAAAGTTTGCAGCAAGATTCCATTACATCAGATACATTTACATGGAAAAATGATTCACTATGGTACAAAGATCGCTTATATTTATTTAAGGAATCCCAACTCAAACAAAAGGTACTATTGGAATTGCACACCTCTCCGGTAGGAGGGCACTCAGGATTTTTGAAAACCTACCATAGGGTCAAGAAGGAATTTTTTTGGGATGGCCTTAAAACTGATGTTCAAAGGTTTGTGGTAGAATGTTTGGTTTACCAAAAAAATAAGGTGGAAACAATTAAGACCCCAGGTCTTTTACAACTATTAGCCATCCCAAGTCAACGTTGGGAGGAGGTTTCCCTGGATTTCATCATAGGGTTACCGAATTATGAAGGAAAGAGTGTCATCATGGTGATTGTTGATATATTGACCAAGTATGCACCCTTTTGTGCACTCTCTCATCCTTTCAAATCCAGTGCAGTTTCCATCACAATCATGGATATAGTTCAAAAGCTACATGGAAACCCAAATATTATTGTAAGTGACAGAGATCCCATCTTCAATGGACATTTTTGGACATAATTATTTTCTTGTTTGGGTACTCAATTGGCTCATATCTCATCCTATCATCCTCAATCTGATGGACAAACTGATATAGTGAACAAATTTATGGAAGGCTATCTTCATTTCTTTGTCTCTAATAAACAAACACAATGGTTAAAATGGTTACCCTTGGCAGGATGGTGGTATAAAACTTCCTTTCATACTGCAACAAAAATTACCCCATTTATGGCACTCTATGGATACCACCCTACTTCCGTCACTTATTCTCTAAAAGAAAAATCTAATTTTCAAGCAGTGGAAGATCACATTGAGAATCAACAAAAAGTTCTCCAAATAATAAAGGACAAACTGACCATGGCACAAAATCGCATGAAACAACAAGCAGATCAACATCATAGTGAAAGAAGTTTTGAAGTAGGGGATTGGGTGTTTTTAAGACTACAACCATAAAAATAGATGTCCCTCAAGCAAGCCAAGAAGGATAATAAATTATCACCAAATTACTATGTCCCTTATAAGGTGTTTCAAAATATTGGTACTATGGCATACAAATTGGAGTTGCCTGCATCTTCACGAGTACACCCAGTTTTCCATGTTTCATGCTTAAAGAAGGTTATAGGTGACAAGATCCCAGTTTAAACTATATTGCCAGAACTTGATGAGGAAGGAAAAATAATATTGGATACAGAAGCCATCACTAACACAAGAATTCACCAACTGAGGAACAGATCCATTTCAGAGTATCTCATTAAATGGAGGAAACTACTTGCTGAAGATTCCACTTGGGAAGATGAGTCTTTTATACAAAAGCATCCAGAGTTACTCAAGCATTTCAGAAAACACTTGTCTCAAAGGGAGGGGCATGTTAATCTCTAAATAGTGGCTCATTACCCCTTAATTGGGGCATATTACATTAGTAATGTTATTTTATTTATGTCAGCTTTATTTTATTAGTTGTAATTATACCTCCTAGTCTCCTATATATACCAAGGATATATTTTCATTTGGAATCATCTTGGAATTGTACATTTATGTGGACATAAGGAGGTTTCCCCCTCAAAGAGGCTTGTTATATGAATTTATCTTTTTTTCAAGGCATTGAGTACTTATTTTGAGGTTTTTCTATGCTATATTAGAATTTGGTTCTTAACAGCAGAATGAATATTTACACTTTGCTGCAATCTTCTTGATCTACTTCTGTTGGATAGAAGGTGCTTGGGAAGAGGCTGTAGTTGTTGCAGTGTCCTTCTATTCCCCTTTTGAATAGATTGTGAAGAAGATGAATTTTGCAGTATGAGATACTACCTTGCGGCACTATTTAGGTGGAACATTAGTTGGAACTACCTCTGGTATTTTGTAGAGATGATCCCTTAAAGTAACAATGAGACTACGAGGTTGAGACTCATAAACAACATGGCGTCTCCACATATATGGTTGGCCCAAGAGAACATCACATACATCCAGTGGGGAAACATCACATATTACCTCATCCTTGAAGGGATTGATGCCGTATGATAATTGACATTGTTGGCTGACACAGATGATAATCGACACTATTGGCTAACACAAAGATCTCATCCTTGGCAAAGCCACCTGATTTTGTATGGCTGCGGGTGTGGTGTTGTCAACAATCCCAATTGTTTGATGAAATCTGCTGAGATGAGGTTCTTCTGGCTTCCGCTATCAAAAATAAAATGCAGCAGAGTCCCCTTCACCCACATCTCTGAATGAAAAAGGGCACTCCCCCTCTTCTAGATTTGTTGGTTCTTCTGGTTGAATTGCAGTGGTCGCGATAATAGAAGTGGGGTCTACATTGATGATCTGTCTTTTACCAGTATTTTCAGAATAAGATTCTGAATCAGGGTTCGGATCCTTGTCTTTGACCTCGACCACCAATGACTTCTTTGAACGACATTCATCAGTGTTGTGCAAGGGGATTTTGTGGAAATAAAACCATTTTCTAGTGTCCTTCTTTGTCTTCCCGTGACCCATCTTTTCCTGTGGCTTGGACTGGTTTTCGAGAGACTCTTTGTTAGGGCCGCCTTTTTCATACTTTGGTTGTTGTGGATTTGCATACCTAAACTCTCATTTTTTCTGGTGCTTAAAATTCTGCTCGATTTTAATAGCATATAAATAAGCAGCACCGAGTGATGTGATGTCCAGAAAATCCATTTCATTTTGGATGTATTTGTGTAGAGCCCCACGATATTTCATAACCAAATGTCATTTGAAGTCTTTGATACCAAGCTTGGTGTGCAAGGTATGGAAGGTATTGGTGAACTCCAGAACTGTTTGGCCCCTCTCTTACCACAGTGTGGTCCATCTCATGTATTGGTCTTCATAGTTTCCAACAGGGTAATATTGTTCTTTTACCGCATCCACAAAAAAATTCCAAGTGGGCTCGGACCCATATATTCCAGACTCCTCTATGGAACTTTGATCCCAATAAGTTTCCCACCAATGTTTGACATGAGGGAGAGATTTAAGGAGTGTTAAGGTGATATTTAATCTGTCGAAAAAATTGTGAACAGAGAAATAACCTTCTAGCATATTTAACCATTTGTCTAGGGCTTCTGCATCTATCTGTCCTTCAAATAAAAGAATATCAAAATTAACTTGTAATTTGAAAGGTGAGGTACTTCCAAAGTGTCCTCTTGATGAATATGCACTTTTTTCTATGGGAAGGCATTGAAGGATGTGGGAAAAATTCTCCATCATTTCGTCCCTCTATCACGTGAGAGCTTGCTCAAGAAACATACTGATAGGATCATTTGCTCCATCGTTTTTATTTTCTTATGCCATTGAGGGTTTCTTGGGTGTGCAAGAGTGATTTTAATTAAGAGAGACAAGATTGAGACCCAACTTTCTATACTTGGACATCGTTGGGAATATGCACTGAAAAATGATTGACAACAGCCCGCTCTGATACTATTGATCGAGATAATTTTGGGCACAAAATGAGAGCGGAGATAAAATAAAGAAATGCACAAAGATATCACGGATATCCAATAATATAACATAAATGTATCAGAGATGCAATCATAAACATAGAGATACATTAATGCATGATTTCTATTAATGAAAGAAATGTACAGAGACTATACAAATATAGACTGAAAGACTTGCTAGAATGGTGGTAACTTATCTTTGAGAAGAGATGTGATGGCTACTTGCATTCGCAAGAAGATAATAACAATGAGGCTTTGAAGGCCTTTTGACAATAAAAAATAATTCCAAAAACCCTAGACATCCAAAAACCTAACCCTAGGAGATGAAGCGCCAAAAGTCATGTGGGCCCTGTTTGGGTAATTTAGTACATCAACTTCCCGTGGTCATAACTTTTGCATACGATCTCCATTTTAGGAGCATGATATACCGTTAGAAAGGTATCGTTGAGGAAATTAATTTAGAGGGATCAATCAAGGCCTTTGTCTATCATTGAGAACCTCGATCCCGAAAAACCTTCATTTAGGCCCTCAAAATGTCCCCGAAAATTAAAAACTGCTAAAAATAGTAAATTACCAAAAGTGCCAGAAAACTGTTTTAATACAGTTGGAAAAGGTGGGTGGCCATCAATATCTTCCTAGGTTAATCCTCCCTCCTTAAAAAGGAATTTTATCCATTGCATTGTGTGCCCGTGGGAGAGGGAAAAGTGTTTGCTGAATCTGCATCTTGATGAGCTGCTTGCCTTGTTGTGGAAGTTGAACTGCTTAGTTTGTTGAAGGTTGTCATGAAGATGTGGGTGGAAGAGTTGGACCTTTTAAACCAGTCTGGCTACATGAGCTGCCTGTGTGCAGAAGGAATCTTTACAATTTTTTGCAATCTTGTCGACCTACTTATGTTGGATAGAAGGTGCTTGGGCCAAGGCTGTAGTGGTTGCAGTGTCCTACTGTTCCCCTTTTGAACAGATTGTGAAGAAGATGAATTTTGAAGTATGAGATACTACCTTGTGGTAATATTTAGTTGGAACAATAGTTGGAACTACCTCTGGTATTCTTTAGATATGACCCCCCAAAGTAACAATGAAACTACATGGTTGAGTCTCATAAACAACATGGTGTCTCCACATATATGGTTGGCCCAAGAGGACATCACAGACATCCAATGGGGAAATATCACATAATACCTCATCCTTGAAGGGTTGGATGTTGTATTATAATCGACACTGTTGGCTGACATGAAGATATCATCCTTGGCGAAGCCACCAGATGTCGTATGGTTGCGGGTGTGGTGTTGTCAACAATCCCAATTGTTTGATGACCTCTGATGGGATGAGGTTCTTCTATATTCCACTGTCAACAATAAAATGCAGCAGGGTCCCATTCACCCACATTTTTGAATGAAAAAATCTGTTCCCCCTCTTATGGATCTCTTGGTTCTTCTGGTTGAATTACCACGGTCGCGATAATAGTAGTAGGGTCTGCATCGATGATCTGTCTTTTACCAATATTTTCAGAATCAGATTCTGAATCATGGTTTGTCTCCTTGTCTTTAATCTCAACCACCAATGACTGTTTTGAATGACATTCATCAATGTCTTGTGAGGGGCTTTTGTGGAAATCACACCATTTTCCAGTGTCCTTTGTTTTCCCGTGACCCTTCTTTTCCTGTGTCTTGGATTGGTTTTCAAGAGATTGTTTGATAGGGCCGTCTTTTTCATACTTTGGTTGTTGCGGATTTGCAGACCCAAACTTTCGTTTGTTCCGTGCTTGAGTTCCTTCTCAATTTTAACACCATATCGATAAGAAGCACCGAGTGATGAGATGTCCAAAAAATCCATTTCAGTTTGGATGTATTTGTGTAGAGCCCCATGGTATTTTAGAGCCAAATGTCATTCAGAGTCTTTGATACCCATCTTTGTGCACTAGTTATGGAAGGTATTTGTCAACTCCCAAACTTCTTGGCCCCTCTCTTGCCGCAGTGTGGTCCATCTCATGTATTGGTCTTCATAGTTTCCAATAGGGTAATATTGTTCCTTTATCGCATCCACAAAAGAATTCCAAGTGGGCTCGGCCCCATATATTCTAGACTCCTCTGTGTAAATTTTCTCCTAGTAAGTTTCCCACCAATGTTTGACATGAGGGAGAGATTTAAGGAGTGTGAAGGTGATATTTTCTCTGTCAGAAAAATTGTGAACAGAGAAATAACCTTCTATCAGATTTAACCATTTGTCTAAGGCTTCTGCATCTATCTGTCCTTCAAATACAAGAATATCAAAATTAACTTGTACTTTGAAAGGAAAGGTACTTCCAAAGTGGTCTCTTGATGAGTATGTGCATGTTTCTATCGATAGGTGTTGAAGGGTGTGGGAAAAATTCTCCATCATTTCTTCCCTCTATTGCATGAGAGCTTGCTCAAGGAACATACTGATAGGATCGTCTGCTCCTTCGCTTTTATTTTCTTCTGCCATTGAGGGTTTATTGGGTGTGTGAGAGGGATTTTACTCAAGAGAGACAAGTTGAAGACCCAAATTTCTATACTCAGACCCTGTCGGGGACATGCACTAAAGAACAATTGACAACAACCTGCTCTGATACCACTGATCCAGATTATTTTCGGCATGAAATGAGAGCAGATATAAAATAAATAAATGCACAGAGATATCATGGATCTCCAATAATATAACATAAATGAATCAGAGATGAAACCATAAACATAGATATACAGTAATAAAAAATTTCTATTAATGAAATAAATGTATAGAGACGGTAAAAATACAGAGTGAAAGACTAACTAGAATGGTGGCAGCTTATCTCTGAGAAGAGATGTGACGGCTACTCACATTCGCAAGAAGATGATTACAATGAGGATCTGAAGGTATTTTTACAATAAACAGGAATTCCAAAAACCCTAGAGATCCAAAAACCTAACCCTAGGAGATGAAGTGCCAAAACTCATGTGGGCCCCGTTTGGGTAAGTTAGTACATCAACTTCCTGTGGTCGTAACTTTTGCATACGATCTGTGTTCTAGGCACGTAATAGCCCGTTGGAAAGGTATCATAGAGAAAATTCATTTAGGGAGCTCAATCAGAGCCTTTGTCTATCATTGAGAACCTCGATCCCGAAAAACCTTCATTTAGGCCCTCAAAATGGCTCTGAAAGTTAAAAACTGCTAAAAATAGTAAATTACCAAAATTGTCAGAAAACAATTTTGAGGTAGTTGGAAAAGGTGGGTGGCCACTGATATCCACCTAGGTTAATCCTCCCTCCTTAGGAAGAAATTGTATTCGTTGCATTGTCTGCCCGGGGGAGAGGGAAAAGTGTTTGCTAAATCTGCATCTTGTTGAGCTGCTTGCCTTGTTGGGGAAGTTGTGTTGCTTAGCTTATTGAAGGTTGTCACGAAGATGTGGCTGGAAGGGTTGGACCTTTTTAACTAGTCTGCATACATGAGATGTATGTGTGAAGAAGAAATATTTACACTTTGTTGCAATCTTGTCAACCTGCTTCTCTTGGATAGAAGGTGCTTAGGCCGAGGCTGTAGTGGTTGCATTGTCCTTCTGTTCCCCTTTTGAACGTATTGTGAAGAAGATGAATTTTGTAGTATGAGATACTACCTTGCGGCACTATTTAGGTGGAACAATAGTTGGAACAATAGTTGGAACTACCTCTGGTATTTTGTAGAGATGAGCCCCCAAAGTAACAATGACACTATGGGGTCGAGACTCATAAACAACATGGCATATCCACATATATGGTTGGCTCAAGAGGACATCATAGACATCCAGTGGGGAAACATCACATAATACCTCATCCTTGAAGGGTTGGATGTCATATGATAATCGACACTGTTGGTTGACATGAAGATCTCGTCCTTGGCGAAGCCACCCGATGTTGTATGGATGTGGGTGTGGTGTTGTCGACAATCCCAACTGTTTTAAAACCTCTACTGATATGAGGTTATTCTGGCTTCTGCTATCAACAATAAAATGTAGCGAGGTCCCCTTCACCCACATCTATGAATGAAAAAAGACACTCCCCTTCTTTTGGATATGTTGGTTTTTCTAGTTGAATTGCCGCAGTCATGATAATAGTAGTGGGGTCTACATTGATGATCTGTCTTTTACCAGTATTTTCAGAATCAGATTCAGAATTAGGGTTTGGTTCCTTGTCTTTGATCTTGGCCACCAATGACTGTTTTGAACAACATTAATCGATGTTGTGCGAGGGTATTTTGTGGAATTCGTACCATTTTCCGGTGTCCTTCTTTGTCTTCCCGTGACCCTTCTTTTCCTATGGCTTGGACTGGTTTTCAGGAAACTATTTGTTAGGGTTGTCTTTGTCATACTTTGGGTGTTGAGGATTTGTAGACTCGAACTCACATTTGTTCTGGTTTTTAAATTTTGTAGTATGAGATACTACCTTGCGACATTATTTAGTTGGAACAATAGTTGGAACTACCTCTGGTATTCTATAGAGATGACCCCCCAAAGTAACAATGACACTACAAGGTCGAGTCTCATAAACAACATGGTGTCTCCACATAAATGGTTGGCCCAAGAGGACATAAAAAATATCCAATGGGGAGCCATCACATAATACCTCATCCTTGAAGGGTTGGATGCTGTATGATAATTGACACTGTTGGCTAACACGAAGATCTCGTCCTTGGCGAAGCCACCCGATGTTGTATGGCTATGGGTGTGGTGTTGTCAACAATCCCAAATGTTTGACGACCTCTGCTAAGATGAGGTTCTTATAGCTTCTTATATCAATAATAAAATGCAGTGGGGTCCCCTTCACCCACATCTGTGAATGAAAAAAGGTGCTCCCCCTCTTATGGATCTGTTGGTTCTTCTGGTTGAATTGTTGCGGTCACGATAATAATAGTGGGGTCTGCATCAATGATCTGTATTTTACCAGTATTTTTAGAATCAGATTCTGAATCATGGTTCGGTTCCTTTTCTTTGATCTCGACAACCAATGATTGTTTTGAACAACATTCATCAGTGTTGTCCTTCTTTGTTTTCCCGTGACCCTTCTTTTCCCGTGACCATTTTCCGTTGTCCTTCTTTATTTTCCCATGACCCTACTTTTCTCATGCCTTGGAATGGTTTTCGAGAGACTATTTGCTAGGGCCATCTTTGTCATACTTTGGTTGTTGCGCATTTGCAGACCCGAACTCTTATTTGTTCTGGTGCTTAAATTTTTGCTCGATTTTAACAACATATCGATAAGCAGCACTGAGTGATGAGATGTCCATAAAATCCATTTCAGTTTGGATGTATCTGTGTAGAGCCCCATGGTATTTTAGAACCATATGTCATACGGAGTCTTTGATACCCATATTGGTGCGCTATTTATAGAAGGTATTGGAACTATGGAACCTCTTGGCCCCTCTCTTGCTGTAGTGTGGTCTATCTCATGTATTGGTGTTCATAGTTTCCAACAGGGTAATATTGTTCCTTTACCGCATCCACAAAAATATTCCAAGTGGGATCAACCCTATATAGTCCAGACTCCTCTGTGGAAATTTTCTCTCAATACTATTGCCACCAATGTTTGACATGAGAGAGAGCTTTAAGGAGGGGAAAGGTGATCTTTTCTCTATTGGAAAAATTGTGAACAGAGAAATAACCTTCTAGCATATTTAACCATTTGTCTAGGGCTTCTGCATCTATCTGTCCTTGAAATACAGGAATATCAAAATTAACGTGTACCTTGAAAGGAGAGGTACTTCCAAAGTGGTTTCTTGATGAATATGTGGTTGTTGCTATCGGCAGGCATTGAAGGATGTGGGAAAAATTCTCTATCATTTCGTCCCTCTGTCGCATGAGATCTTTCTCAAGCAACATACAGATAGGATCGTTTGCTCCATTATTTTTATTTTCTTCCACCATTGAGGGTTTCTTGGGTGTACGAGAGAAATTTTCCTCAAGAGAGACAAGCTCGAGACCCAACTTGCTATACTTGGACCTAGTTGAGGACTTGCACAAAAAAACGATCAAGAGTAGCCTACTCTGATACCACTGATCTGGCTTATTTTCGGCACGAAATGAGAATGGAGATAAAATAAAGAAATTCATAAAGATATCACCAATATCTAATAATATAACATAAATTTATCAGAGATGCAACCATAAACAGAGAGATATAGTAATACAGTATTTCTATTAATGAAAGAAATGTACAGAGATTGTAAAAATACATAGTGAAAGAATCGCTAGAATGGTGGCAGCTTATCTCTGAGAAGAGATGTGATGGATACTTGCATTCGCAAGAAGATGATTTCAATGAGGCTCTGAAGGGATTTTTACAATAAATAGGAATTCAAAAAACCCTAGACATCCAAAAACCTAAACCTAGGAGATGAAGCACCAAAAGTCATGTGGGCCCCATTTGGGTACGTTAGTACATCAACTTCCCGAGGTCGTAACTTTTGGATATGATCTCTGTTTTAGATGCGTGATAGTCCGTTGGAAATATATCATCGAGGAGATTCATTTAGGGGGATCAATCAGAGCCTTTTTCTATCACTGAGAACCTCGATCCTGAAAAACCTTCATTCAGGCCCTCAAAATGGCCCTGAAAGTTAAAAACCACTAAAAATTGTTAATTACCAAAATTGCCAGAAAATTGTTTTGAGCTAGTTGGAAAAGGTGGGTGGCCATCGATATCCACCTGGATTAATGCTTCCTCCTTAGGAAGCAATTGTCTCCATTGCATTGAGTGTCCAGGGGAGAGGGAGAAGTATTTGTTGAATCTACATCTTGATGAGATGCCTGCCTTGTTGGGGAAGTTGCACTGCTTAGCTTGTTGAAGGTTGTCACGACGATGTGGTTAGAAGGGTTAGAAATTTTTAACCAGTCTGGATACATGAGATTCCTGTGTGCAGAAGGAATCGTTACACTTTGCTACAATATTTTTGAACTTCTTCTGTTGGATAGAAAGTGCTTGGGTCGAGGCTGTAGTGGTTGCAGTGTCCTTCTGTTCCCCTTTTGAATAGATTATGAAGAAGATGAATTTTTTAGTATGAGATACAAACTTGTGGCACTATTTAGGTGGAACAATAGTTGGAACTACCTCTGGTTTTCTGTAGAGATGAGACCCCAAAGTAATAATGACACTATGGGGTCGAGACTCATAAACAACATGGCATATCCACATATATGGTTGGCCCAAGAGGACATCACAGACATCTAGTGGGGAAACATCACATAATACCCCATCCTTCAAGGTTGGATGCCGTATGATAATAAACATTGATGGTTGACACAAAGATCTCATCCTTGGCGAAGCCACCCGATGTTGTATGGTTGCGGGTGTGGTGTTGCCAACAATCCCAACTATTTGACGACCTCTGTTGAGATGAGGTTCTTATAGCTTCTGCTATCAGCAATAAAATGCAGTGGGGTCCCCTTCACCCACATCCATGAATGAAAAAATGTGCTCCCCTTCTTCTGGATCTGTTGGTTCTTCTGGCTAAATTGTTGCGGTCATGATAATAGCAGTGGGGTCTACGTCAATGATTTGCCTTTTACCAATATTTTTAGAATCAGATTCTGAATTAGGGTTCGGTTCCTTGTCTTTGATCTCGACCACCAATGACTATTTTGAATGACATTCATTGGTTTTGTGCGAGGGGATTTTGTGGAAATCACACCATTTTCCGGTGTCCTTCTTTGTCTTCCCGTGACCCTTCTTTTCCTGTGGCTTGGACCGGTTTTCAGAAAATTGTTTGTTAGGTCTGTCTTTGTCATACTTTGGTTGTTGTATATTTGTAGACCCAAACTCACGTTTGTTCTGGTGCTTAAATTTCTTCTTGATTTTAACAACATATCGATAAGCAGCACCGAGTGATGAGATGGCCAGAAAATCGATTTCAGTTTGGATGTATCTATGTAGAGCCTCACAATATTTCAGAAACAAATGTCATTCAGAGTCTTTGATACTCAGCTTGGTGTGCAAGGTATGGAAGGTATTGGTGAATTCCAGAACTGCTTGGCTCCTCTCTTGCCACAATGTGGTCCATCTCATGTATTGGTCTTCATAGTTTCCAATAGGGTAATATTGTTCCTTTACTGCATCAACAAAAAAATTCCAAGTGGGCTCTGCCCCATATATTCCAGACTCCTCCGTGAAACTTTTTTCCCAGTAAGTTTCCCACCAATTTTTGACATGAGGGAGATATTTAAGGAGTACAAAGGTGATCTTTTCTCTGTCGAAAAAATTGTGAACAGAGAGATAACCTTCTAGCAGATTTAACCATTTGTCTAGGGATTTTGCATCTATCTGTCCTTCAAATACAGGAATATCAAAATTAACTTGTACCTTTAAAGGTGAGGTAATTCCAAGGTGGCCTCTTGATGAATATGCGCCTATTGCTATCGACAGGCATTGAAGGATATGGGAAAAATTCTCCATCATTTCGTCTCTCTGTCGCGTGAGAGCTTGCTCAAGCAACATACTGATAGGATAGTCTACTCCATCGTTTTTATTTTCTTCTGCCATTGAGGGTTTCATGGGTGTGTGAGAGAAATTTTCCTCAAGAGAGACAAGCTCGAGATCCAACTTGCTATACTCTGACCTCGTCGGGGACATGCACTACAAAACAAGAAAGAGCATCCTGCTCTGATACCACTGATCCAAATTATTTTGGGCATGAAATGAGAGTGGAGATTAAATAAATACGTGCACAAATATATCACGGATATCCAATAATATAACATAAATGTATCAAATATGAAACCATAAACACAGATATACAGTAATACATGATTTCTATTAATGAAAGAAATGTACAGAGACTGTAAAAATATAGAGTGAAAGACTCGCTAGAATGGTGGTAGCTTATATCTGAGAAGAGATGTGATGGTTACTTGCATTTACAAGAAGATGATTAAAATAAGGCTCCTAAGGAAATTTTACAATAAACAGGAATGCCAAAAACCCTAGACATCCATCGGAGTTGTGCGAGGGGCTTTTGTGAAAATCACACCATTTTCCAATGTCCTTCTTTGTCATCCTGTGACCCTTCTTTTCTTGTGGCTTGGACTACTTTTCGGGAGACTGTTTGTTAGGGCCGTCTTTGACATACTTGGTTGTTGAAGATTTGTAGACATGAACTCTCATTTGTTCTGGTGCTTAAGTTTCTGCTTGATTTTAACAGCATATCGATAAGCAACATCGAGTGATGAGATGTCTAGAAAATCCATTTAAGTTTGGATGTATCTATGTAGAGCTCCACGGTATTTCAGAACCAAATGTCATTCAGAGTCTTTGACACCCAACTTGGTGCACAAGGTATGGAAGGTATTGGTGAACTCCAGTACTTCTTGGCCCCTCTCTTGCCACAGTGTGGTCCATCTCATGTATTGGTCTTCATAGTTTCCAACAGGGTAATATTGTTCTTTTACCGCATCCACAAAAAAATTCCAAGTGGGCTCGACCCCATATATTCCAGACTCCTCTGTGGATATTTTCTCCAAGTAAGTATCCCACCAATGTTTAACATGAGGGAGAGATTTAAGGAGTGAAAATTTGTTTCTTTTCTTTGTCGGAAAAATTGTGAACTGAGAAATAACCTTCTAGCAGATTTAGCCATTTGTCTAGAGCTTCTGCATCTATCTATCCTTCAAATATAGGAATATCAAAATTAACTTGTACCTTGAAAGATGAGGTAATTCCAAATTGGCCTCTTGCTTAAAATTTTCTTGTTTCTATCGACAAGCATTGAAGGATATGGGAAAAATTCTCCATCATTTCGTCCCTCTATCGCGTGAGATCTTGCTCAAGCAACATACTGATAAAATCCTTTGCTCCATTGTTTTTCTTTTCTTCCACGATTGAGGGTTTCTTGGGTGTGCGAGATAAATTTTCCTCAAGAGATACAAGCTTGAGACCCAACTTTCTATACTCGTACCTCATTGGGGACATGCACTGAAAAATGATCTAGAGAAGCCTGCTCTGATACCACTCATCCGGATTATTTTCGTCACAAAATGAGAGCGGAGATAATATAAATAAATGCATGGAGCTATCGTGGATATCCAATAATATAAAGAAAATGTGTCATAGATGCAACCATAAACACAGAGACATAGTAATACACAACTTCTATTAATGAAAGAAATGTATAGAGATTGTAAAAATACAGAGTGAAAGTCTCGCTAGAATGGTGGCAACTTATCTTTGAGAAGAGATGTGACAGCTACTCGCATTCGCAAGAAGATGATTAAAATGAGACTCTGAAAGAATTTTAACAATAAACAGGAATGCCAAAAACCCTAGACATCCAAAAACCTAACCCTAGGCGATGAAGTGTCAAAAGTCATGTGGGCCTCGTTTGGGTAAGTTAGTACATCAACTTCCCGGGGTTGTAACGTTTGCATACGATCTCCGTTTTAGGTGCATGAGATCCCGCTGGAAAGGTATCATCAATTAAATTCATTTAGGAGGATCAATTAGAGACATTGGCTATAATTGAGAACCTTTATCCCAAAAAACCTTCATTTAGGCCCTCAAAATGGCCTCGGAAGTTAAAAACTACTAAAAATAGTAAATTACCAAAATTGTCAGAAAACTGTTTTGAGCCAGTTGGAAAATGTGGGTGGCCACTAATATCCACTTAGATCAATCCTCCCTCATTAGGAATCCATATAATCCGTTGTGTTGATTTCCTGGGGAGGAGGAAAAATGTTTGTTTAATCTGCATCTTGATGAGCTGCTTGCCTTATTGGGGAAGTTGTGTTGCTTACCTTGTTGAAGGTTGTCACGAAGATGTGGTTGGAAGGGTTGGACCTTTTCAACCATTCTGGCTACATGAGACATATGTGTGAAAGAGGAATATTTTCACTTTGTTGCAATCTTGTCAACCTGCTTTTGTTGGATAGATGGTTCTTGGACTGAGGCTGTAGTGGTCGCAGTGTCCTTCAATTTCCCATTTTGAACAAATTGTGAAGAAGCTAAATTTTGCAGTATGAGATACTACCTTGCAACACTGTTTAGGTGGAACAATAGTTGGAACTACCTCTGGTATTTTGTAGAGATGACCCCCTAAAGTAACAATGACACTACAGGGTTTAGACTCATAAACATCATGGTGTCTCCACATATATGGTTGGCCCAAGAGGACATCACAGACATCCAGTGGGGAAACATAAAATAATACCTCATCCTTGAAGGGTTGGATGCCATATGATAATCAACACTATTGGCTGACACAAAGATCTCGTCCTTGGCGAAGCCACCCAATGTTGTATGGTCGCGGGTGTGGTGTTTTCGAGAATCCCAACTGTTTGACGACCTCTGTTGAGATGAAGTTATTTTGGTTTCTGCTATCAACAATAAAATGTAGCGTGGTCCCCTTCACCCACACATGTTAATGAAAAAAAGTGCTCCCCCTCTAATGGATCTGTTGGTTCTTCTGGATGAATTGCTGCAGTAGCAATAATAGTAGTGGGGTCTGCGTCGATGATCTATCTTTTACCAGTATTTTCAGAATCAGATTCTGAATCAGGTTTCGGCTACTTATCTTTGATCTCAGCCACCAATGAATGTTTTGAATGACATTCATCGGTGTTGTGCGAGGGGATTTTGTGGAAATCACACCATTTTCCGGTGTCCTTCTTTGTCTTCCCATGACCATTCTTTTCCTGTGGCTTGGACTGGTTTTCGGGAGACTGTTTGTTAGGTCCATCTTTATCATACTTTGGTTGTTGTGGATTTGCAGACCCAAACTCTCGTTTATTCTGGTGTTTAAATTTCTTATCGATTTTAATATCATATCGATAAGCAACACTGACTGATGAGATGTCCATAAAATCCATTTCAGTTTGGATGTATCTATGTAGAGCCCCACGGTATTTCAGAACCAAATTTCGTTCGAAGTCTTTGATACCCAACTTGGTGTGCAAGGTATGGAAGGTATTGGTGAACTCCAGAACTTCTTGGCCCCTCACTTGCCGCAGTGTGGTCCATCTCATGTATTGGTCTTCATAGTTTCCAATAGGGTAATATTGTTCCTTTACCGCATCCACGAAAAAATTCCAACTGGGCTCAACCCCATATATTCCAGACTCCTCTGTGTAACTTTGTTCCCAGTAAGTTTCCCACTAATGTTTGACATGAGGGAGAGCTGTAAGGAGTGAAAAGGTGATCTTTTCTCTGTCGGAAAAATTGTGAACAGAGAAATAACCTTCTAGCAGATTTAACCATTTGTCTAGGGCTTCTGCATCTATCCGTCCTTCAAATACAGGAATATCAAAATTAACTTGTACCTTGAAAGGTGAGGTACTTCCAAAGTGGCCTATTGATGAAGATGTGTGTGTTGCTATCGATAGACTTTGAAGGATGTGGGAAAAATTCTCCATCATTTTGTCCCTCTGTTGTGTGAGAGCTTGCTCAAGCATCATACTGATAGGATCGTCTGCTCCATCATTTTTCTTTTCTTCCACCATTGAGGGTTTCTTGGGTGTGCGAGAGTGATTTTCCTTAAGAAAGACAAGCTCGAGACCTAAATTTCTATACTCGGACCTCGTTGGGGACATGCATTGAAAAACGATCAAGAGTAGCCTGTTTTGATACCATTGATCCAGATTATTTTCAGCACGAAATGAGAGCGGAGATAAAATAAAGAAATGCATAGAGATATCGCGGATATCCAATAATATAACATAAATGTATCAGAGATGCAACCATAAAAACAGAGATACAGTAATACATGATTTCTATTAATGAAATAAATGTACAGAGACTCTAAAAATACAGAGTGAAAGACTCACTAGAATGGTGACAGCTTATCTTTGAGAAGAGGTGTGACGGCTACTCGCATTCACAAGAAGATGATTACAATGAGGATCTGAAGGCATTTTTACAATAAATAGGAATGCCAAAAACCCTATACATCCAAAAACCTAACCTTAGGAGATGAAGTGCCAAAAGTCATGTGGGCCTCGTTTGGGTAAGTTAGTACATCAATTTCCTGGGGTCGTAACTTTTGCATACGATCTTTGTTTTAAGAACATGATAGCCCATTGGAAAGGTATCGTCAAGGAAATTAATTTAGGGATATAAAATATATACCTTTTCTATAATTGAGAACCTCGATCCTGAAAAACCTTCATTTAGGCCCTCAAAATGGCCCTGGAAGTTAAAAAGAACTAAAAATAGTAAGTTACCAAAATTACCAGAAAACTGTTTTGAGCTAGTTGGAAAAGGTGGGTGGCCACCGATATCCACCTGGATCAATCCTCCCTCATTAGGAATCAGTTGTCTCCATTGCGTTGAGTGCCTGGGTGAGAGGGAAAAGTGTTTGCTGAATCTGCATCTTGATGAGATGCTTGCTTTGTTGGTGAAGTTGCACTGCTTAGCTTGTTGAAGGTTGTCACAAAGATGTGGCTGGAAGGGTTGGACCTTTTTAACCAGTCTGGCTATATGAGATGCATGTGTGTAGAATGAATCTTTACACTTTGCTGCAATCTTGTCAACCTGCTTCTATTGGATAAAAGGTGCTTGGGTCGAGGCTATAGTGGTTGTAGTGTCCTTTTGTTCCCCTTTAGAACATATTGTGAAGAAACTAAATTTTGCAGTATGAGATACTACCTTGCGGCACTGTTTAGGTGGAACAATAGTTGGAACTACCTCTGGTATTCTATAGAAATGACCCCTTAAAGTAACTATGACACTATGGGGTCTAGACTCATAATCAACATGGTGTCTCCACATATATGGTTGTCCCAAGAGGACATCACAGACATCCAGTGAGGAAACATCATATAATACCTCATGCTTGAAGGGTTGAATGCCATATGATAATCGACACTGTTGGTTGACACGAAGATATTGTCCTTAGCGAAGCCACCCGATGTTGTATGGCTGCAGGTGTGGTCCTGTCGGGAATCCCATTTGTTTGACATCCTATGATGAGATGAGGTTCTTCTGGCTTCTGCTATTAACAATAAAATGCAGAGGTGTCCCATTCACCTACATCTATGAAAGAGAAAAGTTGCTCCCCTTCTTCTAGATCTGTTGGTTCTTCTAGTTGATTTGTTGCAGTCTTGATAATAGCAGTGGGGTCTACGTCGATGATCTGTCTTTTACCAGTATTTTCAGAATCAGATTCTGAATTAGGGTTTGGCTCCTTGTCTTTGATCTCGACCACCAATGAATGTTTTGAACGACATTCATCGGTGTTGTGCGATGGGCTTTTGTGGAAATCACATCATTTTCCAGTGTCCTTCTTTGTCTTCCCGTGACCTTTATTTTCCTATGGCTTGGACTGGTTTTTGGGAGATTGTTTGTTAGGGTCATCTTTGTCATACTTTGGTTGTTGCATATTTTCAGACTTGAACTCTCATTTGTTCTAGTGCTTAAATTTCTCCTCGATTTTAACAACATATCGATAAGCAACAACGAGTGATGAGATGTCCAGAAAATCCATTTTAGTTTGGATGTATCTGTGCAGAGCCCCACGATATTTCAGAACCAAATGTTATTTGGAGTCTTTGATACCCATCTTGGTGGGCAATTTATTGAAGGTATTGGTGAACTTCAGAATGGCTTGGCCCCTCTCTTGCTGTAGTGTGGTCCATCTCATGTATTGGTCTTCATAGTTTCCAACAGGGTAATATTGTTCCTTTACCGCATCCATAAAACAAATCCAAGTGGGCTTGGCCACATATATTCTAGACTCCTCTGTGGAAATTTGTTCACAGTAAGTTTCTCACCAATTTTTGACATGAGGGAAAGCTTTAAGAAGTGCGAAGGTGATTTTTTCTCTATCAGAAAAATTGTGAACAGAGAAATCACCTTCTAGCATATTTAACCATTTGTCTAGGGCTTCTACATCTACTTGGCCTTCAAATACAGGAATATCAAAATTAACTTGTACCTTGAAAGGCGAGGTACTTACAAAGTGGCCACTTCATGAATATTTGCATGTTGCTATCGGCAGGTGTTGAAGGATGTGGGAAAAATTCTCCATCATTTCATCCCTATGTCGCGTGAGAGCTTGCTCAAGCAACATACTAATAGGATCCTTTGCTCCATCATTTTTATTTTCTTCCACCATTGAGGGTTTCTTGGGTGTGCGAGAGAAATTTTACTCAAGAGATACAAGATTGAGACCTAAATTGCTATACTCGTACCTCATCGGGGACATGCACCGAAAAACGATCAAGAGCAGCCTACTCTGATACCATTGATCCAGATTATTTTTGGCACGAAATGAGAGAAGAGATAAAATAAAGAAATGCACAGAGATATCATAGATATCAAATAATATAACATAAATGTATCAGAGATGAAGCCATAAACACAGAGATACAGTAATGCACAATTTCTATTAATGAAATAAATGTACAAAGACTATAAAAATACAGGGTGAAAGACTCGCTAGAATGGTGGTATCTTATCTCTGAGAAGAGATGTGACAGCTACTCACATTCACAAGAATATGATTACAATGAGGCTCTGAAGGCATTTTACAATAAACAGGAATGCAAAAAACCCTATACATCCAAAAACCAAACCCTAGGAGATGAAGCGCCAAAACTCATGTGGGCCCTGTTTGGGTAAATTAGTACATCAACTTCCTAGGGTCATAACTTTTGCATACGATCTCCATTTTAGGCGCATGATAGACCGTTGGAAAGGTATCATCGAGGAGATTCATTTAGGGGGATTAATAAAATGTTTTACCTTTTATTGAGAACCTAGATCCCGAAAAAACTTGATTTAGGCCCTCAAAATGGCCCCGGAAGTTAAAAACTACTAAAAGTAGTAAATTACCAAAATTTCCAGGAAACTGTTTTGAGGTAGTTGGAAAAGGTGGGTGCCACTGATATCCACCTGGGTCAATCCTCCCTACTTAGGAAGAAATTGTCTCCATTGCGTTGTGTGACTGGGGGAGAGGGAAAAGTGATTGATGAATCTACATCTTGATGAGATGCTTGCCTTATTGTGGAAGTTGCATTGCTTAGCTTGTTGAAGTTTGTCACGAAGATATGGATGGAAGGGTTGGAACTTTTTAACCAGTTTGGCTACATGAGATGTCTGGGTGCAGTAGGAATCTTTACACTTTGTTGCAATCTTGTTGACCTGCTTCTGTTGGATAAAAGGTGCTTGGGCCGAGGTTGTAGTGGTTGCAGTGTCCTTATGTTCCCCTTTTGAATAGATTGTGAAGAAGATGAATTTTGCAGTATGAGATACTACCTTGCGGCACTATTTAGGTGGAACAATACTTTCAACTACCTTTGGTATTCTATAGAGATGACCCCCAAAAGAAACAATGACACTACGAGCTTGAGACTCATATATAACATGGCATATTCAAATATATGGTTGGCCCAAGAGGACATCATAGACATCCATTGGGGAAACATCACATAATACCTCATCCTTGAAGTGTTGGATGCCATATGATAATTGACACTATTGACTGACACAGAGATATCATCCTTGGAGAAGCCACCTAATGTTGTATGGTTGCGGGTGTGGTGTTGTCGAGAATCCCAATTATTTGATGATCTCTATTGAGATGAGGTTCTTCTGGCTTCCACTATTAACAATAAAATGCAGCAGGGTCCCCTTCACCCACATTTGTGAATGAAAAAAGGTGCTCCCCCTCTTCTGGATCTGTTGGTTCTTCTAGTTGAATTGCTGCAATCGCTATAATAGTAGTGGGGTCTGCGTCGATGATCTGTCTTTTACCAGTATTTTCAGAATCAGATTTTGAATCAAGATTTGACTCCTTGTATTTGATCTTGGCCACCAATGACTGTTTTGAACAATATTCATTGGTGTTGTGCGAGGGGATTTTGTGGAAATCACACCATTTTCCATTGTCCTTCTTTGTCTTCTCGTGACCCTTCTTTTCCTGTGGCTTGGACTAGTTTTTGGGAGACTGTTTGTTAGGGCCGTCTTTGTCATACTTTGGTTGTTGTGGATTTGCAGACCCAAACTCTCGTTTGTTGTGGTGCTTCAATTTCTGCTCGATTTTAACATCATATCAATAAGCAACACTGAGTGATGAGATGTCCAGAAATTCCATTTCAGTTAGGATGTATCTGTGTAGATCCCCACAGTGTTTCAGAACCAAATGTCATTCGGAGTCTTTGATACCCAGCTTGGTGTGCAAGGTATAGAAGGTATTGGTGAACTTGAGAACTGCTTGGCCCCTCTCTTGTTGTAGTGTGGTACATCTCATGTATTGGTCTTCAAAGTTTCCAACAGGGTAATATTGTTCCTTTACCGCATCCACAAAAACATTCCAAGTGGGCTCATCCCCATATATTCCAGACTCCTTTGTGGAACTTTGTTCCCAGTAAGTTTCCCACCAATGTTTGATATGTGGGAGAGATTTAAGGAGAGCGAAGGTGATCTTTTCTCTATCGAAAAAATTGTGAACAGAGAAATAATCTTCTAGCAGATTTAACCAATTGTCTAGGGCTTCTGCATCTATCTATCCTTCAAATACAAGAATATCAAAATCAACTTGTACCTTGAAAGGAGAGGTACTTCCAAAGTGGTCTCTTACTGAATATGTGCGTGTTTCTATTGGCAAGTGTTGAAGGATGTGGGAAAAATTGTCTATCATTTCGTCCCTCTGTCACGTGAGAGCTTGCTCAAGCAACATACTGATAGGACCATCTACTCCATCGTTTTTATTTTTTTCCGCCATTGGGGGTTTCTTGGGTGCACGAAAGAGATTGTCCTCAAGAAATACAAGCTCGATACCCAACTTGATATACTCAGACCTCATCGGGGACATGAACAGAAAAATGATCAAGAGCAGCCTACTCTAATACCACTGATCCAAATTATTTTTGACACGAATTGAGAGCAAAGATAAAATAAAGAAATACACAGAGATATCATGGATATCCAATAATATAACATAAATGTATCAGAGATGAAACCATAAACACAGAGATATAGTAATACACAATTTCTATTAATGAAAGAAATGTACATAGACTGTAAAAATACAAAGTGAAAGACTCGCTAGAATGGTGACAACTTATCTTTGAGAAGAGATGTGACGGCTACTCGCATTCGCAAGAAGGTGATTACAATGAGGATCTGAAGGAATTTTTACAATGAATAGGAATGAAAAAAACCATAGACATCTAAAAACCTAACCCTAGGATATGAAGCACGAAAATTCATGTGGGCCCTGTTTGGGTAAGTTAGTACATCAACTTCCTGGGGTCGTAACTTTTGCATACGATCTCTGTTTTAGGCACATGAAAGCCCGTTTGAAAGATATCGTCGAGGATATTCATTTTGGGGACTCAATCAGAGCCTTTGGATATAATTGAGAAACTCAATCCTAAAAAACCTTCATTTACGCCCTCAAAATGGCCCCAAAAGTTAAAAATTGCTAAAAATAGTAAATTACCAAAATTGCTAGAAAATTGTTTTGAGCCAGTTGGAAAAGGTGGGTGGCCACCAATATCCACCCAGATCACATTCAAGGCTCAAGGATATTTCTTAAGAACATAAAGAGATTTCTAAAGGAGAGAAACAAGGATGGATTCATTTTGGACACAGTGAAGATGTTTTTTTGTGTAGATTTATGTTAAGAACCAAATATCAAAATAGCATAAAAACCTCACAATAAGTACTCAACACCTTGAAAAAGAGAGAAATTCAGATAATAAGCCTCTTCAAGGAGGAAAAATCCTTATACAACACATGAATTCACACATGATTCCAAATGAAAAGGTCTCCTTGGTATATATAAGAGGCTGTGAGGTGTAACTAATGGAACCAAGATGACATAAATAAAATAAAAATACTAATGTAATATGCCCCAATTAAGGGGTAATGTGCCATAGTTTAGGGGTTAACATGTCCCTCCCCTTCAGACAAGTGTTGTCCTCAATGCTTGAGTATTTCTGGATGCTTATGTATAAAAGATTCATCTTTCCATGTGAAATCTTCAACATGTAGTTTCTTCCACTTAATGAGATACTCTGAAATTGATCTATTCCTTAGATAGTGAATTCTTATGTCAGTGATAGCTTCATGCTCCAATATGATTTTTCCTTCCTCATCAATTTTTGGCAATATATTTTGAATTGGGATCTTGTCACCTATAACCTTCTTTAATCATGAAACATGGAAAACTGGGTGTACTCGCGAAGATGCAGGCAACTCCAATTTGTATGCCATAGTACCAATATTTTGCAACACCTTATAAGGGCCATAGTACTTCGGTGATAATTTATTATCCTTCTTAGATTTATTGAGAGACATATGTTTGTATGTTTTTAGTCTTAAAAATACCCAATCCCTTTATTCAAAACTTCTTTCACTATGATGTTGATATGCTTCTTGTTTCATACGATTCTATGCCATGGTTTGGTTGTCATTTAAGAGTTGGAGAACGTCTTGTTGATGTTCGATGTGATATTCCACTGCTTGAAACTTAGATTTTTCTTCGAGAGAAGAATTTATGGATGGTTGGTGATATCCATAATGCGCCATAAATGGTGTCATTTTTGTTGCAACATTAAAGGAAGTGTTATACCACCATTTTTCCAAGGGTAACCAATTGAACCATTGTGTTTGTTTATCAGAGACAAAGAAACGAATGAATCCTTCCAAACATGTGTTCACTATATTAGTGTGTCCATCAAATTGAGTATGATAAGATGAGCTATAATCCAATTGAGTACCCAAACAAGAACATAACCATGTCCAAAAATGTCCAGTGAAGATGGGATCTCTGTCACTTACAATAATCTTTGGGATTCCATGTATCTTTTCAACTATCTCCATGAATGTGGTAACAAATGTACTGGCTTTGAAAGGATGAGAGAGTGCACAAAAATGTGCATACTTGGTGAGTCTATCAACAATCACCATGATGACACTCTTTCCTTCAGACTTCAGTAACTTTGTGATGAAATCCATAGAAACTTCCTCCCAACACTGACTTGGAATGGTTAATGGTAGTAAAAGACTTGCGGTCTTAATTGTTTCCACCTTATTTTGTTGGAAAACCAAATTCTGCCACAAACATTTGAACATAAGTTTTAAGTCCATCCCCAAAAAAATTCCTCTTGACCCTGTGATAAGTTTTCAAAGATCTTATGTTCCCTTCTACTAGAGAGGTGTGCAATTCCAAAAGTACCTTTTGTTTGAGTTGGGAGTTCTTACATAAATATAAGAAATATTTGTAACATAGTGAATCGTTTTTCCATGTAAATGTATTGGATGCACTGGAATCACACTGTACCCTTTGAATGAGAGTCCACACTTCTTCATCATTCTTCCATTCATCCCTTGCTTTTTTTATCCAAAAAGGTTGGATGATAGAGATAGCATAGATAAATGCCTCAACATATTCATCCTTTCATGAGAGTATATCTAGCATAAAATTTTGATTCCATTTTTTGTAGATGATTTCAAAGTCATAACCCAACATCTTGGTCACCCATTTTTATTTCTCTTCTGGATATAGTCTTTGTTCCAAGAAGTATTTAAGACTATCATGATCCATTTTTACCTTGAAATTCCTACCTATTAGGTAAGGGCACCATTGCTTCAATGCATGTAGTATTGCCATCATTTCCTTCTCATAAATGGGTTTTTGTAATTCCTTTCCCTTGAGCGACCGACTTTCAAAATCAAGGGGCATTCCTTCCTGCATTAGAAAAACACCAATTCCATTCCCTGAGGCATCACATTCCACAATAAAGATTTTTGTGAATTCTAGTGTGATCAAGACAAGAGATTTTCAAGTTTCCTCTCTAATTTGTTCAAAATCTTGAGTTACTTCTGGAGTCCATGAAAATGCATCCTTCTTAGTTAATGTAGCTAAAGGTGTTTCTATTCTTCCATAGTTTTGAACAAACTTACGGTAATAACCTTTCAAACCAAAAAATCCTCTAATATTCTTCAATGTTTTTGGATTCAACTAATCCATCATGGCTTTAATATCGATAGGGTCTACCTTGACACCTTCATGATACACAATATGACCCAAATATTCTACCTCCTTCACCCCAAAGAATCATTTGGACGATTCAGAATATAGTTGTTGCTCCTTTAGTAGTTGTAGCACCCTGTCAACATGTCGAACATGATCTTCCCAAGACTTTCTATGGATTAGTATATCATCAAAAAATACTAACACAAATTTTCGATGGAAGGGCTTGAAAATGGAATTGATCAACCCTTGGAATGTGGAAGGTGCATTCGTAAGGCCAAAAGGCATGATGAAAAATTTATAATGGCCTTCATGAGTTATGAATGTTGTTTTGGGGATATATTCTTCCTTCATTCTAATATGATTATACCTTGAACGAAGATCCAACTTTGTGAAGTAGATTTTTCCATGTAGTTGATCTAAAAATTCATCAATGACGGGAATGGGAAACTTATCTTTATTGGTGAACTTGTTGAGCTCTCTATAATCTGGACACATACACCATGACCCCTCTTTCTTGAGTACCATCACCACAGGTGCAAAGTAAGAACTTTGGCTAGTTATAATAATGCCAACCTCTAACATTTCTTCAACCATATCCTCAATTTCACTCTTCTGGGCATAAGGGTATCTATAAGACCTGATGTTAGGAGGAACACTCCCAGGAATTAAGTGAATAGAATGATCATGATCACACGTGTGTGGAAGACCTATGGGAATATATTTAAATACTTTGGAGTTCTTATCAATGATCCCTTAGAGATCTAGGGGAATATATGGCTTAGATTTTTGAACATATAGTGAGCATAGTTGTACAATTACACCCTGATGCCTCTTTTTAAATAAGTTTTTCATGCCATTAGAGATTATCACCTTAATGGGTTTCCTTTTGATGCCCCTCAACTCAAATTCCTTTCCTTCCAATGAAAATTTCATGAAAAGTTCTTGAAAATTAAAATCCAATGTTCCCAATAATTGTAACCATTAGATCCCTAGTAAGACATCAACACCACTCGTGGGTATATAAATCATTGGACTATTCATTACATATTCCCCCATAGTAAGATTGATCTTATGTAATTTTCTTGAGAAATTGATAGTTCCTCCATTTGAAATCATTACTTGAAACTCTGGCATTGGATATATAAAGCAATTGAGAGCTTTGGTTAATTTACAGTGAATGAAATTATGAGTACTACCGGAATCAATTAGCACTATTACCTTTTTATTTTTGACATATCCTTCGATCTTGAGATTTTGATGTGTTAATTCCAACCAATGCAGAACATGATATGGAGGGACTCATCTGCTCAAAATAAATGTTTTCAACATCTTCATCTTGAGATGGTTCTTGTACTTATTCTTGTTCTTCTTCCTCTTCACAATCTATGTAGAATAATTTATTCTCACCACACTCATGTCCCTTACTGTAAGTTCTATCACAATTAAAGAATAAACCTTTTGTTTTTCTTTCCTCTAACTGTTGAGGTGTCAAACTTGTAGGTTGAGGTGGTTTAGAAAAAGGAACATTATTCTCTTGATAGATATCAGGGGTGGTCCTTCTAGTAGCCATAGCCAAATTTTTAATTTCAACATTTCTTTCCACCTTGAACACATTCTCCAATGATTTGGGTTCCCAAATGAAAACCTCATCTTTAATGTTATCCTTTAAATTTCCTATGAAGACATCAATCAGGTTCTCATATGGAATATCCATTACCTTTATATTCAATCTTTGGAAGTTATCAATGTGCTCTGCAATTGAACCCCTTTGATTGAGATTTATCAATTGGATGAAGAAGGTATTGCTCCTTGTATCCTCATAGTGTGATATCATTTCTTTCATGAGAATTGTGCAAGTGACAAGTGATTTGCGAGAAAAAATCCATCGATACCACACACATTGATTGGGTTCTAAATATAAGGACACAATTGATACCTTTTGTGTGTGAGGCACATCATGTAGGTCAACGAATTGCTCCATTTGGAGTATCTATGTGATTGGATCCTTTCCATCAAAATTCCTCATATCAATGCTAGGAAAATGGTTGGTATTCAACCCAAAGCTGGAGTTTCTCCAGTCTTGATTCATCTTCATTGTGTCCTCATCATGAAGTTCATGGGATACATTGTCACTTTCAAGTGGCCTCTCTATTAGAATTTTTTTAACCCTTCCATGATTTCCCCTTTTAATCCATCCATCGTAGTATCCATCATCGCTTCCTTCTTGGATTCAGTTGAATCCATCATCCTTTGTAGTTCATATTTTGTTACTGCATTCTTTGTAAATCATCTATATCCTTGTGCATTCATTCACTTTCATCAAGAGTTCAAGTAGGACTGTCTGAGGGATTATTTGGTGTAGAAGTTCCCTTTTTTGGTCGCATGTTTTCTGTTAGCACTCTGTAAATTTGTTCGGTTTAGAAAACAAATGACATAGGTAACCTACAAACTAACTTTAAGACTGGAAACTAGCCTTTCCAATCTAGAGAGGGCTCTCTCTGAGACTTAGTCGCTAATCAATAATGACTTTGAATTGTCAGCTAGATTTACGTGTTTACGAAATGTTTCTGGTTTTGTTAGCAAGGAAATAAAGAACCATGGGCTATGGAGTCAACCTCCTGAAAGAGAGAGAAATCAATGACTTGGTAAATGAAACTTTGAGAGGATAAAGGATAAATAGGCAATGATATTTCATTTTAAATGTCATCGTGCATGGCGGGATAAAGGAATATATAAAGAAAACCAGAGCACCATTAGAGATGAATTCTAACTTGCTTAGAAGAAAGACAAAAGAGTTTAAATGGAGAAGTCTATAGCACTACGGGATGAATTTTAGACTCATTAAACGTTCCAATTTAAACAAAGGGAGATGCATGAATAATACAGAAAACATGAAGTACATACATAGATAGGATCACAATACATCAAAACACCACCATTAAAATCTTCTCATCAAAGCCTCCAGACTTCTGCATTATATTTCAGTTGGATTGAAAGATTACATTCAAGATTCCTCTGTCTACACTACTTTTCCAACCCAGCTTACATTAAAAATATATAATATATAGAAAAAACTACTCCCTTGGGATGCTATGCCTCAAAATACTTCTCCTAGAATTTTGGATTTGGTTACTCATTGCTAGATGGCCTTTCGAATAGAGTTTACTAAAACTAAAATCTTGATTTCACCCAATCATGTCATAACCGATGTCCTTGTATTGATAGTTCAATCATGAGTAATATTCAATCATCATCTTCTGATGCATGGACGTTTCTCTTACGGTGTGTGCAAGTGATCGAGTGCACTATCGAAAAATCTACCACCTTATGTAACAAGCTCTAGTAGTTGTTGCATGATCACTGGCTGTAGCATGCACGTGGCAAGTTGGTGTGGTATATGTCTATTTTTTGTCGCTCGTGCGCTCTAGGTGGCAATGATGACTGGGAGGCCATGCATCTCCTCCAAACTGGCATGTGGTTTTCTTACACTTGTCCTCCTCAATAGGTATGTTTACATCATCTGTGCGATGAATATTCATCGCATGGGTGACTCATCAAACTTCTTGTTTACCGGTAGGAAACATGAAACGTGGGGAGAAATATTCTGTGCCATGATAAAAAAATACAAAATGGGGTTGTCTTCACTCATGCCTTTGGCCTCACCTACATCCTTAATACTCTGAGTTTTTTCCTAAGAGACCAGTTTCGTCGGTTCATATTCTTCAGTTTTCTCCATAAGACCACATTCCCCTTCATATTTTCTTGAGCGCTGATGAGAGCTGCACAGGTGTTATCCATAGTTGGTCCACACTGCTTGAAGTGATATGTGATTCTTTCCTCTGACACCCTTTGTTCCTCCCACAGTTGAATGATTATGTATTGCGCCTCTCTGAGCTGTCTTTGAGCCAATTTGCATTCCCTTCTCGACTCTATGACATTGTCGCTTAAATAGTCCTTTCTATCGAATGTTTTCTCAATTCTCTGTTCTCCTGATACAATTTGACAATAGCGAGTTGCGCTTTCTTTAGTTGTTGTGACGACTCTTGAACCTCCACTTTTTTAGTGCCTAACCTTCTTCGTATTTCAGTAATTCCACTGCTTGAACCTTCAACAAGTTCTAAAAAAATAATGCGCATGAGTAAATTCTCAGGATGAGGCTGGGTGCGCGGTTCGCTCGGAGCCTGGGTCTCCTCGGGATTCCTGAACAACCTTGGCTTTCCTCTTTTCTAGGGTGTGAGCTGGTGGGATGAAGAATCTTCTATTTCCCTTCCTTTTCCCATGGCCTCTTCCATTCTTTCCCCTACACCATGGAAATATGTTTCCCTCATGGATAGGAGAAAGTCTCCTTTGGGGTCCCTGGGGATGTCGGCTAAAATTAGAAATGAATCCCTGTCTTTGTCTAGTTGTCTCAATCCTTCGACTACCAACAACTTGATCAATGATAGATGGAATAATTTCTTCCTCGGTTGGTCAACTTCGGCCTGGACGTTGTTTGCCATCCTTTCTAGGCTTCTATGCAAGAATAAAGGTAAGTTCAAAGGATTTTTCCCTGTGAAGTGCATCGACAGTCTGATGTGATATGGGTATACTTTGTCAAACTTTCCTTCACATGTGAAATACCTTCTAATCACCTTTAGGAGATTTTAAAAAGGCTCTCAAAGACACTGACTCAGAACACCCTCTCTAATTTTCCCATTTAGGAATTTTTTCTTGATAAAGTATTCATATCATAATACATCTAAAGGCATGCCTTTAGACCACTTTTCACCATGCGGAGGGATCTCCATTGCAGGTGACAAAATTTCCTCCGTCACCTGGAATGTGATTCCCGCAATGGTTGCGTGTAACCCATTAAACCTGAGCACGAACTGTTTAGCCAACTTTACATTATATCCCTTGTTCTTTTCATAAAAGCACATGCATCTGACCTATTCAAAAGATGCCATGATCTCCGGATATTCGTTGATTAATACCATGTCTTGAGGCTCAGAGCTCATGGCCCTACCACTTCGCACCTTCTTTATTATGCTTTGGGATGTTTTCATGATGTAAATGTGTATTTGTTTCATGCATGTGGTAATGAACGATAATGATATAATTAATAGAGACCTGTTGGAAAGGCAGTGACAAAAAATTTTCACGACACAAAAAATCAACTCTAGGAGTCCACTGCATGGCCACAAGGTGCGATAAAAAGTTTTGGCGTAGAAGGAGATCGACGTGATAAGAAACAACAATGGTAGGTTCGTCGCAGTAGGGAAGCACGACGAAAATTTTTGGCATGGTGGAAAGGAGCTGAGAGAATTGTTGTGAGACAAAGAATTTAGATGCGGAAATAAATTTAGCATGATAGGAAGAAAATCCAAAGAAGAGAGGTTGATTTCCAGAAGAACTATCGTCCGATGCACTAGCTCACATATAACTCTAATAGGCTTCAAACAATGACTGAAAATGAAGGAGACACGACAACTTGAATGAACAGACTCATAATACAAATGATGGAAATCAACCTTCCCACAATGAAAGGACCCATGACTTGCAGAAAAAACCACAGACCACGAACAAATTCGAAAGGTAAACGAGAAACATGCAGGGTGATCAGTTTTTATAATTGAATGGGAAAGGGATGGAATCATGGCAGAGGACGATAAATCCATGGTGACGAGAATTTTGGAAGAAGGTTGAATATTTGCGTAGCAAACTTGCATGATGGGTACACTTTGAAGTGTGCAAAGTACATATGATACGAGTTGTAGAGTATACGTGATATGAGCATCGTGATTTATTAACCTTTCTAACTTCATAATTAGGTGATGATGGTTGTTTTATCCGTCGACGTGACCTTTATTCCAACAACTTGCCTCGACCTCTAGCACATAAATTCCCCCTTTCTGATAGGACTCAATATTTTTGGAAAGGGACCTTTACAAGCTACACATGACTAATCATGATGCCCTTTCCTGACTCCAAGGGCCAGACCTGCTACTTGTTGATTTCAACCCATTTGTTATTCAATACCTCACTTCACATGCTTTGACACATGAACTGTGACTCATCTAGGACTGAATCTACCTGTAAGCATTACGGTGCTAACATTTTCCAAGTATCTCTGTAAGGTAGGAATTCCTAATTGGATTAGGCAGAGGTCCTCACAGAAAAAGGAGTGTCAGGTGCTATAGCTCTCTGATATACATGTACGGTCCAACAATAGTATTCGTTCCAATATCTCAGGCCACTAACTAAAAAGCATTGACCATGCCCTTAGACATATTATTTGAATACCCAGGTATTAGAGAGTGATCTCCCTGTGTGTTTTTCTCGGTTTACTATAGAAACAAGATGACCAAATGGTTTACTTGATTGGTCTCAGGATTCTAGGAGGTCTCTCGATATACAATAGGTATGTGGGATCTCAAATCCATAGTAGTGATGTCTAATGCACAATATTTATAAAGGGGCCTTTTGATATACTCTAGGTACATGGAAGGACGACATTGTCCCCGGGTTGTAGCATTGACAAGTAATGGTAGCTCCTACATTTAGAGAAGACGAAATATGCATGTACCTAAAAATACCTAAGATTCTCCCAAATTTGTATGATAGTCCTTTTATCCCACTTTATTCCACTTTTTGAATCACCTCAATTGGATATTATAGTCAAAATATATGCAAATTTCTAAAAAGCAAACACACCTTTTAAAACCCTGATTTGGAGACGGTTATGCTATCCAAACTTTCTTCTGCTATAGCTATGCAATTTTATCCATTCTGAGTCTAAAAATTTGGCCTGAGGTATCCTGATGTGTCTTTTTTCCAACCCAACAGGTTATACCAATATTGGATTCTCCAAGAGAATTTTATGATAACTTTCCCAAGATGTGCTCATTGTTTTCTTTTTTAGGAGAGCAAACTTGTACGGCCTTCCACGTGTCACTGTATTCACTTCAAAACTTTAAATTTTCACCAGTAGTACTTTGTTTCATACCCTAATGAATGGAATAGGTCTCACTCAATTTGGAGGTCTGTAGCTTCATGTATAACAATTTTCCCAAGAACACCTCTTTTAGACTGAAATTTGGACCAACCAAAAGGCCTAATTTCCTCAGAGAAAAAATTTCAGAGCACAATGAATAAAGGGATGAAATTTTTACACAACATAATTCACTATTCCACCTTCATACTATACAAATTTCAAAACCTAAAACCAATCCAAAAAAATTGGGAGTGAAAATTCCAAGAAGACATGTTTCAAACTAGTTTCAAGACTTCTAAAAAACCCTAACTTGAACAGAATGTATCTCCAAAAATATAACAAACCAAGATCTTAAATTTGGGCCCAAGTTATCTATATATGTCTTGTCTACACCATATAAATTATAGATCCTGAAACCTTCCATACAAAATGTTGTAGCGAAAATTACAAGAATACTTGTCTTGAAGAAGAGAGTCCTAAGGATTGTGTAGGTTTGATACCAAATGGTAATAACCAGATATCAAAATAGCATAAAAAACTCAAAATAAGTACTCAATGCCTTGAAAAAGAGATAAATTCATATAATAAGCCTCTTTGAGGGGGAAACCTCCTTATACAACATATGAATTCACAAAAAAAGATGATTCCAAATGAAATGGTCTCCTTGGTATATATATGAAACTAGGAGGTACAATTAAAAGTAATGGACCTAGGAAGACATAAATAAAATAAAAATACTAATGTAATATTCCCCAATTAAGGGGTAATGTGCCACAATTTAGGGATTAATAATTTATTCT
>ML792789.1:151521-163164 GCA_009831015.1 Picea engelmannii | reverse complement strand
ATTTCTTTCCTTGCATCTACATCTTGATTGATCATATTAGTGCATTTCATATTTCATTTTTCTCTACTTGCATATTGATTTCATGCTTAGTTTAGAAATTTTTGAAAAAATGCTAAAATTTTCTTTTCTAGATTAGTTTTCATGTGGATTTTGATGTATATGTATGAAAAGTGATAGAAAAACCCTATATTTACGATTTTTTGTTTAAGTGTAGGCATAGTTCTACTAGGAGATGATGCAGTTCTCATGCACTCTATGACGAACACATATCCCCAATTAGGAGCACCATTTTGTCGGATAACTAAGGAGATCATGTCCTAAGGCCCTCAAGTTGAATATGGAGTGTCAAGAGACCACATGACCAACATTTTCCACTTTCACAGACAAAAGCCTTCTCTATCACCATATTTTGATCCAATGTTAGTGCATCCACCACACCAACTAGCTTTTGGAATTTAGATGGGTCTTGCTCCATGCAGTACAAGTCAGGTATTGTGGCGGGTAATCACCCTAGTATTTAAGGAATTTATACATGTTGTATTTGAGCTACTTTTGATTATATAATGCATGATTGGACATTAAGCTTTCAAACCTATTTTGCCTTGGTGAGTATCATAGATTTCCTAGTAAGTGTCCAACCTTTGGTAAAGGCTTGTGACTGGGAGTCCCTTGAGGGGTTATCACACCATTCCCGACCATACTTACCACTTTCCACTTATTTCACTCCCACCATATTGTCTTCTTCTAGGCCCTTTGATTTTAGTGACCCAATAAGGACATGTACTTGATTTTATGGGAAGAAGGTAATGCAGGCCTAGAGGGATTACTATTGGCTAAAAAGATAAAATCTTGGATATAGACCTTCCAGATTCTTCATCCAAAGATACCCAAGAAATGCAATGAAACGATTCTCTGTAAGAAAAGGGGGACCTACAAAAATAGGTGATAATGAATTCTTAAGGGGTTAGTAGGAGTATGTAAGGTCTCATCACAAGTCCAACTATCATGATCATGGGTATTTAGCGGTAGGACATTACCATCATCTGGTCACCAAGCTAGGGTAATGGATCTTAGTTACACAACTGAGAGAAAGGGGGTCTCATCATGAGTCATCCTTCTCATTTCTGTAAGGCATTTGTGCATGACACTGTCATTGTCTAGACACCATGCCAGGACTGATCCGAAAATGAATCTTTAAAAGACTTGGTTGAGTTTTAAGCATGTGTTAAATTACCATTCAAAAACTTAAATGAGGAAGGAGACTTAATGAAATAATGTTGCATACATCATAAATAATACATATTATAAATTAAACATAAGGAACAAAAAACCATAACAACAAGATTGTTAATGGAGTTCGACAAGGTTTCCTACGTCTTCGGGCCTTTGTCTTGGTGGGGGAGGCTTTCTTATTTATATCCAATGCTGAAAAATTACATTAGAAGTATCTCAAAAGGATTAAAAATTGGTCTGGATGTTCTCTTCTCGACCACAATAATCCAACACAACTGACTACACTGAAAAAGGTTGAGCGTAGCTCCCGGAAATGGCCTCCAAAGTTCACTTCCTCAATGACTTCCCTACATAAAAATGGCTTGATATTCACAATTTCTTCATCATTTTGTTGTCTCTAAACTTGAAAAACACTCAATCATGCCTTGATTATATATAATTTGAGTTGGGTGTTGAAATCCCAACTTCCCCCCTCTTTCTGGGCTCTTTTTAGGCTCAAATCCCATTTTCTAGGAAACAATCCATTAAAATTAGGCGTAGATTTGGTTAAATCCTCCAAATTTGGCCAAATTGTCCAAATTTAGCATAACAGGCGCAACCCCCAAATATCAGGCTTCTGGTTGTATGACGCCCCTTGTGACAAGAGCCCTAAGAATTCGACTTAACCCACATTGGGCAAATTCAGGCTTCCACATGGTGCCCTCTGATTGGGCCACATGTCACCCCCTGATTTGCCTGATCCATGTTAGCTTGCCTAGTCAGCATCCCACGTCAGCATCTGTACTGCCACATCACCTTCCTAGTCAACTTCCATGTCAGCATCTGTACTGCTACATCACCTACCCAATCAACATCTATATTGCCACTTCACCTACCTAGTCAACTTCCACGTCAACATTTGTACTACAACATCATCCTTATGTACATCCATGTCAACCTTTCATACAGTTCCATGTGTCACTTCCGTACAGTGCCATGTGTCATTATTTTACTAGTCCACATCATGCCTGAAAATGCCAAAAAAGAGTGACACATGTCACCTCTTAGTGATGCCATGTGTCCCTGCTAGCATCATCATGATGTCATGCTAACATCACTACCACGTACTTTTGACATCAACAGTATGGCATGTTGACTATTGACTTTGATTTTTTTTTCCTATTTGGGAAATCGATCAAAACACCATAACTTTAGCATACGGTGTCCATTTTTGGAAAAAACATATATGGCCGGAATTGACACGACGACACAATGGCACTGGTTTCATATGATTTCGAGAAATTTTATTTTGAAGCCTTCCTGGATCCATTTTGGATCATGCCTCCCCACTAAGACCTTTTGGTCCTCCAAAAGGGTATTAATCAGTCATCAAGTGTGGGATAGGCCTCCCCACTTGTCCTTTGTCTTTAAACTCTATCCTATGCACCTATCGCATAATAATAAATTGAAAAACAACCATGACAAATGGAAGCATACTGTTAGCCACTTGAACTCGTTCACATCTTTCTGAATCCACTACCATCCATGTAGAAAACATAAGCAACGATAACATCATAAATATGACTGAAACTGAACCAATACATTTGATGTGCTTGCATGACATTAACTCATATTGAAGTAAAGTATGATTGAATTCCCATCCTACAACCATCTCATTTTCATTCGTAAGATCAACTACTTTAATTGACACAATTATAGGTGTGTTTCTTGCATAAGATGTCTTCTTTAATTGTTCCATTGTTTGAATAGATTGATTTGCTTTTATGTGATGAGAATGTACACCATATTCATTGCCTTATTTAGTTAAGTGATATTGATTATGTTCCCTATAGAAGATTTATTTGCGATCGTATAAATAAGGGCTTCCTAAGATCATTACACATGTTTCTAGTGGCACCACATCACATGTTACTTCATCCACATACTTATATGTAATTGCAAATTTTATGATACATTGCTTTGTTATGGGAAATTTGTGATCTTTTCTTATCCAATTAAGTGAATAGGGTTTGTGATGCATCTTAGTGTTTAATCCCAATTTATTAACCACTTCTTTTGAAATTAAGTTAGATTGAGATCCACTATCTATCAATGTATCAATCTTAGTATGTTTCATTATGACCCTTATATGAAACAATTTACTTCTAGAATCATATCCATCACCAATTTTACCTGAAAAACCAACTGATGTGATCTTACTCTAATCACTTGAATCATATCCCAAGTCTGTTGGTCATGTTGTTGTTGCAATTGTTTGCCTCCCTTTTCTCTCTTTAAACCACTTTGGTCTCTTCTCTGGGTGCAACTACCAACAATGTTCATCATCATGCCCTTCTTTCTTGCAATGCTTGCAAGAGAGCTTCTCTTCCTTCACGGTCGTTGAACTTGATTTCTTTCCATTCCCCTTTCTTTTGTCTTCTTTCCTTGAAGACAATTCCCATGATACACCAACTCTTGTTGTCCCTGCTTCAATATACATTTCTTTGAAGATAAACCTCATAAAGATTAGTAGGTCCAAACATAAATACAACGTTACGAATATGTGCAGCTAAACCTCTTATATACTTCTTAAGAATTTCTTGTGTATGTAATGGAATATATAACATTAATGCCATCTTACAAAATTCATCTATGTATTCTTTCATTGTTTTTCCTTTTCTTAGTTTAATACTTTGCCATTCAATTAAAGCCTTTTCCTTATAACCCAAAGGACAAAACTACTTTCTAAGTGCATAAACAAAATCTTGCCATAATGGAAATACATTACCAACTTCCTGCATACCATGTTGCAACTTACTTTACGCCTATACGAGTGTTGTACTTGCAAGACGAAGCAATGCCAATTTGATTTGGGTTGCCTCATCTTTGATTTGTTGCACACTACAATAAACTTCCATATGTTTGATCCAGTTATCAAGCCTATTAGCATTGACTTCCCCATCATACATGGGCAATTCTAATTTTACATCAAGCTTAAGTAATGGCATATCATGCTTATGTTTATGAGAATGTTTTCTTGCGGTAGAAGTTGAATTTGTACTTGAAGAAGAAGAAGATGGAGGTGAAGGAGGTGAAGGAGGAAGTTTGGGAGGGTCCTCTCCTTATTCTCTTTTTTATTTCTTTGAATATTCTCGTTGAAAATGCCTCTTCCATTCCAAGTAATCATCATATAAGACCTTACCATCTCAGACATGGTGAAGAAAGTCTTTTGAAATTCTATCTCGTTCCAAGACATTCCTTACTCAGATGTCATCTTCTCACTTTGAGATACCCTCTTTCTCGATCCAATCTAATGATCCCCTTTTACAAGATAACCTTCACCATGATTTAGATTTTCCTTGGTAATCATGCAAACTCAAACAACCAATTGTCAACCTACTCTGATACCACTTGATCCAAAAATAAATCTATAAAATACTTGGTTGAGTTTTAACAATGTGTTAAATTACCATTCAAAAACTTAAATGAGGAAGGAGACTTAATGAAATAATGTTTCTTCTATCATATATAATGCATATCAGAAATTAAACATTAGGAGAAAAAAACCATAACATCAAGATTGTTAATAGAGTTTAGAAAGGATGCCTACGTCTCCAAGCATTTGTCTCAGTGGGGGAAGGTTTCTTATTTATATTCAATGATGAAAAATTACATCAGAATTATCTCAAAAGGATTACAAACTGGTATGGATCTATTCTTATCGACCTCAAGAATCTAACACAACTGATGGCACTGAAAAAGGTTGAGCAAAGCTCCCAAAAATGGACTCCAAAGTTTGCTTCCTCAATGGCTTCCTTGCAAAAAAATGGCTTGATATTCACAATTTCTTCATCATTTTGTTGTCTCTAAACTTGAAAAACACTCTATCATGCCTTGATTATATACAATTTGAGTTTGGGGTCGAAATCCCAACTTCCCCCCTCTTTTTGGGCTCAGGTCCCATTTTCTAGGAAACAATCCACTAAAATCAGACCCAGATTTGGTTAAATCTTCCAAATTTAGCCAAATCTGCCAAATTTAACATAACAAGCGCAACCCCCAAATGTTGGGCTCCTGGTCATATGGAACCCCTTGTGACCAGAGCCCCAAAAATTTGACCTATCCTGCATTGGGAAAATTTGGGTTGCCATGTGGCACCCTTTGATTGGGCCATGTGTCACCCTCTGATTAGCTCGAGCCACATCAACCTGCTACATCAGGTTTCTTAGTCAATGTCCCACATCAATATTCGTACTACCACGTCACCTACCACATTAGCATCAATACTTCCATGTCAACTTTCTAGTTATTTTTCACATCAACATCCACATTTCCATGCCACCTACCCAGTCAGCTACCACATCAGCATCCATACTACCACGCATGCCTTCCATACAATGCCACATGTCACTTTCGTACAATGCCACATGCCACTTTTTACTAGTCCACATCACGCCTGAAAATGACAAAAATGAGTGACATGTGTCACCTCCTAGTGTTTCCATGTGTCCCTACTGACATCATAATGATGTCACTGCCATGTACTACTGACGTCAGCAATACATCCTGTTGACTTTCACCTTTTTTGCCTCTTTGGGAAATTGATCAGAACGCGATAACTTTCGCATACGGTGTCCATTTTTGGAAAACATTATATGGTCGGAATCAACGTGACGAGCCTAATGCAATAGCGTTGGTCTCGTTCAATTATGATAAATTTGATTTTTAGGCCTTCTTGGATCCATTTTGGATCAAGGATAGTGGCCTTCAACATGTTCCTTAAAACATGAAAGAAACAAATAATGGAAAGATGATTGGCTTCGAAAACTTGCATCACAAATGAAGTTGCCACACACGCTCTATAAAGGAACCCATAAATGAGATAATATGATCCATTGTATGTCATTAAACTCATCGACCTATGAAGTCTAAACCCATTCAACCTCATCATCCACTACATGACCTTGAAAGGCCATCCTTCGGAGCATCCCCCACTTGAGGGATTTGGTCTACCCAATAGGAATTCTATGACACCCCTCCCATACTTAAACTTGGTCAATTATATAGGGGTTTTGAGCATTTTTTTAATTTGATGAGGTAGTTTTGATGCACATGTTTAGGTGCCCTGTGTATTATTTGTGGTTTTCACTTATTGTGATATATTTCACTTGAGATCTTTGGAGGGCATACCCTTTGTTTGTAGGGCCTTGCTTGGTGACTAGTTTTGGGAGAACAAGCCTAGATTTGGCTTCCATGGGGCAAGGAGCCCACAGGTTGGATGATGTAGGCCCCCACATCGGATCAGAGAGACAACTTTGGAGGCTTACATGGTATCATGGAGGATCTTATCCAGCCCTTAGCAGTGAAACGAATTACCTAGGAGAGGAAAAACATCATCTTTTGAGGGTTGACATCATGCTTGAAGGGTATGATGGTGGTGGAGTTATTGCATATTGACACTTGGCATATTTTCACCGAAGGAGACATGGATTGATCATAGCACTTGATGAAGAGGCTCAAGGAGCCCCAAAGACCTCCATTTTCCTCTCCAACGACTTGTTAAAGTGGTCAAAACGTCCCCTAAAGGGGTGACATCATGTTTCTTTTAGGGTTTCTATTGTGTTAAAGTGAAAATTAAATATTATTTTTTCATGCAAGGGGTAATATAAGGTGTAATGTCCCCAAGGCTGAGCCCTATTGTAAATCATGTCTATGAATTGTAAATATTGTGTATGAACTGTAATTCAAGTTTATTAGGCTGGTGAGTCGAGTTTTGATAAGCTGAGAGGGTTATGTATGTATTAGGCTGGAGAGCCTAAGTATCAAAATCCAGGAGCCTGATTTTTTTTGTATATGTAATCATGTAGAATTTTAATAAAATATAAACATCGATGCATGCGACCGACCACGAAGAAAGAGTGATGGGGGACTAAGCTTCCACAACATGGGTGAGAGAGAAAGGGGGGGCAAAGTGGTTGGAAGAGGGGCTAAGATGAGGGGGATTAAACCCTTAAGAATAATATTAAATTATTATTCTAAAGATGTGTGAAACATGTCTTTCTTTATCCTAAATCCCTAGAAGGGGAAATGTGTGACCAAAGCACACGCCAACTGAGCACATGCAGCTTCATGGGTGACATGTGTCATCCCAGGCACATGCAGTTAAGAACTGTAGAAGTAAACTGTGGAGGGGGTTCTCTCCTCATTATGTCTTTCCTCTATAGAGAAGAGCCGTGTGACCTCTGCGTCGGATAGTAGGGTGACCATTTGTTTAAAAACCATGTTAAACCCCATGGGTTGAGCCATGACTACTGTGTCTCTTGTGATCCGTTTATCCACCCTGCCAATCCGAATTGGAGCTAAATGGTTGGGTTGCTATCTTCTGGGAAACCCTGAGGTTTCTTTGTATTCTCTATGCCATGGGTGTGTGACCTGTGTGCAACACCCTCTCTAGGTGAGAGAGGTAGTTGTAGTGGAATAAACAGGGGGATAGGCTTGTGAGTGATTCTCTCCGGGTGAGAGAGTGTGTGAAGGAAGGAGAGAGTTCCTGGAAGGGACCCTGTAGCTGCCTCAGAGATTGAAGATTTTCAGTTTGGTCTATTGTTGAAGCCCAAGACAAGGGAGGTTAGCATCTGAAATACTGTCTAGGTGATAGTGAAGGTGTATACTCCTTGGGTGGTACAGGCATGTGGGGAAGGAGATTCTATGAGGAGTAGGCATAAGTGGCTCTTGGGAGATAATCCTCCCTCTTTTACTATTTGCCTTCCTGTAAACCCTGGCCAACCTAGCATTTTTTTCCCGGTGGAGCTTAGTCCTAGCTCGGGGGTGACCTACTGCTGAGAGTGATGAGAAGTGCAGTCTAAGGCTGGGAGGTTCGGGGAAGGTCTGCACACAGTTGGTGGCATGTGATAGTTTCAAAGATAATTGTCACTATGTTTTATAATTCTGTAATTAATCAAATTGCATACCTGTGATTCTTGAAATGTTTATCACATATTTTGTGGTGTATATGAATTATTATTATTTCCCTTAATTATGAAATGCTAGCAGTAATTTTGTGTTTAACTTTAATTAAGTGTTTTAAATTCATTAGAATGCATAATATGTTACAGGAGTTTTTTCCACGTAGTAGCATTGGCCCGACCGTGGGGTTTATGGTCGGGGACATTACAATATGGTATCAGAGCCCAAGGTTTCAATCTTGAGACTATATGGGTTGGATAAGTGGTCTTTGGACCTAAGGTATCTAGTGGAAATTGTGTTGGAGGAACCATTTTCGAACCTTAGATAGTTCCTAAGTGCCAAGGAGTTACCTGGCCATGTTACGAAGCTTAGGAGAAGTAGCGGTAGAATAAAACCGTAGTCATAGATCAGCTGTGTGGAAAAGATCTGGACCATCTAATCCACGTCCAGACATTGAGGAAGAGCTCAACGCATGAAGTGTTGAAGTCGTTGCATCTTGTTGGGAGGAAGGGAAATCCCACATGACCGTCAGATCAGGAGAAGGTACAAGAGAGTTATTCTAGGAACCTTTCAGGATTTTGGCTATCGGGAAAAGCATGATGTGTTGATGCATGAACTCCTAATGCCCAAAACTCTGAAGTCAAGGAAAGGATCTACGTCGTAAATCTAAAAAGGGAATCTAACCGTTGGATTTACCGTTAAATCATGATTTCATATTTCGGCTATCTGGAGAAGTGGGATGTGCAGACACACAAACTATCGAATCCAAAATCGTGGAATCCCATGGAGTCAAAGTAGTGAGTCAGGCTAATGTCACTGAGATGGACGTGGACACATGGGTGTGTACCATGTGCTAGTGGGTCGAAAATAAAAGTGAGCATGGTGGGACCCGATGACGTCGCTGAAGGTGATGTGGACCCTCCTGAGAGAGCCACGTGCCACCGTGGTTGTGGGAGACAAATGTGCTATGTGGGCCCAGAGGGTAAAGTAAATCAAGATTTCGGAAGTCTGGGGTTGGACAGGGAAGTGAGTATGAGAGCCACGAGGACCAAAACCCAAAAACCCAAAGTCCCGAGGTCCCAAAAACTCTGAGATAGAGAGGCCACAACAGATTTCAGTCGTTGGTTGTGTGTAGACATGGATTGTTGATCCACCCATTTTCGTGAGTTCAGTAATTGGAACTCAAGGGATAGTAGTGTTGAGTTTTGAAACCTCCCGAAACATGAAGTCGGGAAGCACCCTAGTGGACTAGAGTTTGTTCACAGCCCGTGATCGCATGGGTTAGGGACTAAGGAAGAGAGAGATATCGCTCAAAAGTTACAGAGCCGAGCAGTGCTCTGAAAACTCATGAAAATTGAAAGTTTCTGATTCAGCTTATGAATTATGTGTGTGGAATTTGTTAAGGAATGATAGCCTGATAAATTTTGGTTGTCTGCACATTATAATTGCAGAAGAGTGGCGAGTGCCAGAACCGTTTAGAATTTCCTTGGAGTGTAAAGAAATGGAAGAACCATGGATTGCTTCCAGTTTAGAGAATGAAAGAGAAGGAAAGGATGTCAACTTTGGAGTCGAAGGATCGAGCTCCAATGGGAATGGGAATAGAAAATAAATGGATAAGGAAGGGCATATGATGAAGATCATTGAAGGATTGCAAAAAGAAGCTGAAACTCGATGGGAAGATAACATAAAGCTCAAGAAAACTCAAGATAAACAAGGTGAATTCAACTTAAAGATGTTTAAGAGACTGGAAAGAATAGAAAAGAGGTTGGACAAGGAGAGTGAATCAAGCAAGACAAAGAGTCGCAGGACCCCTGAGAGGAAAAGAATATCAAGGAGTGTTAGCAGGCATCGTTGTCGCTCCCCAAAGCATGCCAGTAGGGAGGCACATAGTAGTTCAAGCCCATCTCCTACCAGATAGCACAAGAGATATAGAGTGGATGAACTAAAAGGAGAAATGAATAAGATTAAGCCTCCCACATTTTATGGAGAACACCAGAAGGAAGAATATGTCGAGACATGGTTGCTTGGTGATCTAAAAATGAAGAAGACTTGAAATCTTGAAAATATTTGCAAGTAAAGTTTATGTGTTAAAAGAAAATGGATCAACTTTGCAACACATATTAATAGGATTTATTCATTTAAGACACAAATAAACAATAGCATAATCAATGAACATAAGAACATAAACACAACAACTGATAAAGGAGTTCACCCCTCTCTTGGGCTACATCTCTTGGTCCAGCTTCCAATGGATCATTATTATTAATTACTCAAAGTGCTAAAAAACATGCCTTACAATGCTTAAATTGACCAACAGACTGCTCCAATGGCTTCAGAGCTTCCAAAAACCCCTAGCTAGGATTTTTTGACACCTCGTTTGGAAAAAAAACGAAGAAGTTATGCTTCTTGGAAGTCCCTCCTTCAAGCTTGCTGTCTCTGCGTCTATAAAATGCACCCTTGTTCATGTACCTGGCACACATGCTTATTTAAGCGCAAAAACCTGGCACCAGGTGCAATTGCACCAACGGGGTAAACTGTAGGATAGTTATGGGCGCACCAGCCCCTAACCACCTAACACTCGGGCACATGAAGGTCATATGACCTTGTGCATTGTAAAAAGGGCTAAACGTTAAAACCGTTTTGAATATTCCTGCGCTCCGGTTGTGGTCACATGTAATAGAACCATGGGATTTAAACATTTGAATTACCCTGTGCATGTACCAACGAAGGTATGGGCATATGTAATATGAGTGTGACCGGGGGCTGGGGCTAAGCCCCAACCCGGACCCCCACGCCGACCCTTATATAATTTGAATTGAAGTATATTATATTGCATATAGTGTATAAGAAACAACATGTGGGATAGTGGTAGCCCACACTCTACCAAGACACGGAGCCAAAGGGGAGGTCCGGGGTTCGACCCCCACGGACCCCATACAATTTTAAAACAACAACCAACAGCCAATACCGGGGTGCCACATGGCAGCCCATGACTGGGCCACGTGGCACCTTACCATTGACCAAAATGATGCCATGTGTCACATTCCGATTCGACCACACCTGCCAATGAAAATCTACCATGTCATCACATGCCACATTAGAATACATTCGTACGGTCCTACCACGTCATCTTGTATGGACTGTATGGACTGTACAGTCAGTGTCCCTTTTTTTGCCTGTTTGACGATTCGAACAGATCACAATATCTCTCACTCCCGATGTCCGTTTGAGACGAAACAAATTGTGTTGGGTTCGCAACGACGAGGCCTATGTTCTCATTTGATTTGAAGTGATTTTGAGCACTTTGAATTTTTGAGCAAAATTTGATCCCCTGATCACACCTCCCCATTGGGAAGCTTTTGGACCTCCAAAAGACTATATTCAGTCTATATGAAGATGAGGGTATAGTTCCCTCACCCTTCCAACCTCAATCCACTTGGCTTTTCTTGGATTTGTTCCTTTAAGACC
>ML792789.1:130479-147549 GCA_009831015.1 Picea engelmannii | reverse complement strand
CAATCTTAAAGAAGCAAGCTGAATTTTGGTTTCATCATCTTGAATTTTTTGTATTCTACAATATACCTCAATCTGATGTATCCAATTATCTAACTTCTCAGCATTAACTTCTCCATTGTATATTGGCAATTCAAATTTTATATTAATATTTAATGAAGGAATTTGCGAAGGAGTTTTACCATGTCCCTTTGGAGAATTCGGAAGAGGTCTTGAACTGGTAGAAGAAGAAGAAGAAGAAGGCGGAGAGGGTGGTGGAGAAGCACCATTCCCTCCATTTCCATTTGGAGTTTTGTCACCACTGCTTCCCTTATGCTTTGAAGGGTTGGAACCTTCACCTTGCAACAATGCATTATTTTCCATCAAGATCTTCATCATCTCTCTCATTTCCATGACAACCTTTCTGAGATTTTCATCTTCTGCAGGAACACGTTCATGACTTTCTTCATGAGCCATACTTGGTGAATGCCTCCTTGAAACTTGCGGTGATTGTATATGCTTCCTCCTTGAAGGACAAGAACTTGGCTCCACAAGTTGACCTTCTCCTCTTATGAGTTTCAACCTTGTGAGCATCAGAAAAAAAAACACTTGCAAACAATCAAGTCTTCAAAAACCAGTGCTTTGATACCAACTTGTTCTAAATATGAAGAAGACTTGAAATCTTGAAAATATTTGCAAGTAAAGTTTATGTGTTAAAAGAAAATGGATCAACTTTGCAACACATATTAATAGGATTTATTCATTTAAGACACAAATAAACAATAGCATAATCAATGAACATAAGCACATAAACATAGCAACTGATAAAGGAGTTCACCCCTCTCTTGGGCTACATCTCCTGGTCCAACTTCCAATGGATCATTATTATTAATTGCTCAAAGTGATAAAAAAACGTGCCTTACAATGCTCAAATTGACCAACAGACTACTTCAATAGCTTTAGAGCATCCAAAAACCCCTAGCTAGGCTTTTTTGGCACCTCGTTTGGCCAAAAAACGAAGAAGTTGTGCTTCTTGGAAGTCCCTCCTACAAGCTTGTTGTCTTTCTGTCTACAAAATGCACCCTTGTTCATGAACTTGGCACACATGCTTATTTAAGCGCAAAAACCTGGCACCAGGCGCAACCACGCCAATGTTGAAAATTGTAGAATGGTTATGGGTGCACCAGCCCCTAACCGCCTATCACTCGGGCACATGAAGGTCATATGACCTTGCGCATTGTAAAAAGGGCTAAACGTTAAAACCATTTTGAATGTCCCCGCACTCCTGTTGTGGTCACATGTAATAGAACCACAAGCTTTAAAAATTTGAATTACCCCACGCACGTACCAACGGAGGTATGGGCATATGTAATATGAGTGTGACCGGGGGTTGGGGCTAAGCCCCAGCCCGGACCCCCGCACCGACCGTTATATAATTTGAATTGAAATATATTATATTGCATATAGTGTATAAGCAACAACGTGTGGGCTAGTGGTAGCCCACACTCTACGAAGACGTGGAGCCAAAGGGGAGGTCTGGGGTTCGACCCCCATGGACCCCATACAATTTTAAAACAACAACCAACAGCCAATATTGGGGTGCCATGTGGCAGCCCATGACTGGGCCACATGGCACCTTACCATTGACCAAAATGATGCCACGTGTCGCATTCCGATTCGACCACACTTGCCAATGAAAATCTTCCATGTTATCACATGCCACATCAACATATGATCGTATGGTCCTGCCACATCAGCTTGTACGCATTGTACGGACTGTACAGTCAGTGTCCCTTTTTTTCCCTATTTGACGAATCGAACAGATCACAATATCTCTCGCTCCCGACGTCTGTTTGAGACAAAACGAATTGCGTTGGGTTCGCAACGATGAGGCCTACGCTCTCGTTTGATTTGAAGTGATTCCAAGCACTTTGAATTTTTGAGAAAAATTTGATCCCCTGATCACTTGGCATGAGGAAATATTTCCAACTGCAAAATTATTCTTCTCATGCTAAAATAAAAATTGTGATGTATCAGTTGAAAGGAAAAGCATCCATGTGGTGGGATCATCTTGTGCAGGTGCAACACATTAGAGAGAAATATATCACTTGAAAGGAATTCAGGAGGTATTTCGAGAGGAAATACCTGAATAAAAGATACTATGATAGAAATATGAAAGAGTTATTTGAACTCAAACTGGGAAACATGACCATTGATGAATATGAAAAAAAAAATTTGGAATTACTGAAGTATGTTTGGTTCATCAAGGAGGAGACTGTCAAGATTCAAAGGTATCTAAGTGGATTACCACCTTCTATTGGTGACAAGATCTAGTATGATGATCCTAAGACTATGGAAGAAACAATAAGAGGAGCGAAATGTTTATATGAACAACAAAGAGAAAAGCCTACCTTCCAAAAGGCTTGGGAAGACAAGAAGAAGTTCAAGAAAGAACAGAGGTAGAAGGGAAACAAGCCTAACTTTTTTAGAAACAATCCTCTGGGACAACCATCTTTTATATAGCCCAGAAAGGCAGAAGTGGGTGGACAATTTCCAAGGCATACACCTGTAGAGTGTTGGGGTTGTAAAGGAAACCATAGGTACAAAGATTTCCCTCACAAAAATTATAAAGCAAGAGCATTCCACAATGTTCAACAAGCTAAAATAGTGGAGGACATGGGAAGTAGGATTCCAAGGATATACACAGCCTTGGACCACAAACAAGTTGAGTATCAATCACACATGATTGAAGTGGAAGGTATGATAAAAAACCATACATTTACTATTTTAATTGATTCAGGGGCTAGCCATAGTTATATAGATCCTAGAGTGATGGAAAGTCTTCATTTGTCGAGAAGAAAACATGAAAAGTCTTGGTTAGTGAAGCTAGCCATAGGAACCAAGAGAAGAGTTACATAATTGCTTAAGTCCTGTCCAGTGGACATGAATGGACTAAACATGAAGGTTGAACTAAATATTTTGCCTTTAGGTTCTTATGACTATTTATTTGGGATGGACTAGTTGGACCAACACCATGGCATCTTGGACTGCCGCAATAAGGCATTCACTTTCTTAGATGAAGAAGGGAATAAGAGAGCTATCCAAGGGATTCCCAAAGCTATAACTATCAAGGAAATCTCATTGATGCAGTTGAAGAAGTGCTACAGAAAAAGTTGTCAATTATTTGCATCCCATGTATGGAGAAGTACCTAAGGACAAGGTGTCAAGTATCAAAGAGTACGCGGTACTAAAAGAATTCAAAGATGTATTCCAGGAAGTACCTGGACTACCTCCAAAAGGGGATATCAATTTCTCTATGAAACTGATGCCTGGAGCAACTCTAGTATCAAAGGTTTTGTACCATATGAGTACGCCAGAGTTGAAAGAGTTGCAATTATAGCTTGAAGAGATTCTAAAGAAGGGGTATATACGCCCAAGCGTGTCACCTTGGGGTGCACTGGTATTGTTCGTAAAGAAGAAGGATGGAACACTGAGATTGTGCATCGATTTCAGGTAGTTGAACAAGGTAACGTTAAAGAACAAGTATCCTCTGCCAAGGATTGATGACCTCTTCGATCAGTTGAAGGATGCAAAGATATTTTCAAAGATAGATCTAAGATCAGGATATCACCAGGTAAGGATAAAATATGAATACATCAGCAAGACCACCTTTAGAACAAGGTTTGGTCATTACGAGTTCACAGTGGTGTTGTTTGGACTGTTAAATGCACTCGTTGTTTTTATGTGCTTGATGAATGGAGTATTTAGGGACTATCTAGACAAGTTTGTCATAGTCTTCCTGGATGACATCTTGGTGTATTCCAAGTCAGAATAAGAACATGAGTAGCATCTGAGGATGGTGTTGCAAGTGATAAGAGGGCACCAACTGTATGCCAAGATGAGAACGTGCTTGTTTTATCAAGAGCGGATCCATTACTTGGGGCATATTATCTCGAAGGATGGGATAGCTATAGACCCTGAGAAGATTGAGGACATTAGAGAATGGTCAGCACCAAAGAATGTGGTAGAAGTAAGATCCTTCATGGGATTGGTTGGTTATTATAGAAGGTTTATCGAAGGGTTCTCGAGGATAGCCCACCCTATCACTTCCTTACAAAGGAAGGAGAAGAAGTTTTAGTGGAAAGAGGATTGTGAGAAAAGCTTTCAATGATTTGAAGAAACTGCTAACCAATGCCCCAATCTTGAGGATTGCAGATCCAAACGAAGAATTTGTGGTGTGCACATATGCATGCAAAGAAGGAGTGGGAGGAGTCCTCAATTAGAATGGATTCGTAATCAATTATGAATCCAGGAAGTTAAAGGAACACAAGAAGAATTATGCCACTCATGATTTGGAGTTGGCAGCAATCATTCACGCTCTGAGGAAATGGAGACATTACCTCATGGGGAGGAGATTTGAACTGAGAACATACCACATTGGTATGAGATACTTGTTTGAACAACCCACCCTAAATGCTAGGCAGAGTAGGTGGCTAGAGTTTCTGTGTGAATATGACTTTGATATCAAGCATATCAAAGAGAATGAGAATAAAGTGGTGGATGCACTTAGCAGGAGGGTGCATGAACTACATGCTACAACCATTAGAATGTATGAGACTGATATTAAAAGAAGAATTCTGGAGGCTACAAATGTAGATTTGAAATACAGAGAATTGGTAGCAAAGCTACAACAGGGTAAGATGCCATAGAAGGTGGATATTTATAAATTGGTAATAGATTGAATATTTTTGCACAAGAACATAATTTTTTTACCCAATGTCCAGGACTTGAAACAAATAATTCTACAGGAGATGCATAATGTACCTTATGCAGGGCACCCTGGATATCAGAAAACTGTGGCGGAAGCCAAGATCCATTACTTTTGGCTAGGTATGAAGAGAGAGATCACTGAATACATCGCTAGATGCATGGAGTGTCAGAAAGTTAAAGCTAAGCATAGGCACCCAACAGGGTTGTTGCAACCTTTGCCCATTCCTGAATGGAAGTGGGAAGTGGTGACAATGGATTTTATTACAAGATTTCATAGAATAGGCAAGCTGCATGGTTCAATCATGGTGGTGGTGGACAAGCTTACAAAATCTGCCCATTTAATTCCATTAAAAACTACTCACAAGGCAGCATATGTTTATGATATTTTCATTAAGGAAGTGGCACGATAGCATGGAATTCCCAAAACAATTGTGTCTGACAGAGACCCAAAATTCACCTTGAATTTCTGGAAAGGATTGTTCAAAGGATTCAGAATGAATCTGAACTTTAGTACAACTTATCATCCTGAGTCTAATGGATAGACATAGAGGGTGAACAGAGTGATAGAAGACATACTGAGAATGTATGTGATGGACAAACCATAGAAATGGGAAGACTACCTACACTTGCTAGAATTCGCTTACAACAATGGGTATCAAGCATCGTTGAAGATGAGCCCATTTGAAGCACTTTATGGTAGAAAGTGAAATACTCCAGTAAGTTGGAATAATCCAGCTAACAAAGAAGTAGTTGGGCCAGAATTGCTTAAGGAAATGGAAGAACATATGATAAAAGTCAAGCAAAATTTGAAAGTTTCCCAAGACAGGCATAAAAGTTATGCTGATAAGAACATAACCCATGGAGAGTTCAAAGTGGGCGATCATGTTTTCCTGAAAGTGAAAGCTAACAGGAGTTCCTTGAAACTAGGAAACTGTGCCGAGTTGGCAGCCAGAGTTTGTGGGCCATTTGAAATCCTAGATAGGATTGGGCCAGTTGCATATATGCTTGCATTAATGGAATCCATGACTGTACATAATGTGTTCCATTTTTCATTGCTTAAGAAAAATATACTTGATGCTAATCATGTAATCGATTGGAATGTGATTCAGGTGGAACAAGAATGTGTCCTGCAAGTGCATGCTGTGTGCATATTGGATCGGAAAAACAAACAGCTCTGGAATCAAGCCATAGGACTTGTAAAGGTCTAGTGGACTTGGTATGGTCCTGAGGATGCAACATGGGAACATGAAGATGCTATGCGGGCAGAATACCCACATCTTTTTGAAAATTTTGAAAAGCTACCAGATGCAGTGTAAAGTTGCACTAAGGACAGTGCAAAAATAAGGGGAGGGGATTGTAATGTCCCCAAGGCTGAGCCTTGTTGTAACTCATGTATATGAATTGTAAATCTTGTGTATGAATTATAATTAAATTTTATTAGGCTGGTGAGCCGAGTTTTGATAAGATGAGAGGGTTATGTATGTATTAGTCTGGAAAGCCTAGTATCAAAAGCCAGGAGCCTAATTTTTTTTATATATGTAAACATGCGGAATGTTAATAAAATATAAACATCACTGTGTGTGACTGACCACGAAGAAAGAGTGATGGGGGACTAAGCTTCCACAACATGGGTGAGGGAGAAAGGGGGGCCGAAGGGGTTGGAAGAGGGGCTAAGCTGAGGGGGCTTAAACCCTTGCGAATAATATTAAATTATTATTCTAAATATGTGTGAGACATGTCTTTCTTTATCCTAAATGCCTGGAAGGGGAAACATGTGCCCAAAGTGAATGACAGTTGATGGAGCACATGCAGCTTCATGGGGGACATGTGTTAGCCTAGGTACATGCAGTTAAGAACTGCATAAGTCAACCATGGAGGGGGTTCTCTCCTTGTTCTGTCTTTCCTCTATCAAGAAGAGCAGTGTGACCTCTGCGTCGAATAACAGGGTGATCGTCTGTCTAAAAAATGTGGTAAGCCCCATGGGCTAAGTCGTGACTACTGTGTGTCCCTTGATCCATTTATCCACCCTGCCAATCTGAATTGGAGCTAAATGGTTGGGTTGTTGTCTTCTAGGAAACCCTGAGGTTTTTGTGTATTCTCTATGCTGTGGGTGTGTGACCTATGTGAAACACCCTCTCCAGGTGAGCTAGGTAGTTGCAGTGGAATAAACAGGGGGACAGGCCTACGAGCGACTCTCTCCGGGTGAGAGAGTGTGCAAAGGAAGGAGAGAGTTCCTGGAAGGGGCCCTGTAGTTGCCTCATAGCTTGAAGATTTCCGGTTTGGTCTATTGTTGAAGCCCAAGACAAGGGAGGTTAGCATCCGAAAGAATATCTAGGTGACAGTGAAGGTGTATACTCCTTGGGTGGTACAGGCATGTGGGGAAGGAGATTATGTGAGGAGTAGGCATAAGTGGCTCTTGGGAGAGAATCCTCCCTCTTTTACTATTTGTCTTCCTGTAAACCCTGGCCAACCTAGGATTCATTGCCCGGTGGAGCTTAGTCCCAACTTGGGGGCGACCTACTGCTGAGAGTGATCAGCAGCACAGTCTAAGGCTAGGAGGTTCGTGGAAGGTCTGCACGCAGTTGGTGGAATGTGACAGTTTCAAAGATAAGTGTCACTATGTTTTTTAATTTTGTAATTAATCAAATTGCATACCTGTGATTCTTGAAATGTTTATCACGTATTTCGTGGTGTATATGAATTATTGTTATTTCCCTTAATTATGAAATGATAGCAGTAATTATGTGTTTAACTGTAATTAAGCATTTTAAATTCATTAGAATGCATAATATGTTACATGAGTGGTTTCCGCATAGTAGTGTTGGCCCGGCCATGGGGTTGATGGTCGGGGATGTTACATAAGGGTTTTTGACCCCTTATCTTATGTTTTACCCTTGCTAAGTTCCAAAACTATGTTTTAAGGTTTTTGTATAAATAGAGATCATGTGAATCTCATTTCATAACATAGCTCTCCATTGTGGAGAAGGATATTTGGATGAAATTTGCGCCCTATTTGTGCATTTCTCATTGTCTCTTGGTTTCTATTCTCTTGTAATGGTTTTACTTTGGCTATTGGATGGATAGATGATGCACTATCTCTAATGGAGGACTATTTCTTTCTTTATTGTGGATTTGCTTGGTTAAAAAATGTTTTATCTTGTTAATGCTTGGAATAGGTGAGGAATCTTTGTTTCTATTGTTTCTTTTCTTGGTTTCAAGGTTAATTTTATTAATATTTTGGGGAGTATAAGTGCATACAATCCCACCAATTCCATTGTAATTTTCTTGAAATAATTTGGTGCATAAGGAAATACTAGGAGGAGTAAAAGGGATTACACCCCCAAGGAATTAGCTCACCTATATATTCAATTTCGAGACTCCACAACCCAATAGTTAAAGGCATTAATATTCTTGTCTTTGGAGAAATAAAATCATTGCATTGGTATATGTGAAGACACAAGATTTTGAGATTATCTAAATTGAAATCTATTCTATGTGCTCTAAGCTTGCTAGGGCCACATGAGAGTTTTGATTGGTAAAGGATATGTTATTTCTGTTGTACAAATTTTTCTACATCCATTAGGGATGCAACAAACTCGTTTAACTTCTTTCTTTTACTCACTATTCATCCATAAAAAATTGCTAAGAATCTGCCATATTAATCTATTGATCTATATGCATGTTTTGGGTGGTTTACTTGTGATTTTTGGTGGTTGAATCTTGATGTGTACATACTTCTATCTAGAAGCCCTTTTTTACCGTCAAAGTTTGTGCTTTAATATTGGAAAGTTATCTATTGGTTTAGTACATCATTGTCCAATAATTATTTGACAATTTTGATGGTTAATTCTGCAGTAACTAGTTGTTGTTCTTGTTGATATACGTTTTGCTAGAAAAAATAGGATTGTGGAGAAATAAAATAAAACAAATGCAGAAACAAAACAAAGAAGATACACAATACAATAGAGACATGGATTTACGTGGTTCACCTAGTGTGGGCTATGTCCACCAAAGAAATTGCAAGGTCCTTCATTTATTATTATCCATCATATGAAGGGATACAACCTACAACAAACCTGTTGTAACTTCCTCGTGTTTCTCTCACAGTCTCTCATCTTAGAATACAATATTCACTATATTGCATAGCCACAATAAATTTCCCTCATAACAGAGGGTTGCCTTCTAGGGAAAAAAACCCTAAAATAATTTCTACTGTTAGATCCGTGACCTTATAATGAACAGTCCAGATTTACAATGAAATTATAATATACATTTACAAGGAAAATTTTCCTTCAAGGACGCTGCTCCTGAACCCCTTCTTGCCTCCATACCCCCCATCTGGGGGATAGCCCCCCTGGATCTTGCAGAGGGGGTAACGCCCCTCTTCACTCCCCCCCATGGAAGAGTGTACATACTTCTGGGGTGTAAATACTTCATGGGGTATAAACATGATTGTAAATAAAATGCCTCTAAATCAAGAATATAATCAGGCTCCACAACTAACAATCTCCCACTTGGAGACTGATCTCAACAACTCCACCAATACTGTATATGTTGGAATCTAAACCTTCTTGGACCTGGAAAACTTCTCATCTTCATCTTCATTCTTGAAGACCAACTGAAACTGAGCAGGAACTCAGTTTCTCCGTGGTTACTCCCTTTGTTAACATATCTATGGGATTTTGGCTAGTGTTATCTTTTCCAACTTCAAATGTCCATCTTCTAAGACGGATCGTGTGAAATGGTATCTCAGTTATATATGCTTAGTATTCGAATGGAAGTCTAATTTCTTTGCAAGATGAATGACACTCTCACTTTCACATTACAACCTTTTATTCTCCTGCTTATTTACCAATTCTTCCATAAACCTATGTAACCAAATCATTTCTTTACCATCCTCTGTAGTAGAAACATACTTTGCCTCTATTGTTGAAGTTGCAACAACCTTTTGCATTTTTGAAATCCAACTTATTGTTTTTCCACCTATAGTAAAAACATACCCTATGGTCCTCCTCCTACTGTCTTTATCACCAACCATATCTGAATCAACATATCCCTATGGAAAAGTGCCTGAACCTCCAAAACATAATGCATGAGTAGAAGTACCTCTCAAATACCCGAGAATCCACTTTACTGCCTCCCAATTCTCTTTACTTGGATTGTTCATATACCTTCTCACAACTCCCATTGCATGTGCAATATCTGGTCTTGTGCAAACCATTGCATACATCAAGATGCCAACTGCTGATGAATAAGGGACCCTTGACATGTATTCTATATCCTTCTATGTATTGGGAAACATTTCCTTAGTTAATTTGAAATGGCTGGCCAAAGGTGTACTAACTGGTTTTGCATTCTACATTCTGAACCTTTCCAACACCTTCTCTATGTACTCACCTTGAGACAATGTCAATTTGTGATTTTTCCTGTCTCTTGTTATTCTCATACCAACGATTTTTTTTGCAGCACCCAAATCCTTCATCACAAATGAATTAGATAATTTCTTCTTGAGCACATTTATATGCTTCATATTAGACTCTGCAACAAGCATGTCATCTACATATAATAGCAAGATAATATAGCTTCCAATTTCTAGCCTTTTAAAATGAACACAGTGATCAGAATGACATCTACTATAACCCTGTTCTTTGATAAACCTGTCAAACTTCAAATACCACTGCCTTGGAGATTTCTTTAGGCCATGCAAGCTCTTCTTCAACCTGCATACCAAATTATCCTTCCCTTTAACCTCATACGCCTGTGTTTGTTGCATATAAATCTCTTCCTCCAAATCCCCATGGAGAAAAGTTGTTTTGACATCTAATTGTTCAAGATGCAAATCTCTTACTGCCACAAGACTTAAAATAGTCCTAATTGAAGTCATTTTAACAATAGGAGAAAATATTTCATCAAAATCTATACCTTCCTTTTGTGCAAACCCCTTTACAACAAGTCTAGCCTTGCACCACTTTATTCCTCCATATTCTTCCTTCAACTTGTAAACCCATTTATTCTGCAATGCTCTTTTTCCTGTAGGCAACTGAACCAAGTCCAAAGTATGGTTATTTACCAAGGAATCCATTTCCTCTTTCATGCCTTTCTCCCACTTCTTTTGGGTGTCTACCTGCATTTCTTCTTCATAACATTTTGGTTAACCAGAATCAATCAACAATAAATAATACAATGAAGGAGAGTATCATTCAGGGGGTATAGTTAACCTGGTATATTTTCTAACAACAGTTGCAGGTGTTTGAGGTACCTACTTCTCCTGTTGTTGCACATTTTGATTTTATGGTTCCTTTGGAATTTATTTTTCAGTGATCTCATCAAGCATTGTGTATTCTTGTTTTTCTTTTTCCTGTTTCTTTCCCTGCAACTGATCTTTGTACATGACCTTCTCATTGAATATGCCATCTCTACTCGTAATGATTTTGTTATTTTCATAATCCCATAAGAGATAAACAAAATCATTGACATTGTATCCAATAAAGGTACACTTTTTGGATTTTTCCTCAAGCTTTGTTATATTTTCTTTATCAATATGGACAAATGCTTCACAACCGAAAGTTTTCAAAAAATAGTAGTTTACATTTTTTCCTGTCCATTCCTCCTCTAGAATTCTACCATCCAAAGAGATTTAAGGTCCTTTGTTTATTAAGTAAACAACAATATCACAACATCTTCCCAAAATTGTAAGGGAAAACCAACATGCAATCTCATACTCCTTGCACGCTCCATGATGGTCATGTTCATCCTTTCCAACACACCATTTTCTTGTGGCGTTCTTGGAATTGTCTTCTCTCTACGAATCCCATGGTATGAACAGTAATCATCAAAATCCTTGCTGCAATATTCACCTCCATTATCTGATGTGAGACACTTCAAAATTTTTCCTATCTCATTCTCAACCAAAGCTTTCCATTTCTTAAAAGTATCAAAAACATCAGATTTTTGTTGAATGCAATAAACCCAAGTTTTTCTAGTTGCATCATCAATAAAAGTAACATAGTAATGAGAGCCACCAAGAGATGATACCTGAGATGGTCCCCATACATATGTATGCATAAGCTCTAACCTTTCATTCTTCTTTTCTTTTATGACTCTGAGGAATATGACTCTCTTATGTTTTCCATAAACACAATGCTCACAAAAGTCCAAATCAATTTGTTTAAGATCTAGAAACACATTTCTTTTATGAAGTATCCGCATCGCCTTCTCACTCATGTGTCCAAGCCTATGATGCCACAGTGTTGTATCGACTCCTATAGAAACTAAAGAGATAGAAGAGTCAGTACTGCTAATACATAAATACATTGTACCTACCTTCTCTCCTTTTGCTATCACCAATGATCCTTTGATGACCTTACACGTCTTATCTTTAAATATGGATATACAACCTTCACTTGCCAACTGTCCTATTGAAATTGAATTTTTCTTTACATCTGGAACATGTCTTACCTCTTTCAACAACCATTGGTTTCCATTCCGTTGCTTTATTTTTACCTTTCCCATTCCAACAATTTTGCATGGTGCATCATCACCCCAAATGAAGCTGTCCAAAATCACCTTGAACATAATCTATAAAATGTTTCCTATGGGGTGTGGCATGAAATGAATCCCCTGAATCTACTACCCAAGAATCCGAAATATTATCTATAGAAAGAATCAAAGCATCTTGTAACACATCACTTGTTACATTTGCTTCCTAATTTCTCTCCTGTTGTCCATCTTTTTGTTTCTTTGGAGCTTTGTAGTCTTTCTTCAGATGTCCGTTCTTCCCACAATTCCAACACTCTATCTTTCTAAGTCTAGATTTGGATCTTCCCTTCCTAGAATTCCTGCGGTTCCCTTGGCCCTTTCCTCTATCCTTTTGTCTTCCCCTATTCTTTATGTTCAACGCATTACCTGATGTCTCACTTATGCTTTTCCGTCGCATTTCCTCACTAAGGATAACACCAACAACATCATCAAATTTTAAAGTATTTGAACCAAAGAAAGTGTTACTTATGACCATGACCAAGTCGTTCCATCTTTCTGGCAATGAGAAAAATATTAGAAGAGCCTTGACCTCATCATCAAAGTCCACTTTTACAGAACTTAGTTGATTAGTAACCATATTAAAATCATTTAAATGATCTACAACATAACCACTTTTTGACATCTTGATATTAAATAATCTCTTCATTAGAAATACCTTATTGGATGTCAAGGGTTTTTCATACAATTTAGCCAATGCATCCATCAAATCCTTCATTGTATTTTCTTTCGAAATATTGAAAGCCATCGATGTTGCTAGGCTCAGTCGTATCATTTCTAGAGCCTTTCTGTCAATAATCTTCTATTCTTCATCCTTCAAAGCCGTCGACTTCTTTGTTACTCCGCCCAATGGTAGGAATGGATCCTTCTGATATAAATAATCTTCCATCTGAATCTTCCATAATTGGTAGTCTTGGTCATTAAATTTTTTGACCCTAAAATTTCTATCTTCTGAAATTGTTCCCACTTGAACCAAGAACCCTCGTTTCCTATGAGTTGCCTTTCCCTCTGATACCAGTTGTTAGAAAAAATAGGACCGCGGAACCATAAAATAAAACAAATGCAAAAAAAAAAACCAGAAGATACACAATATAATAGAGACACAGATTTACGTGGTTCACTGAGTGTGGGCTACGTCCACCAGAGAATATGCCAGGTCCTTCCTTTATTATTATCCAACATATGAAGGGATACAACCTACAACAAACTCGTTGTAACTTCCTCTTCTTTCTCTCATAGTCTCTCGTCTCATAATACAATATTCGCCATATTTCATAGCCACCATACATTTCCCTCATAAAAGAGGGTTTCCTTCTAGGGAAAAAAACCCTAACATAATTTCTATCGTTAGATCTGTGACCTTATAATGAACGGTCTAGATTTACAATGAAATTACAATATACATTTACAAGGAAATTTTTCCTTCGGGGGATTTTCCCCCTTGCCCCTATACCCCCTAGCCAGGGGGATAGCACCCTCGGATCCTGAAAAGGGGGTAACCCCCCTCTACACTCCCCCGCGTAGAAGAGTGTACATACTTCTAGGGTGTAAATACACTTCAAGAAGGATTCCTTGGATGATCAGAGTTGTAGGTATTCTTGTAGATTTTAACCTTGTAAAATATTTACTACAAACATATTCTTAGTAAAAGAATAGAAAAGATACAATGGAAAATACAAACATTACACAAAGAGTTTTCCCTAGAAACCCAAACCGGGAAAACCAACATATTCTATATTCATTCATGGTGTTACAATGCTTACAATACAATATACATATAGGAGCCAACAACATCCAAAACCCTAACCCAATGACCTGGATTATTCAACAACCCTAATTTCTTAACCGAAAATAGAAAACCATCGGCAAAGAAACCATGTGCCAAAAAACCACCTAAATATGTGACACATTTACCAAGGAAGGACTTTTTTTTCTCGAGGGTGCTACACACCCCTGCACACCCAATGCAACGTAGACATATATACCTATGCAAATAATATGACACATACCCAACATTCTCCCACTTTTTGTTTTCTTTGCATATGGGGGGTTACAGGGTTACATAGTCAACAATGTCCATGGATCCTCTACACCAAGAGAACTTTTTAGTGCTCACATATTTTTTTAATGAATCTGCAACATTCTTCAAAGTGTCCACCTTCATTAGAAATACTTTATTTTCTTCAATCATGTCTCTCACAAATCGATATTGAATATCAATATGCTTTGTATTTGAATGATAAGCTGGTTTCTTTGCCAGAAAAATCACACTCTGATTGTCACAATCTATCCTTACAGCTGCTTGTACCAACTCAATACCTGAACACAATATTTGTAACCATACTACTTCCTTACTTGCATGAGTGGCTGCCATGTATTCATCTTATGTAGTTGAAAGTGCCACTACAGCCTGTATTTTTCTCATTCAACTTATTTCTCCTCCATACAAGTTAAATACATACCGAATTGTAGATCTCCTACAATCTAGATCTCCAACCTAGTCTGCATCCAAAAAGCCATGTATATCCACCACTCTATCCAATATCAATCTTCCTTCGTAGCACAATCAATAGCTAGTAGTGCCACACAAATACCTGAAAACCCTTTTTATTGTTGTCCAATGCTCCTTCCCTGGTTTTGACATATACATGCTCAAAAATCCCACTGCATGTGCAATGTTCATTCTAGTACAGACCACTGCATACATAAAACTACCAACTAAAATCACATGGAACACGAGACATGTCCTCCTCCTCTTCTTGTGACTTGGGACACTGATCCACAGATGACTTTACCCCAATAGGAATAGGAACCTTTACTAGTTTAAATTCCTACATATTAAACCTCTGTAATATTGTCTCGACATATTTTCTCTAATTTAACCAGAGTTTCCTCTTTTTCCAATCTCTTTTAATTTCCATGCCTAAAATGAAATTTGAAGCATTGATATCCTTCATGTAAAATTTAGAGGACAACTGAGTTTTCACATCCTGGATAATCTCCTTCTTGTTTCCTATCAACAACATGTCATCCACATACAAGACCAAATAAATCAAATGATCACCAATTAATTTAAAATACATAGAGTGATCCTCTTTGCTTCTTGTGAAGCCAAGTCCGAACATATAAGTATCAAATTTTTTATACCACATCCTTGGTGATTGTTTTAAACCATACAGGGACTTTTTCATCTTGCATACCAGCTCCTTCTTTCCCTTCACAACATAACCTTCTAGTTTCTTCTTATAGATTTTTTCTTCCAGATCCCCATTTAGGAATGTTGTCTTCAAATCCATCTGTTCTACTTCAAAATCAAGTGCAACAACAACATATAACATAAATCTTATAGAGGTTAACTTGGCAATAGGAGAAAAAATCTCACCAAAATCAATTCGCTCAACCTCGGAATAACCCTTTGCTACTAACCGAGCTTTGTATTTCTCCACTTTCCCTTCTGCATTCAACTTCTTTTTAAATACCCATTTTCTTCCAATGGAATTTCTTCCAGTAGGAAACTCCTCTAGATCCCAGGCCTCATTCTTATCCAAGGCTGCCATTTCTTCATCCATAGCCTTTTTCCAGAGATTTCCATCCTCTAAATCCACTGCCTCCCTAAAAGTTCTAGGATCATCATCAATAATAGACAAAGAAAAATTTGAATGGAAATAAGATGGAGTATACCTTTTCGACAACCTTCTTTCTCGAATTGATCTCCTCAATACTGGAGTATGAGGATCTTCTTCTTTTGATTCATGTTCTTCTGTAGAGTCTGATTCATCATCATTTAAATCAAACTCTATTTTCTCTAGTTCTTCCTTACTTGGTAGGAATTCATGTTTAACAACATCCTTCATTTCTCTAAATACCACATCTCGTATATACACTACCTTCTTAGTTTCTGGGTTCCAAAGATTATAACCTTTGAGGCCATATTTATATCCAATAAAGAAATACTTTTCAACGTTCTTATCTAGATTACTCATGTTTTCCTTTGGAACATGAACATATGCATCACAACCAAATATCTTGAGATGTGTGAGAGAAGGTTTCTTACCAGTCCATACCTCTTGTGGATTATTCTCATCCAACATTTATGAGGGTGATCTGTTGAACAGGTAACATGAAGTACCCATTGGCTCTACCCAAAATTATTCCCCAACCCGACACCACTGAGCATGCACCTTTATTTTTCCATCAGTGTCCTGTTCATCGTTTTTGCAACTCCATTCTACTGAGGTGTATATGGATTAGTCTTCTACCTTGATATACCACACTTCTTACATAATTTTTCAAATTCATTCCCACATAAATCTCCACCATTATCTGTCCTCAACACCTTAATTATTTTTTATGTTTGATTCTCAACAAGAGCCTTAAACTCTTTAGAACTGTCAAAGACTTCAAATTTCTTCTTGAGGAAATATATCCAAGTATTCCTCGAGAAGTCATCTATAATTGAGACATAGTACAAAGATTTTCCAAATGATGGGACCAACACAGGTCCAAACACATCATTGTGAAGTAGCTGTAAAATTCCTTCCTCCCTGGTTGCACTAGAGGGGAATCTTACCCGATTATGCTTCCCATATACACAATGTTCACATAAATCAAAATCCAGAGAGTAGTTAGACATACCTTCAACCATCCTTTTGTTGGACACACCTACCACACTTAGAGGGGGGGGTGAATGAGTGTGGGGCTCTTTTCCCAAAACTTTCCTCTTGCACAAAAACTCATCAATTAGCATTCAACATTTATTCATTACCCATTGTTGTCATTTATAACCAG
>ML792789.1:40172-87858 GCA_009831015.1 Picea engelmannii | reverse complement strand
CCTTGGGGTCATACAATTTGTCATACTTAATCCAGTTGCACGAAGGAATGCTTAATCCCTAGAAATTTGTCCCTCGCATGTAATTATTATTATTCACCCTCATAAGGATTCACTCATCTAATCCAAATACCCAACAAGTCATTGGAATACAATCTTCTTACTCATCATGCTAGGTGTTTTCTCATAAATCTCTAAGACTCAACCTATCAGATAGTATATTTTACTTACCTTTGAAGGTCTATAAACTAACAAGTATATAACTTTTATACTTAAACATTTAAACCTTTAGACCTTTTCCCCCATATACAACTTGTCATCCCTCACCAAGTTACAAGTGATCTAATTTATGATTTCTTATCTTGGCACCTTAAAATTATAATAGACACAACCCTTAATCATTATCCATGTTTCTCAATTCCCTCAGCAATATAATTATGGTAGCTTACCCCTTGAGAGAGACAACCCTTCATTACAATTTCAAAATCCCCCTTTCCACTTGAAATTTTTTCACAATTTCTGACTTGTTTTCTTCATCACCATCCTACATGAACTCATGGTTTTATATATTTTTAATATAATGTCACCATAACTTGTAAAATTCCTTATCACAATATGTATCCTCATCAAAATCATTTAACTCAAACTAGTTAATTAACATCATTTTCTTCTCGATAGGCATTGTTCTTATTTAGACATTTTATTGATTCTTGTCATGTTTCCTATCCGAGAATGTAAAATAACCCTACTTTCTCAAAACGGATTTAAAGTACTCAAATACAAATAAATTTAACACATGAAGCAAGAACAAAATTTTGCATGCTTCCAACAACATTTATAAGAACCCATGAATGCATTTAACCAAGCAAACACACACAACATTCATGAAACATTTTACACATTGGAATTAAACCATAAGAAAACACACAAAACACTTATATGTTTTTGAAGAACTAATTGGTTGCATACAATGGATGCTCCTCCCAAACATAGTCATTTCTATTTCATTTATCTCAAAAACATGCCACTCCTGAGATGAGGCTATGAGTCCACAAGGAGATATGGTCCTCTTGGTTGTCCACTCTCCACATTCAACAACCAAAAACCCATGTTCCACTCCAAAACTATTTCCATTCCAATAAATCTCTCTTTCCCCATATCCTACACAACCCAAGGAATGGGATACCCCTTCTCTTCCATGTAATCCATTGGGTCTTCCCACTTGCTTCTAGAGTTCGACTATTCTAGTGCATATAGTTGGTGAGGACTCTTAGCTAGGGACTCCAGGAATTATTATCTACTCTAGAAATGCTCATAGTAGCCTTATTGAGGCTCTTCATCCAATTTCCTTAATAGGAAATATCCCTTATAGGTATACAATCTTCATTATAGACATACAACCTTCTTTTTAGCACAAAACTCAGCTCAACAACTTGTCTTTCCATGTCTAGGATTGTAGGTGCTCTTCTTAACACCCAACTCCCCTCTTTCTCTCCAAAATCAACAGGTAAAATTATTTCCAAAAAGAAACTTGAATTTCATTTTCTTCTCATGAAACCTTGAATCTCACATTTCCCAGAAAGTGGTTGTACTCATCCCATGTTGTCATAAATTGGTGATTTGACCTTTCCCACCTACCACTCTTACATCACTTTAATATCGTTTTTGATAATTATAAGGTAATAAACATTGATATAAAAATGGTTGAACTAATAGAAATGGGTAACCCCTTGTACCTGTCTTCACCCCCCTCTCTTGTGGAATCATAACCCCCCATTGTTCCCATCTCGCTCGTACCACAACCAACAATATATTATTTTTATTAATCATTTTAATGTATAAAACCAATAATTCATCCCTCAACCATATAAAACAGTATGTGATCTTTGTTCCAAACATATCATCTCACCATCCTAAATCGCATTTGCATAATTACATTATAATTTGCAGGGACTAAAACTTGGGATATTACATCCACTCCCCCTTATTTTTGCATTGTCCTCGATGCACAACACCATATAAGTCTACATACATTTTACAATCCTACAATTTATTTCTTTCAATCAACATATAATACCTCTAGCCTAATGTCACATAGGCATTCTATCCCAACATATTTTCATAGGCACGTTGGCCTAAAACATGTACACATAGGTACTCTGACCCAAACCATACATAATGATTTCATAATTCATCATTCTTGCACCAATCCCAACTATAAATCTCTCATTCCCTTTAGTCTGCAAAACCCAAGGAAGTATACCCCCTTCTCTTATCTATATCCCCTTAGGTTATACCACTTCCCTCCAGGGCTCCAACATACACTAACTAGGAAGTATCGAAGATGCGGCTCTAGGAAATCTAGTTGTAACAATTTTCACAATTTTTCGATTACCAAAACAATTTCAACCAATATGCTCTCATTCCCCTCAACCTACACAACCCAAGGAAGTGTACCCCATTCTCTATACCAAAATCTCTCAGTCTCTACCACTTCTTTCTAGGTCTCCAACATAGGGTCGGATAAGAAGTCTTAGAGCTATGGCACCAGAAACTCCTACTGTGATAATGGAAACTCCAAACATTTATATAGTTTCATATGTGCCTCCTACATTACATCCTTCAGCTCCACTTTCCTTCTTCTAAGTTGCAACAAGTCCACTTGTAATTTACTCATTCCATGCCTTTGTCCCTGAGCTCCATTTCCTTCTAGTGCTCTCCTTTCCGAGTTCTCATTCATGTAATTGTTCTTCATCTATTCCTATATAATCCACCAAGAATATATACATGTTATATCCATTATCATATAACAATTATCTTATTCACATGAGTCTCAAATACAAAATATAAACATGTATTCAAAGGTAAGTTTGTAACCATAAAGAATTACTTATCGATATGGATATATTGTGATTTGCAATTTGCCATGATAAAAAATTCAACTCGTTTCCATTTCAAACACAACCTCATGATTTCAACCACCATCACATAAGAATTATTAAGTTTCATGTTCTTTTCTACAATCACTCTCCAAGCTTAAGAATCCTCTTCTCTGCTAAACACTCCCTCATGTGATCCATCATTTTCCAAGGTGTTCTTGTGCAAGGAGAGCACCAACTTACTACCAGACTCCCATAGACAATTTTTTTCTAGTGGAAATAATAAGGTTCGATTTCCCTAACAATATCCTTATTCCCAAGATTTACAACTTCAATATCCATCATATTATCTATATCACATACATATAGTCATCATCAGACATCATCGTAGCAATTTCACTTGTTAAATTTCAAACCTGTTTTATATAGGGAATCAAATTTCTCCAAGTATGAGAGTCCCTCTCATAATTTTTTGTCTCTTGCAGAAACAAGTATCGGTCATCCTTATTGGTTTACACCATTTCCGTATCCAATACCATTCTTCTTTCAATTTTCTCAACTTTCATTCAACCAAAAAGATTGTCAATATTCGTGCACATGATCATTTTATCGCAACATTTACAACAACTCTTGAAAGGATATCATAATTGAATCTTACCGATAATTCAATCACTTTCAACCATTACTCCTACTAAATGAAATAAAATTTCATTCATTATGTATTATCGACATACTCAACATTACATAATTCCATCTAACTTTACCAATAAATAAACCAATTTGTCAATGCCCATGGCCACATCTACACAATGCATCCTTGCATTGACTCTAGAATACCACATATCTATGTCACATATTCCACCATGGTGAGTTGGAAGGTATATCTAACACCTTAACATATCATCCAAAATATTCCTAATTACTTGTTCGATCATTTGGATACCTTCCTCTTCGACCCATACACAACACTAGGAACATAATCCCTTAGTTCTCTTTAGTTTCAGCAAATAGGTTCTAGTCCAAACATCAGTTACATAAGGGAATACCATTGAGAACTTGTACAACACTATATCCCTTCCATATACAAACACAACATGGTCTCACACATGGATATATATATTGACATTCATTCTATAGTAGGAGTATGTCTCCTGACTTTAACTGGGTATGATCTCATAACCAACACAACATAATGTGCAATTAAATTTCCCATAAATGCATTCAAGCACTAAGAAACATTTGTATACTTGAGGCCCTTTTCCTTTACTCATAAATTCAAATTTTAAAATTTAACTGAGGGAATTCTTACCTCAATTCCCTATAGTAATTATGCATCATAAGCAACCAAATGCATACTTGCATGGTTGTTATCACCTTCCTTGATGATACCTTATCAACTGGTATTTTGTAGGAGCTCATGGGATCCCTTCACCAACCTCTTGAGCAACATTATTAGCATCCTCATTTGCCTTCGTAGGAATGATGGTCATATGTGGAAACATCATCATCAACATCTTCAACCATGCTATGAACCTTTCTTGGATACATAATCCATCATTAGTCACATTCAAATATCATAACATTATTATTTCATATATAACAATAAACTACTCTCATACCACAAGCATTCCATATGTATGCCCAAGAATGTACATATGCACTAATGCACTTCAATATTCACCAGGAATTTACTGCCAGCATGCCAACTAATATATATATATATATATATATATATATATCATATCTTCATTATATGCATTACGCATCACTCTCAACAAGCTCTCTATTGCATATCTTTGTTCAACTTCTTGTGCTCCATGTAATCTTCCTTGAATCTCTCTAGAGCCATTCACTCCTGTGCACTGTCATTCTTCTCATATATGCACTATTGTTCCTTGGTATGAACATTTTCTCTCCAAGTCCCACTTGACCATCTTACAATCCTAGCCAATATGACCTATTGGCAATTGCTTCCACTTAGGCAATTATGTCCCAAATTTACCCTTTGAGGACCTTTTGGTCCCTTGGAATGAGGTAGTTCCTAGAAATACATCACCTTTTGTAGTGCAATATCCTTGAATCATATTGACCATTATTTCTATGGAACCCCTTACCAGTATCTCTAGTTGTCCATTGACTTTGCTAAATTTTCACTTTATTTAATAATTCCTTGTAAAGCCCTCTCTTGTCCATTTAGGACCAAACTTCTACCAATGGAATATTTCCTTTCTCCATTGGCACTTAAAATTGAATGGGAATTCATTATTCCATCCCTTTATTTCCTTTCACCTATACCTTTCTTCCATTATGAACTATGATAACAGAAGTGACTTTCTTTCTTTGAGTAATTTTATACAAAAGTAGCTAATTCATAACTTAAACTTATTTTCCAAGCATTCTTATTCTTTCACATAGAGATGACTCACCCATCACATGAATCACACATCACTTTCCGATATCCTTCTTCTCTTTTGTAGCAAGCTTTGCATCTATCAACACATATCTACCTTCAAGGCTATGGAGTCTTACCTTTCATTTATGTGATTGTTGATGACATGGCAGAGTCTATTGAGCCATTTAGACTCAATAGAAGCTGAATAATACTTTTTCTTTGCTCTTCATGAGTTCTTTATCTACCTTTCATTACCTACTTTGTAGCTCTACACTTTACTTTGCAACTCTTTATTGACTCAACCAACTATAGAAGATCTACCATGCTTCCACTATCTATTGGAACCTAGAATTATATTCAACAATAGACCCACACATTATTCATTTTTTTCATTTGATCATCTTATTAACAATACCTTGACACAACACTTGTTTCTTGAGTGTACCCCTGCTCATCAACAATACCATGTTAATAAATCTCAACCCATTTTTCCATTACCAGGTTGTATCATTTCCAATTGTTTCTCGATACTATGCATATGCACTATCATGAGTATCGTCACTCTTTCTGAACCAATACTCACCTTTTTCATGTACTGATCCGGGTTATTTTCGGCACGAAATGAGAGTAGAGATATAACATAGAAATATTCAAAGATATTGCAAGAGAGACAACAATATAATAGATATATAGCGGAAATATAAAAAGAGTCACATATATACAGTAATACACGATTTCTATTAATCAGAGAAATGTACAGAGACTGTAAAAATATAGAGTGAAAGACTCGCTAGAATGGTGGCAGCTTATCTCTGAGAAGATATGTGACGGCTACTCGCATTCGCAAGAAGATGGTTACAATGAGGCTCTGGAGGCCTTTTTACAATAATCGGGAATGCCAAAAGTCCTAGACATCCAAAAACCTAACCCTAGGAGATGAAGCGCCAAAAGTCATGTGGGCCCCGTTTCGGTAAGTTGGTGCATCAACTTCCCGGGGTCGTAACTTTTGCATACGATCTCCGTTTTAGGCATGTGATAGCTCGTTGGAAAGGTATCATCGAGGAGATTCATTTTGGGGGCTCAATAATGCCTTTGGATATCATTGAGAACCTTGATCTAGAAAAAACTTCATTTAGGACCTCAAAATGGCCCCGGAAGTGAAAACCTGCCAAAAATAGTAAATTGCCAAAATGGCCAGAAAACTGTTTTGAGCCATTTTGAAAAGGTGTGTGGCCCCCGATATCCACCTGGATCATGTACCCCTAACATATGGAAATGTTTTTCCAAAATTGATATTATTTGGAAAACTTTCACATTGAGCAATTGCATGGATCACAAAGTTCAATTTCCCTTTTTCCTACAACTTTATAAAAAAATTGGATGCTTCCTTGGAGACATCAATCATTCTGCCATGTTTTCCCTTGGATTACCTTTCCAATGTCTACACTTATACCTTATTCTAATTTCTAATTTGGAAGTTATGACTCTCTGAAATCAACATCTTCTCCCTTTTTTTACATGTTTCAGTGGTATAATAAATCTCAAATTATAACTTCTTCCACTTGTAGAAATAAATCTAGCAACAACCAAGAAATGTTTTATATTGGGTGTTGATAGTATGCCTAATTTTCAATACATAAAAACCCTCATATTTAATATCTGGTACTCCCTTCAACTTTTCCATCAATTTGAATATACCAATTTTGTCCTTTTTCATTTTCTCAAGACTTACAATTTTATCTCCCAAATAGAGAAAAACTTGCAAATCCCCCCTCAAGACAAAGTTGTTAGGATTGGCAATCTAGGATCCCTTTTCCTCTAAAGTTTTCAAAAATCCCCAAAAGTGCCTGGGAATAGTATATTGTGTCCTATTTGGGAATCTCCAGACCAACTCCTTGAGAATTTCACTAGAATTCCAATTAGGTATCTTTATGTCTTCTTATTGGACTCCCTATAATTCTTTTACCTTTATTTGGGTCCTGGATACTAGTCATGACCTAGATATTTAAAAGTCACTAATTTGAATTTTTCATAAAATTGAAGTAGAATTAGCTAGTGACCCTCACTGGCACTCTTGTATCCCTTGTCACTGTGTAAATACCCTTTAAATTTCATTTGAATTTGATTTGAAATAATCATCTTATGGTCAAAACAATTTTTTTACTCTTGACTTCTTTAACTTTTATATTCTTCTCCTTCCCTCTCCTCCTCTTTCTCCTTGCTCTCTCTTTGTCTTCTTCTCTTATCTCTTTTCTTTCTCTTTTCTGTTTATTCTATTCCCCTTTATCAAAAATCAAATATATTTATCGGTGATCATGATATTTTCCCCTAGCCGACATTTCGATGCCAAAAGAACATTCTTAATCAATGTTCTGGTTTAATATTTACTTCCTTCATTGATATTTCGGTGCAAGATTTCTTTCTTTCATCAATATTTCGGTGAAAGATTATTTTCTCTTTCGATGTTTCGGCGCATTATTTCTTTTCTTCATTGATGTTTTGGTGCAATATTTACTTACTTTGTTGATATTTCGGTGTAATATTTCCTTCTTTTGCTAATATTTCGGTGCAAGGTTTATTTTCTTTGTCGATGTTTTGGCATAATATTTACTTCTTTCGTCAATATTTCGGTGCAAGATTTACTTCTTTCTCCAATGTTTTGACATGATATTTCCTTTCTTTGCCAATGTTTTGGCATAATATTCCCTTTCTTCATTGATGTTTCAGTGCAATATTTACTTCTTTCATTGATATTTCGATGTAAGATTTACTTTCTTCATTGATGTTTCGGTGCAAGATTTCCTTCCTCCACTATTGTTTCAAACAAAGATATTATTTCTTCACTGAAATAATCCTTTATTGGAGGCTCCAAAATATATTTCTTCACCAATGTACATTTTTTATGGGAATTAATCCCGCTAAACCAACCAAGAAAGAGGACATAAAACATAAAAACAACAATGACAATCACACGCAGTACAGAAAGATTTTACCTTGGAAACCCTTATCTGGGAAAACCAACATTTCTTGAGTGACTCCCACTCTATGTTGTCTTATTAATTGAGTGAATAAATAGTTACATGACTAACCTTGGTGTACACCTAAGACACAATCATCATCATACTATCTTGTTTAAATGCAAAAACAACCTTGTAGCCAATTTGGATTTCATGTTCATGACCAAATAAAATATTTTTCTCACATATAACATCATCCTCTCTAGTATTGCATCATGCCATATTTATAGGATTTATAACATGAACAACACTAATTCATGGCACCTAAAAACGGTTATATATTCATGAATATAATTGGTTGCAATCCCGTGAATCTCGAGATTATGTTACCAGTTGAATTTTAGTCGGTTATGAGCCAGTAAACCTCCATTCGATTGACCTTTTGACGTTCTAGTTCACCATTTCAACCTTCAAATTATATATCAACTTGACTTAATTGTCCAATCGAGCATTCACCTAGTTGATCCACCTCGACTAGCTAGTAGATTGACTATGTTTTCATTGCAAATAATATACAACCCAAAAACTATATTGAGGACTTCAAATGTTAGGGTCCTAATCTCCCTAACCCATAAAGTAGATAAAATAATATTTTATATATATATATATATATATATATAATAAATGTCAACATTTGTTGGTGCAAAGTTGTCATACCAGGGTCCTTTTTAGGTTACCAACAAAAGGGCATCGATGTAGTCTAGTACACTAGCATTTTCATGTTCTCGGAAGGGAAGATGTCTCACCCAAAGAGCGATTGAGACATGAGAATTAGGAAAGGGTAATAAGAACTCTTAGTCATATATACAAGTTATAAATATTAATACCATTATTGTATAAGATAGACTAACCTTATCTTAGTCTTTAACACCTCATAACCCAGGACAGAAGAACATAGTTGCGCAGAACATCACAAAGAAATATAGAAGTATAATGCATAATAAACATAACATAATATCATTCCATGGAAACATAAATCATCATATACAAATTTCTTCTTTTGAATTTTATCCCCATCAATATTCTATTATATCAGAGTCCTTTCTCAAAATACATGTGCAACATGTCTCATACATATACAAATTCATTCCAGAGAGAATCAACAAGTTCATCTCAAGATAGTACAATACCAGATCATATTCTCTCCAATCTCTTGATCTTACTTCCTCTACTATAATACAAGAATAGTTTCCCTTACATTCCCTTCTTTCATTATATTACAATTCTTTCTTGTTGATTGAGAACCTGCAAGCTCTCTCCTCTTCTTGATTCTAATTCAATTTCTCCTCCCAAAATTTATTGTACGTTGGCCTCCAACCGTTTTTTGTTCCAGTACCTTTCTATTGTGCTCTCTTTCACACAACTATATTTTCCTTCCTTTTATTGGTTTTTTGGCTCTGTGGTAGCTTGTGCAACTTCTATGTATCAAAACAAAGGGCCCAACAGGCCTCAACCACAATCCTTGACTCACCTCAAGTCAAGTATTTGGTTCTTCCATGGTCTCTAGTTTGGCCTATGATCCTTCTATGGCTTTGATTTCTTCTTCTAACTTGTTTCCATCCATGACTGGAGCATGGATGATTTTAGGGGATAAATTTCGCTCATGGGCTAATTTTCCATGGTTTTTCCAAAAACGAGATTCGCTATTTTAAAAATGATTTGCCCAAATTCTATAGAATAAAATTATTTTACCTTAAAAATCGCCAAAATTTTATAAAAACTATATAAAATCCTTAAAATTTTGAATATTTTTACAAAAATATCGCCAAACATTTATAGTAGGCATATGAAGGATTAGTAAGATTTGCCAAGGATTCTAAATTTTAAAATAAATTTCCATCCTTAAAATCATCCCTGGACTGGAGTTGTTTCTTTCTTGGCTCCCAACTAAGTGCACCAGTTAAATACTACAACAATTACACAGAAATATTACACTAATAGGGAATCCATTATGCATTCACCCTTGTAGTATGATCACATGACTTTGTTGGTGATTACATAACATGACGTTCTCACTGTTTTTGCGATAATTGGTTCAATTTTCATTGTATGACCCCCATTTTGGGTGTGGAATATTTCATACAAACTTATTTCACCCTTGTTTTTTTCATGCTTGCTCGGCCCTTGGAACCCTTTAGATACATCCTCACCTTCCAGTGACAGTCCTATGAGTTGATGGATATCCTCTGCATGGATGGGATATCTTCTGTCGAGCCATAAATGCATGCCATGCACTTTTCTTATCAAGAACTTGGTGAATCACACAACCTCACTAGTGGTCCCGAACACTGGTAAATCCTTGAGGTGCATGCTAGTTTAGTTGAATAGGTTGATAAAGTAAATATTTGGGATGAATTGCAATTCCCTTGTCGGCTTGAAACCCATCTCCCAAAAAACATCAATATTCATTTGTGGGAATAACGTCACATCCGTCAGATCGAGGTCAAGGATTTTTTCTTGCTCAACCTTCGCTATGACATCACCTAGCACCTTGATTCTGGGATCATATGGCTCATCTAGGATTGTTTCTTTATAGACTGAGCTTCTTCCTCTTGCTATTCTCGAAATTTTCGATATTGTACACTGGTAAACATGGTAAATTGGGGGGGGAATGATGTAGCTGGGGAGAAGGAGGCTTCTTAGAGTGTGCCATGGTGTGGGAAAATAAAGGATAGAGGGTATATAAGTTAACAATGTACCATTCATAATAATATTATGAGATATTATAGATGAGGTAATAGGGTAAACTAGTAATCTCTCATAAATGATCTAGTAATTAAGTCAGTAATGCAAGCTATGTCTTGGACATCCTACAGTACTGATAACATGGTAAAATATCTGAACATATATGGACTTTAATGGGTGGTCTGACCAACACATAGCCGATGTGGGGGAATTTTCATTTTAATGGTTAATAATCATGGTGGGAATATCCATAACATCTACACGTACGGGGAATTTTAAGACTTTAAGTAATGTTCTAACATTTTTCAGCAGTTAACATAAAGGGTGTGACTGGACGTGATGTGATTTATGCTTAGCCATTAATATGTTTCAGATTCTCTCCCCCCCGACCACAATGTGGTTCTTTGGTGATTTTATGTGTATGATTGATTGAATTGGTGACTCATCTAACAATGCACTACTGAGTAAGAATTTCTGAAAAGATCCAATAATTAGACTTGATAAAACTTATGTCATGGCTCCATTGAGCACACTCCGACGTTATTGCATCTACTAAAAAAAATTACAATAAAAAAGAAAAGTATAACTATTGTGCAAGCTACCTTGGACTAGAGAAACAATCCCTCTGTTAAGTGTGGGAAATATATGGCTTCAGGCATGCACTAGTCACCCACCCTGGTCGAAGGATACCATCCAGTTGCACTAGCTTGACTGCACCAAACTGTTGAATTTTACTGACAAGGAAAGGACCTAACCAATGCATGCACAACTTGCCTAGATGCTTCTAATAATGACTCTCATAGAGGAGTACCTTATCCCCTTGTGAAAACATCTTGGAATTAATGTGTCTGTCTTGTCAATATTTCTGCCTAGATTTTTCCATTGAATGATGAAAATCGGCTAAGAATCTTTCTTCATCAAGTTCCTGCAAGTCTGCAATCCTTTATGCAACTAATTCATCATATGTCATATGTGTAGCCTATGTTATATAGAGACTAGGGGTTATAAAATCTGCAGGTACAACAACTTACTTATCGTAGACCAACTGAAATGGGGTATACTTGTGCAAATTCTTTGTGGTATTCCTATAATACCATAAGACAGTCAAAACTCTATCATCCTAGTCCTCCTTTTTTTCACAACACACCTTCGTCAATCCTCTTTCCAAAATCTTGTTGAATGCCTCCATTGTCCCATTAGCTTGTGGATGATAAGGACTTCTCTTATGATGTTGGATGAGGAATTATGTCGTTAATGTTGCAATTGTGATGTTGATTAAGTGACTACCTTGATCACTAGTCAGGATCCTAGGAAATCCAAATCGGGCAATAATATTCTCAAATATCAATCTAGCAACTGTATTGTTGAAGAAACCTAAACTACCTCTACTTCAGCCCACTGCGTGAGATAGTCTCTTTTGGTGATGATATATATGGACTTTGAATTCTTGGTGGGCAGATTAATTGGTCCAACAAAGTCCACAACCCACTTCTCAAATTCCTGTAGTGCTCTAACTGGCTAAAGAGATAATTCATCTATGTTTGATGGCTTCCCTACTCATTGGAAAATGTTGCAAGATCTATCATAAGCTTAAATAGAATCCTTGAATAATTTTGGCCACCACAACCCAACTTGAAGTGCCTTCTATGTTGTAGCTTTCCCTCCAACATGTCCTCCCGCAACTCCAGTGTGCCATTCCCACAGGATATCATGCCTCTCATGGGTTAGGACACACCTTTTGAGGATGATATCTAGTCCCATCTTATAGATTTTTCCTAAAATCAGTTGGTAGTGTGTATCTTGAACCACTAGGTGTCATTTCTAGGTTGTAGAATAATTTTATGGGAAGGTCCCCGAGTAGATGAAAGCAACAATATCTTCAAGATACTCTGGGATGGCTTCAATCTGGAACATGTTTACATCAGGGAGATGATCTTCCATTTCTCCTCCACTTTCCCCTAATTCCAGTCTTGATAGGTGGTCCAAACCTACATTACAACTTCTAAGCTTGACAATTACCTCGAATGAAAACTCCTAAAAGAGTAAGAGCCACATTCAAATCCTTCCCTTAAGGATCGACTTATTAACTAGGTAATAATAATAATAATAATAATAATCTATTTTTAAGGTCACGACTAAGCCACACCAAATTGGTGTATGAGACCCCCTTGTTTTTGGGACAAGGGACCCCCTTCGCCCAGCGATTTGACTGGTAAAGTCTACGAAGGTATACATACTCTACCCCCCTCTGGATTTGAACTTGTGACCTCTTATGAGGAAACACATGTTCATAACTATTAGGCCCACTCAGGCTGTATAATAATAATATACTTTTAAGGTCATGTCCAAGGCACACCAAATTGGTGTATGAGACCCCCTTCAATGTAGAATGGTCATTAAAAAACTTAAAATAAGAGGCTAGTAAATAGTGTCTAAATTTCTGCAATGCATAAATCATAGCTCTACCTTCCCTTTTAGTTTTTGTGTAGTTGTGTTCAGCTTGAGAAAGTTTTCTGCTAGCAAAGTAGATAGGGTGTTCCATATTCCCTTCTCCTGGTTGCACCAAAATGGCTCCCAGGGTGATGCCTGATGCGTTCACATGTACATGGAATTCAATCTCCCAGTTGGGGTATATAGTAATGGGTACAATGCTAAGTTTTTCCTTTAGGATATCAAATCCATTGTCACATTCAACTATACATCGAAATTATTTGGACTTCTTCATAGTTTCTCCAGTGATGCAATGATATTTGCATATCTTCTGATGAACCTATAGTAGTATCATGTATTCCCATGAGTAGAGCACAACTGTTTAGCACTTGTAAGTGGCAGCATGTTCAACATAACCATAACTTTAGTTGGGTCGACTAGAACTCCTTCCCGGAAAACAATATGGCCTAGAAGGTTGTCTTACGGTACATAGAAAATACAATTCCTCAAGTTCAAAGATATTTGTATTTCATCTATCAAACATCAACCATAGTATCCCTAAATGCTCCTTCAACAAAATTTATATAGTCCAATAGTCCATCTAGACTTCTAGAAACTTATGTATGAAGTCAAAAGATGTTTCTATAACAATACTGGAGAATATTGTTGGGGCATTATTTAATCCAAAAGGCATCACATTGTACACAAATGACCCCCACTCAGTTATGAATGTGGTCTTCTTCTGAAATTATGACTTGGTGATACCCCAATAATCCATTTGTAAACGAATAAGCTTCTTTCCATGAAACTTGATCTAAAACCTCATCATTGAAGGGTGTAGAAAATGGATCATGCACACATGCATAATTCATAATCCCATCGTCGACATAGACCCGATTGTCTTTTGTATCCTTCTTGCTCTGTATGGGGCTAACTCACTCTTCTTCTTCGACAGGAAAGATAAGTCATGTCATAAGCATTTTGTTCACTTCCTTCTTGACCTTATCTTTTACCTTGGGATTGAGACAATATGGTATCTTCTTCACAGGTTTTGAGTCAGGTTTTATCTTGATCCTTATATCCCCCATGGCTCCTTTTATACATTTCAGTATTGAGAATGTTTTTGGGAATAAGTTCTTATATTCCTACAACAGACTCTGGAATTCATTCATGGATTGTTCATCCCAGTAATCTCTTATGGAAGTTATCTTAGGATGCTATCCACTCCCTATATTTACTTTTCAAAAATTCAAGGGATGGTTATAGGAGCTACATGTATGACTGGGTATATTTTCTTGGACTTATCTAGTACCTTCAATTTATTTGATATTGAGTTTTTTAAGTTCTTCTAATTCATTGGATTATTCCATGCCTTTATCAATTTTACAACAAGCTAAAGGTATTCTGATAGGTTTGCAGACTCAATTGGACTGAATCAAATTGTTGTGATTAGAACATACTACTAATCTTGATCTCTGTTTATAAATGTCAGTAACTAGCATCTCCAGAATTATTTGAAGGATTAAGTGAAGTTCAGAGGACTTACCAGCAAAGAAGAAATATCTAAAAAATTGGTCTTTTAAGGTCTTCCAATAGATTTTTTGTCTTTTGGTCTCTTCATGTGTGTACTAGGATTTTTGGATCACACCTAGTGAGTGGAAAAATAGTTGAACCCATAGTCAAGAGGGTACTTTCAAAACTTTCCATTTCTTTAAGAATTTCTCAACATGCATTATGGGGTCATAGTTTCCATCAAAAAGTTGTGTACCTTGAAATACATGCTCATCTCATCTTTCAACTGATAGATACTGAGGAATATGCATCGAATATCTCTCTTTGCATCCTCCCAATTTAGAATCAAGGTTTTGTGAGTGGCCCACCATCTAGATGAGGTATCCTTCAAGATTATATCAAAAAATTATATTTTTTGATTGGGCACAACTTTTCTTTCTGTGTCGGTGAGAAAGTTGTACAATTTTGAAGTACCATAATATGTTGGGTGATTCCTTATCTCATTTCCAATCCATCGTATTACCCTAATAGTTGTGCAACATCTTGAGAATCTTTCATATAAACATTTCTTCCAGCTGTCAAAAGCTAGTTCCGAGTCCTCGTTGGATAACTATATACTCCTCCAACTTATAGATCCATCTGTAGAGGGGTTAATATAATTTGGCCTCATTCCTACAGTTATGGTGTATAACTAGTCAATAACTTCCGACTCCATGTTATTATCCACTAGCTCAGTATATCTAGGCCCCAAGTATGGATCTAAGGGTTGTATATTTTCTGAGGTCCTATGAGGCTACCAACTAAGGTCTGTCTTTGACCTTAGTTTGGCTCTAAGTGTCAACTCTGTTGATGTCCCTTGCTGTTGTTTTAGGACAACAAACAGTCACCAACTTTCAACTCAATATTTTAATGGTTAAGTGTCCTTTTGAGGTGCCCTTGCAAGTGTTTTCTTTACTCAATGTTAGCACATGCAATATACATAAAAACAAATAGAACTACCTCTAGATATTTTAAATTTAAAATGTTGATCTACACTTCTAAGCATGCATGAAATTGAAACATATGTTTTTGGTCAACATGACCCTGGAAAAACCCCCCCATGGGGAAAACCAGTTTGGAGAAGATATATATAGAAGGCCTCAAAGAAAAATGTACAACATAGGAAACATATAAAAGTGAACCTAGTACAATATAAACCACTCTCAAATGCCTTGGAGTTCCTTGAATACCTCCCCACAAGCCTTGTGAAGTAAGGCACCCCTTGCCTTGGTGTGCCTTTATTCTATTTCTTGCGTTTATCTTTATCTTGATGCCTTTTCCTTGCCTTTGATTTTGCTTGACCTTTGAACTCTTTATTTCCTTTTCCTTTCCCTTTTAGTAGCCTCCTCTTGTCAAGAAATCCTCCCACAAGATGATGGTGCACCCCTCTCCTCAATTGTGCCCTCTCCTCATGCAAAATTTTAAATAGAGCGCCCTCCTTCACCCTTGCGCTCTCTAATATATAGAGTGCGCCTCTCCAAGGTGAATGGATCTCTCCACAAGGTATGGGCCTCTCCCACACTATAATGCGCCCTCCAAACTCAAGAATTCACCTCTCCTCTAACATGTACGCCCCTCCTCCATAGAATGTTCCCTCCTCCTAAGAAATTTCACCCTCACTCATAATGGCTTCCTCCATAGATCTAGAGAAAGCCACAACCAAATGAACGAGCCTCCAAGCAATGGAAAAAAACCCCTCCACTAGAAGTGTTCCCTCCTCTCAAGGTTGCGCCCCTCCTCTAGTAAAAGTGCCCTCCAACACAAGTATGCACCCTCTTTAGGATAGTATCCAAGCCTCCATGGAATACCTCTCCAAGAAACCTCAACTCAAGAAAAGGATTCCTCCTCAAACCCTCATACAAGTGCACCCTCCTCTCCTCAAGAAATGCGCCCAAGATCTCTTTCTCATCTCCTCTTCTCACAAGTGAAGAATGAGTATCATAAATGCACTATAGCCTCCTTTATCGTCCTTTGTTCAAACCCTAGAAGAGCAATGGCCTAGATCCAATCTATCCAAGTCTAACTAGGGAAACCCACTTTCCTTAATTTTGTTTATGTCTATTAATTCACCCAATTTGTGAATTAATTGTCACTTTAATGACTTAAGTGACATACTTCGCTTTTGACTTAAATCTACTTAGTCAAAGTGATATTAGAATCATAAAGTAAAGTACAAGGGTAATATTCTCCCCCTTGATGTTTAGAGACTCATAAACACATGGGGACCACTTTCCAAGGTACCCAAATATAAACACTCCCTCTTACCGAGGAAAGTGCCCGCCACCACCAATATCATCCCTATAGTGGACATGGTTTCATCCTAGCATATACTCGGTGAGTATAGTTGTACCCTGATCAATGAAAGTAGTCTATGTCATAGATCTTCTCAATCTATGTGATATATAGATGGAAGTGTCTCTCCACCTATCAAATATCACCCAGATCTTGGTATCAAACCAAATATCTCCACCTTGGTGTCCCACCAATCTCCACCTTGGTGTCCCACCAAGGATATCTACCTCCTCACATCTCACCAATGGTCACTACTGTTGGCATCTCACCAAGAGTCACTCTCTTGGCATCTCACCAAGAGTCTTCCCCTCTTAGTATCTCACCAAGAGTACCTGGATCTCGACTTCTCACCAAGATCATCAACTTGGCCTCTTGCCAAGTAGCTTCCACCTGAAGTGGAACTAGAATATGATTTTATTGTCTTTATAGCCAAGTGAGGATCAATCCTCCATGGTTCCCTATCGCTCCTCCTCATCAATATCTAATGCTATGAATCCCTTGCACCAACCCCCTGTCTCGACAACTCTAAGACATAAGTTGTCCTGGGTGGACTAGTCACCCCCTCTAAATATGGTGTCCATGAAACCTAAGTTTGAGCTCCCCCTAAATCACTACTATGAGTCAGTAGGTCATCCTCAAATTTTTATCCCCACCTAATGACAGATGGTGTAACAGATGACAAAGAACTGGTGAATGCACACTCTCTCACAAGATGTGTATCAAACTCAAGCTCTTATGTTTTCGTTGTTGAAACATACTACTACTTCTTCTTCTTCTTAGGACATTGTCATGCATAGTGACCCATCTCTCCACAAGAAAATCATCTCACTGTGCTCATGTCTCTCTTCTTCCCACTACTGCTCTCTCCTCCCCATGGTGGGGCCCCAAACTCGGAACCCTGTCAACCTCCTCGGCCAGTCTTCTTCTTTCCCTTTGTCCAAAGCGCGTGATCCTCATCAGCCTGCACTATCTACTATTGATGTTGTTCAAAAGCCTCTGCCACAAGTCCAATATCCTCCTGAATGAATTCATCCCACATCCTCTCCCATGTGAGCATGACCTCCCTGGAAACATTGCCACAAATGAAAGGACCCTATGGTTTGGTAAAGTTGTTTAAGGTTGTCCTCACCATAGAATTGGGTTCCACAACCTCTCCAATGGCTCCAAGATTGTCTTTGATCTGCATGTATCGACCAAGGAAAGAAGTAACTGAATCATCTTGGAGCATTTGAATTCCCCTCATTCGATCATGAAGAACCATATTTTGGTTCTCATTGGAGCTCTGATAAAGCTTACATAGATATGCCCACGTCTCATATGCCCAATATTTTTCACTCAAGTGGGGAATTATGTGTTCCCGAACTGAATCACATATCGTCATATTTTCCTTGTTGTTAATCTTCTTGAACTCTGCTAACGACATAGGAGAAGTAGTAGGAGGAACAACCACAAGTGCCTCAACTATATCGCATAGTTTGAGGTCCTCCAAGACAAAGACTATCCTCTCCTTCCAAGGTGACCAGTTGCTAGCTCCAGCTATCCTATTCTTCACATGCATCTGAGATGCTGACATGAATTCCAAACTTCACTCCAACTAATGCTCTAACTGCGAAGGAATGTTGCCTCACTCCTGTCAACACATCTGTGAAAAGAGGAAAATGAACACTGGCCTCATTCCTAGCAATATAGGTGTAAAAATAGGTCGTGAAATACAACCTCACTCCTATCCATGCAGGTGTGAAAAGAGGCTATCCACAAGTGTCAAAAAATAATCTCTGAACTTTCCAACAAATCTTCCCACAAGTTGTCCACAAACTCTATCAACATGCTATCCAAAATATGCCCTGAACTGTCCATGAAAATGCTCAAAAATCAGCAAGTCTAAGCCACCATTGGCTCTAATACCATGTAGATTTTATGAGGTCCTATGAGGCTTCCAACTAAGGTCTGGATTTGACCTTAGTTTGGCTCTAAGTTTAAACTTTGTGGCTGTCCCTTGTTTTTGTTTTAGGATGGCAAAGAGTCACCAACTTGGAGCTCAATATTTTGATGGTTAAGTGTCCTTTTGAGGTGTCCTTGCAAGTGTTTTCTTTGCTCAATGTTAGCACATGAAATGTACATAAAAAAAAAAAAAAACTACCTCTAGATATTTTAACTTTAAAATATTGATCTACAATTCTAATCATGCATGAAATTGACACATATTTTTTATGTCAACGTGACCCTAGAAAAACCCCCCCATGGGGAAAACCCGTTTGGAGAAGATATATATAGAAGGCCTCAAAGAAAAATGTACAACATAGGAAACATATACAAGTGAACCTGGTACAATAGAAACCACTCTCAGATACCTTGGATTTCCTTGAAGACCTCCCCACAATCCTTGTGAAGTAAGGATCCCCTTGCCTTAGTGTGTCTTTCTTCCTTTGCTTGCCTTTGTCTTTACCCTAATGCATTTTCCTTGCCTTTTCTTTTTCTTGACCTTTGCACTATTTCTTGTCTTTTCCTCTCACTTATAGTAGCCTCCTCCTCTCAAGAAATCCTCCCACAAGATGATGGTGTGCCCCCTCCTCATGCAAAACTCCAAATAGAGCGCCCTACTTCACCCTTGTGCCCTCTAAGCTCTAGAGTGCACCTCTCCAAGGTGAATGGGTATCTCTACAAGGTATGGTCCTCTCCCACACTAGAATGTGCCCTCCAAACTCAAGAATGCACCTCTCTTATAGCATTTGTGCCCCTCCTCCATAGAATGCGCCCTCCTCCTAAACACTTGCACCCTCCAAACTCAAGAATGTGCCTCTCCTCTAGCATTTGTTCCCCTCCTCCATAGAATGTGCCCTCCTCCTAAACACTTTCACCCTCACTCATAATGGCTTCCTCCATAGCTCTAGAGAAAGCCATAACCAAATGAATGAGCCTCCAAGCAATGGAAAAAGCCTCCTCCACTAGAAGTGTGCCCTCCTCTAAAGGTTGTTCCCCTCCTCTAGTAAATGCACCCTCCACCACAATTATGCACCCTCTTTAGGATAGTATCTAAGCCTCAATGGAAAACCTCTCCAAGCAACCTCAACTCAAGCAAATTCTTCCTCCTCAAACCCTCATACAAGTGCACCCTCCTCTCGTCAAGAAATGCAACCAAGCTCTCATTCTCATATCCTCTTCTCACAAGTGAAGAATGAGTCTCATAATTGCACTATACCGTCATTTAGCCTCCTTTTTCCAAACCCTAAAACATCAATGGCCTATATCCAATCTATCCAAGTCTAATCAATGGGTGAGATTCAATCCCTAAATCTCACTTAGGAAAACCAATTTCCTTAGTTTGCTTTATGTCTATTAATTCACCCACTTTGTGAATTAATTGTCACTTTAATGACTTAATAGCCATATTTCACTTTTGACTTAAATATCCTAAGTCAAAGTGAAATTAGAATCATAAAGTAAAGTACAAGTGTAATAGTCTCCCCCTATGTGTTTAGAGACTCATAAACACATGGGGACTACTTTCCAAGGTACCCAAATATCAACAAGGGTTGGACTACCTTTATTCCATCCTCCTTAAATGTCATGGTTTCCATTTTTAAGACAATGACAACATAATTGTTATATTCCTAGTCAATTCCTAATAAGGCAGGGTAGGGGTATTTGTCTCCCGTAATTTCAATCACTTCGAAATCAGTTGTTGTTTTAACTCCCGCAACATCTACCTCCACATTTTCCAGACTCCATACTAGGAAAATGCAATATTGGTTTTCCATTCTCAGATAGATGGTTCAATACACTGACTGAGGTTTTGCTAGAGCCTCCCAAGGATTTTTGGCTAAGATATTCAAATCTTATCACAAGTCTAGCATGACGTCTTGAATCTCATAGTCATCTAACTGGGATTCCAACCTAAATTCTTTTCCAGTTCGCACCTTCCTTCCTTGTATTCTCCATGTATTATTCTCGGGGAGGTTGGTGGTTACAATGGTTTCTTAAGTTCCCTCATCTCCTAGGACTAGGTACATCGTGATCCACAACTTATCATTAAGTCGGTCATCTCCCATGATCTCTGAGAATAATTGAAACTAGATGTTAATTACATTCTAAGACTACTTAGGCTGTCTTCTGGAGTTTACAAGATTCTTAGGCACGAGTGGTGAGGTAGGGGATTGAGAAATCTTGGGTTGAAGGATGAATTTAGGAGGATTTTCCACTATTTCTGGAGAAGAGATCTATTTAAATATTTCTATTGCATCTTTGAAAAAAAAAATTGTTTCAAAGGGTCCTACTTTCCATACTTGGGGGTTGTTTTTCGAAACTTGGGATGACTTTCTACATCTGCCCTAGTTTTTGCTCATTCTTGAGTGATAATGTTGAATTTGGGTATCTTCCCTTCAACTTCCCTCCTAAATTCTGAGCCTGTGAAGTTAGCTCCTCTTTGATGAACTTGGTCCTCCCACTTCGTGATCAAGTCTGGGAAATATTTAGTTGCATGAACATTAGTTCTGTAGTGTGAACACCATGGTTGTCTTGGGTGAGTAAAACCTCGGACCATTTGTATTTGTTCATTGAAATTGTAAAATTGGCATGGTCCTATTCCTCTATTTCTCCCAACTCTAAATCCACCTCCACCCCCACTCCCCAGGCCTCTTTCAGGTCCTTGGGGTGTTTCGTTTACCCTGAATGTAGTATGATCCACTCTACCAACAAGTGCATCTAAGGATCTACATTGGTGTGCAGTATGCATTGTAGATGTGCATATTTCACAATGTATTGTATTAGGTGTAGACATGTAATTCTACAGGATGGGGAAGTGCCTTGGTTCATTCCCTTGAGTCTGAAATATTTCATAGTAATCAACTATTTGGGTTGTTTGGGTGCTTGGAAAAACATGGTATTGAACTGGTGCATGGAATGGTGGATATGCAGATACTTTTTCAACTCCTCCCATTGGTTTTGTAGGAGGCGGGAGAATCGAGTTGTGGGGACGTCCCATTCCCCTTATCTGTGAACACTGATTTTATAGATTCCCCTTTGTATAGCATCATGTGCACCAAACTTGAGGTCATTCTGGTCTGGGTAGAGTTAATTCTTGGATATTTTTCGTGAGTGTTGATATTTGTCTCTAGAGTTGTGATAGGTTTGGATATACCAGAGGTTTTTTTACCCTTAAACTCCCTGTATATCCCGACATGGCTTCAATCTTTATTGATTGTTCCAAATAATTTGTCAAGGTAGTTATCCTTTGTTGCACTAGGGGGGTTCATGTCAAGGATAAAAACCCTTGGATGTACCATTCCCTCTAATGATCTTCATGAATTGGATGCATTAATATCCCAATAGTGTCCTTAAAATTTGGATTGTACTCCCATGCAGACTCACCCTCTATCTTTTGAATCTCCCACAACTTAGAGATAGCTTGTTTCTTTGACTAGCATACCTTGAATTTGACAATGAATATTTGGTGCACCTAGTCAAGGGTAAAGTATTGTCCTTGCAACCTAGGATCAATATCCTTCATGTACCACTTGAGCACATGACCCCTCAAATTAGTCTATAATTATACTAACTTGTTCACATCTAGAGTCCCTCTAGACCTCCAAATCGCCTCGCATAGAAACCAGTGTTTTTCTACATCCTCATCTAATTTACCCCCGAGTTCTGGGTATTAGACAATTGAGCCTCCCGTGTTTCCATCCATATCGGTTGTTATGGTTCCTACCAAAATGAATCCTAATAGTCGTGGTTGTGATATACTAGGAGATGCTAATATCCTCCCATTGTTGACACTTGTGTATTTTGATAGATTGAATGAATTTGAATGACTAGAAATTGCATGAGTATGCGATACAGAGCTTACCAAGGGTATAGAGGGTTCCTAGGGGATGGGCAACTTGGGGCTGGTTCTAATGAATTTTGGGAGGGTTTATTTGATATAGGGAGTCTCATTTTATTGATCTAGAGCATCCTTCTGAGACTCATTCCCAACTCCTCCTGAGATCGGTCCAAAACTTCTCTGTCTTTAACAAGATCCAGACCTTCTTAATCTTCCCTTGATTCTACACACTCCTCTTCTCATCCACCCACCTGGTGACTTATTTCTCTCCGTGCTTCTCTTTCTTGCAATATTAGACTGGCCAATTTTTCTTATATTCACAACTTCCACAACTCTTCCATATTTCTTTCATCTATTTCTCCTGGTTTGATTTCTTTCTGCAACACCTAGGACTTCCTCACTGCTTTATTTACCTTTCCCCGCCACCATTTCTCAACTATGGCGGCTCTCTTCAGGGATCGCTCACTTCTTTCACTCTTCTCTTGCCAATCCCTTATCTTTCAAAGAACCAATTCCCCTTATTAGTTCATGAACGTACTCCAAGATTGCCCCACCCCAATCATAGGTGTTTAGGCTACCATCTTACTTGAGGGAAAAATTAGCATCCCCTCTTCCACCAAGAAGACTTTGATCCACAAGGGAATTTCCTTCAGAAGTATTCCACGTGCACATTTATTGAATATCACTTCTTCACATGAAAAATATTGATGATTTTCTACTGCAAACTCAATGATATATCTCTCCAGAGTCATGTCAACCCAGAAATCCACTGCTCGAGTAATCTAGTGATATAGACAATGAAGATCTACAAGCTTCTCTATATCCCAAGTATAGATTTTCTTGACATATTATTTGAAATTTGAAGCTTCCTGTAACCGATATACCCAGTGGAACATTTCCTCCAGGAATTTTACCCAAAATATCTCATATTGGTCACTTGATCTTTCTGAGTAGAAGAAAAAATATTTTGTGATGTTCAAGTTCAAATTTTGTAACTCCGCTTCCTTCCATATGAATGCATCACACTTTCATTCCCACCGATGTTGAACATTGGATGTGTGGATCCAAGGAAGCATCATCCTTATAGGTTCCCTTTAAAACTAGGGTCTCGACAAGGAAACCATTTGTTGGCACAAATTTGTCATACCAATGTCCTCTTCAGGTTACCAACAAAAGGGTACCAATGTATTCTAGTGTGTTGGCATTTTCATCTTCTCAAAAGGGAAGATGTCTCACCCGAAGAAGGATCGATACATGATAATTAGGGAAGGGTAAGAAGAATGATTAGTCATATCTACAAGTTATCAAGATTAATACCATTTTTGTGCAAGATATATTATTACCTTATTTTATTCTTTAACACTTCATAACCCAGGACAAAAGAATAGAGTTGCGCAGAACATCAGAAAGAAATATAGAAGTATAATTCATAATAGAAATAACATAATATTATTCCATGAAAGGAAAAATCATCATATACACATTTCTTCTTTTGAATTTTATCCCCATCGGTATTATATTATATCAGAGTCCTTTCTCAAAATACATGTGCAACTTGTCTTAGAAATATACAAATTCATGCTAGAGAGAATAAATAAGTACATCTCAATATAGTAAAAGAAGAAATAATATTCTCTCCAATCTCTTGCTCTTACTACCTCTACGATAAAACAAGAATAGTTTCCCTTACATTCCCAATATGGTGCAAAACTAGTTCACACTACTCAACAGTTCTCACTACACAACATCATCCCAATAACAATCATATTATTTCATTATATTACAATCATTTATTGATGGTTGAAAACCCGCGAGCTCTCTCCTCTTCTTTATTCTGATTCAACTACTCCTCCCAAAACAAATTGTACACTGGCCTCCAATCATTTTTTGTTCCAACTCCTTTCTGTTGCGCACTCTTTCACTCATCCTTGTTTTCCTTCCTTTGCCTGGTTGTTTGGCTCCTTGGTATCTTGTGCAACTTCTATTTATCAAAATGAAGGGCCCAACAACATTAGTAAATAATGGCTATGTAATAATGTGAACATGTCTGATGTAAGAATACTTAATATAAGGTTTCACTTCTATAAATATCTTGAGAATCATTTTGTATTTTATCTATTCTCTACTGGAGGTTTTCCCCTTGAAGAGACAAGTGAACTTGTCTATCAATATAATAAAGGCATCATTTATGGAATCAATTGTGTCATTTTTCTCTATATTTTCTATTTATTTTTATAATTGTTATAACAATATTGTTTCTACTCTGCTTAATAAACATGGTATCTTACAAGTGGTATTAGAGCACCTTCATCAGTAGAATTTTAGACATAAAAAAAAAAGTAGGCTAGAGATGTGTATTTTTAATGTATTTAAAGCATAGTGATCTATTGTTCAATGGGTAAAACTACAATTGGGGACAAATACACGTAGGAAATACCATCAGTTCCATAGGTTACTCGAAACACATTGTTTCACCTTTTTTGAAACCTATGTGACCCCTATTGGTACCCCTTAGAGTAGTATCGCATTAGACAACACATGTACACAACCATTCACTCCCACATACCCTCGACTATATCAGGAGTTTCATAGGTCTCCTAAAACTAGAAATAGTTAATATTATTAGTTTCTTGAATACAATAGTTTCACGTAGAACAACACTTAGGAAGAATACTCTTGCATACCTAGGTAATCGAGTAGTACGACTAAGGGTATGATCGAGCCTCCTTAATTGGTGCCCTAATATATTGGGTCAATTAATGCTATTGGATCCCACTAGTATATCAGAGAGCTATAGCATAGGGTAAACCGTTATCTTTAGGAACCCTAAAAAAACATAACCCTTGTTGTTGGAACAACACAACATAGAAACAAGAGAAATTTTGCAGTGCAACCCTGCCTTCTCTTTCCAAGTTGCAAAATTACTACACAATTTTACCTACTAAAAATTTGGGAATTTGGTCACTATAGTGTTTTTTAGACTAGAGTATAACTCTGTAGGAGTAAAAGATAAATATAGTGGTCCCATAGGCACCCTTATTTGGTACCTATCCCACTTGATTCCTCTCTTATCCCTTATTGCAATGGTATCCATCACTTATAATCCTTTTCTTCACATGGTCCCACCAACCCTCCCCAACACCCTTATTTAGGACATATTCCATTGGCTTCATCTCTTCACATTGATCATTGTGGTACACCTCACCCATAAACCCTTTTTGTGTGGACCACCTACCCACTTATTACCTTCTTACCTCCCAAATGGCCCACACCCGAAACCAAATGCTTGACAGAACCATCATTGCCTTGCAAACCGACAACAACCAAAACAATACTAACATCCAACACATCAATTTTTAAGTTTCTTCCCTCAATTTCAAAGAAGACAACCTCACTACCCAATTTTAATCCCTCTTCACCGATGTGAAAAGTAACTTCACATAGCTAAAACAATAGATGATCCCATTCCAACGCCCTACCTCATCTTACCAACCCTTACACCTAGAAGGCGTCACAATATCATGGCATCACTACATCATGAACTCAAATGGAATATCATTTATCCTTGCATGGAATTAATGATTATTTGGCCAAACTTCATATCGATGTCTTTTATTTGGATCCAGAACATTGGAAATGGCATAAAAATTAATGCTCAGGGTATATTTCTTGGACCCAATTTGTTGCATAACTTAGTGAATGATTTGACACCAACACCCATCATTTGGGTCATTTGACCAAGATGAAACAATCTAGCACAGTGGAAGAATATATATTTTCTTTTGAGCAATTGGCTTTCTTAATGGAAGACATATACCACACCTTCTTCTAGGAACTCTTTATCATTTTCCTAAAGGGTTACATCTGAGCCCATTTCCTAATGGCTTGCCCCCAAACTTGGCTTGAAGAAACTCAATGTGCCAAGGAAGAAAAATAGGTCATCTCTTCCAAAAACAAGAAATCTGTTAAGCCCTAATATTGGCTCATTACCCCTTAATTGGGGCATATTACATTAGTAATGTTATTTTATTTATGTCGAAATTATTCAATTAGTTGTAATTATACCTCCTAGTCTCCTATATATACCAAGGAGACATTTTCATTTGGAGTCATCTTGTACTTGAACATTTATGTGGGGTAAAAGGAGGTTGCCCCCTTGAAGAGGCTTATTATATGAAATTCTCAATTTTTCAAGCCGTTGAGTACTTATTCTGAGGTTTTTTTATGCTATATTGATATTTGGTTCTTAACATATGGTATCAGAGCTCAAGGTCTTGGGGTTTCGCTGATACATCTGAGACACCTTGGAATTTTTGCTATAAATTTTTTTCTACAATGTTTCAAAAGAAACGGCTTCAATGATATTTAGTAGACGGATCAAGGTACATTGGGTTAAAATTTCATATCCTAAGGCCTTATACTTTTGGAGATACATCATGTGAAAGATAGGGTTCTGGAATCGTCCTGAACCAAGTCATTGCAGAATTTTCACTATAATTTTTTTTGTAACGTTTCATACCCTAAACTCCAGAGGATATTCACAAAAATTAGTAAGGTATTTTTGGTAAAAAGTTAAGCTTCTGGGTCATCTTAAATTTGTAGATACACCCTGTGGAAGATAGGGTATATGACTAGTCCTATTGACTAGTCTCAATAAGGTGTTCTAGGTAAAAAAATCATAAATTCTTCCTAGAGTATCCAAATTGAGTCAAACATGTTTCATTAGATAGTGGATAGTCTGTAGTATTTCTAGTATGAGTTTCAAAATTTATATCAATTATTTTGTGCGGGGCATGTTATACAAGTGAGATCTCCTGGAAAGGCCAAAAATCAGCAAGTTGTGGGGAAGTTACCGTAAATTCCACTTGGCACATCTAATTTTGATCAGACCTATGGCATTGCAGAGAAGAAATAGCAGAGAACTACATAAAAGAAATTTTCATACCCAGAAGGGCCGAAACTTGGGAGATACAATAGAATAAAGATTGTCTAGTAGAACCACCTCAAAATCAAGGTTCAAAAGTGATACTTGGCCAAGATGCCACCCAAAAAGGGAACTTCTACACCAAATAAGCCTCCAGACAATCCTACTTGGACTCTTGATGAAGTTGAAGAAATGTGTAGGGACATAATTGATTTACAAAAGATGAACTACAAGAGATGGAAGCTAAGTTGGAGGCAATAAATACTAAGATGGATGCTTTAAAAGAGGAGATCATGGAAGTATTGAAAAATTTAGTAACAGAGAAGACACCTAAAAGTGAAAATGCATCCCATGAAATTCATGATGAGGACACAAGGAAGGTGAATCAAGAATGGAGAAACTCCAACTTTGGGTTGAAGACCAACCATGTTCCTAAGATCGATATGAGGAATTTTGATGGCAAGGACCCAATCACATGGATACTTCATATGGAGAAATTCTTTGATCTACATAATGTGCCACATACACAAAAGGTACGAATTGATTCTTTATATTTAGAACCCAATCAATTTGTATGGTATCAATGTCTTTGTTCTCGCAAATCACTCGTCACTTGGACAATTTTCACGGAAGAAATGATAGCACACTATGAGGATACAAGGAGTAATACCTTCTTTAGCCAATTGATAAATCTCAAGCAAAAGGGTTCAGTTACCGAGAACATTCAGAACTTCTAAAGATTGAATATAAAGGTAACAGATATTCCAGATGAGCACTTGATTGATGTATTCATAGGAACTTTAAAGGATAACATTCAACATGAGGTTCGCCTTTGGGAACCCAAATCATTGGAGAATGCATTTAAGGTGGCAAGAAATGTTGAAAGTAAAAATATGGATATGGCTACTAGAAGGACCAATCCTAACATCTATAGAGAGAACACTGCTCCTTCTTCTAAAACACCTCAACCTACAAGGTTAACACCTCAACAATTGGAGGAAAGAAAATAAAAAGGTTTATGATTTAATTGTGACAACAAGTACAGTAAGGGACATAAGTGTGGTGAGAAGAAATTATTCTACATAGATTGTGAAGAGGAAGAAGAAGAAGAAGAAGAACCATCTCAAGATGAAAACGTACAAGCAATTTCGTCTGAAGAGTTGAATCCCACGATATTGTGTGATGCATTGGCTGGAATTAGAACTCCTCAAACCCTCAAGAATGAAGGATACATCAAAAAGAAAAAGGTAATAGTCCTAATTGATTCTGGCAGTACTCATAATTTCATTGACTATAAATTATCCAAAGCTCTCAATTGCTTTGTATATCCAGCGCCAGAGTTTCAAGTAATGATTGCAAATGGAGGAACTATCAATTGCTCTGGAAAATGCAATAAGATCAATATTACTATGGGGGGGTATGTAATGAATAGTCCAATGATTTCTATACCCATGGGTGGTGTGGATATTGTACTAGGAATCTAATGGTTACAATCATTAGGAACAATGGCTTTTAATTTTCAAGAACTTTTCATGAAATTTTCATTGGAAGGAAAGGAAATTGAGTTAAGAGGTATCACAAGGAAACCCGGTAAGGTGATAAGCTCTAATGGCATGACAAAATTATTGAAAAAGGGGCATCAAGGCGTTATTGCACAACTATGCTCACTAGACGTTCAAACAACTAAGCCATCTATTCCTCAAGATCTCTAAGGGATCATTGATAAGCATTCCAAAGTATTTGAAGATTTTCCCAAAGGTATTCCACCCACTCAAAATCATGATCATGAAATTCACCTAATTCCTGGGAGTGTTCCTCCTAATATCAGGCCATACAGATACCCTTGTGCCCAAAAGAGTGAAATTGAGTGCATGGTTGAAGAAATGTTAGAGGTTGACATTATTAGACCTAGCCAAAGTTCTTACTTTGCACCAATGGTAATGGTATTCAAGAAATATGGCTCATGGAGTATGTGTCCATATTATAGAGAGCTCAACAAGATCACTATTAAAGATAAGTTTCTCATTCCTGTCATTGATTAATTGTTAGATGAACTACATGGAGCAATCTATTTCACAAAATTGGATCTCTGTTCAGGGTATCATTAGATTAGAATGAAGGAAGAAGATATCCCAAAAACAACATTCTAAACTTGTGAAAGCCATTATGAATTTTTGGTCATGCATTTTGGCCTTACAAATGCACCTTCCACATTCCAAGGGTTGATGAATTCCATTTTCAATCCCTTCCTTCAAAAATTTTTGTTAGTATTTTTTGATGATATACTAATCTATAGAAAGTCTTGGGAGGATCATGTGCGACATGTTGACAAGGTGCTACAACTACTAAAGGAGCAACAACTATATGCCAAACCATCCAAATGCTTCTTTGGAGTGAAGGAGGTAGATTATTTGGGTCATATTGTATCTCATGAAGGTGTCAAGGTAGACCCTAAAAAAATTAAGGCCATGATGGACTGGTCGATTCCGAAAACATTGAAGAATCTTAGAGGATTTTTGGGTTTGACAGGTTACTACTGCAAGTTTGTTTGGCACTATGGAAGAATAGCAGCACCTTTAACGACACTAACTAAGAAGGATGCATTTTCATGGACTCCAGAGGAAACTAAATCTTTTGAACAACTTAAAGAGGTGATGTGCAAAGCTCCTGTCTTGACCACTCCATACTTCACAAAAACCTTTATTATGGAATGTGATGCCTCAGGAAATGGAATTTGTGTTGTCCTAATGCAAGAAGGAAGGCCCCTGGCTTTTGAAATTCGACCAATCAAGGGAAAGGACTTACACAAATCCATTTATGAGAAGGAAATGATGGCAATAATACATGCATTGAAGATATGGTGTCCTTACCTAATAGGTAGGAACTTCAAGGTCCAAACAGATCATGATAGTCTTAAATACTTCTTGGAACAAAGACTATCTTTAGAAGAACAAAAAAAATGGGTAACCAAGATATTGGGTTATGATTTTGAAATCGTCTATAAAAAGGGGAAGAAAAATGTTGTGGTAGATGCACTCTCAAGAAAGGATGAATATGTTGAGGCCTTTCTCTATTCTATCATGATCATCCAACCCAATTGCATAATAGAAGCAAGGGATGAATGGAAGAATGACGAAAAAGTGTGGACTCTCATTCAAAAGTTACGACAGGATTCCAGTGCATCAGATACATTTAGATGGAAAAATGATTCACTATGGTAAAAGGATCACTTATATTTGTGTAAGAACTCCCAGCTCAAACAAAAGGTACTATTGGAATTGTACACCTCTCCAGTAGGAGGGCACTCGAGATTTTTGAAAACCTACCATAGAGTCAAGAAGGATTTTTTTTTGGGATGGCCTTAAAAATGATGTTCAAAGGTTTTTGGTAGAATGTTTGGTTTTCCAGCAAAATAAGGTGGAAACAATTAAGACCCAAAGTCTTTTACAACCATTAACCATCCCAAGTCAGTGTTGTGAGGAGGTTTCCATGGATTTCATCAGAGGGTTACCGAAGTCTGAAGGAAAGAGTGTCATCATGGTGATTGTTGATAGACTAACCAAGTATGCACACTTTTGTGCACTCTCTCATCCCTTCAAAGCTAGCACAGTTGCCACCACATTCATGGAGATAGTTCAAAATCTACATGGAAGCCCAAAGATTATTGTAAGTGACAACGATCCCATCTTCACTGGATATTTTTGGACAGAATTATTTTCTTGTTTGGGTACTCAATTGGCTCATATCTCATCCTATCATCCTCAATATGATGGACAAACCGAGATACTGAAAAAATGTCTGGAAGGCTACCTTCGTTGCTTTGTCTCTGATAAACAAACATAGTGGTTCAAATGGTTACCCTTGGTAGAATGATGGTATAACACTTCCTTTCATACTGCAACAAAAATGACACCATTTATGGCACTCTATGGATACCACCCTCCTTCCATCACTTCTTCTCTAAAAGAAAAATCTAATGTTCACGTAGGGGAAGATCACATCGAGCATCAACAACAAGTTCTCCAAATCTTAAAGGACAACCTGACCATGGCACAGAATCACATGAAATAACAAACATATCAACATCATAGTGAAAGAAATTTCGAAGTAGGGGATTGGATGTTTTTAAGACTACAACCATACAAATAGATGTCCCTCAAGAAAACCAAGAAGTATAATAAATTATCACCAAAGTACTATGGCTCTTATACGGTGTGGCAAAAGATTGGTACTATGGCATACAAATTGGAGTTGCCTGCATATTCACGAGTACACCCAGTTTTCCATGTTTCATGCTTAAATAAGGTTATAGGTGACAAGATCCCAGTTCAAACTATATTTCCAAAACTTGACGAGGAAGGAAAAATCATATTGGAGCCTGAAGCCATCACTAACACAAGAATTCACCAGCTGAGGAATAGATCCAATTCAGAGTATCTCATTAAATGGAGAAAACTATCGGCTGATGATTCCACTTGGGAAGATGAGTCTTTTATACAGAAGCATCCATAGTTACTCAAGTGTTTTGGACAACACTTGTGTCAAGGGGAGGGGCATGTTAAGCCCTAATATTGGCTCATTACCCCTTAATTGGGGCATATTACATTAGTATTGTTATTTTATTTATGTCGGATTTATGTCGGATTTATTCCATTAGTTGTAATTATACCATCTAGTCTCTCATATATACCAAGGATACATTTTCATTTGGATTCATCTTGTACATGAACATTTATGTGGGGTAAAAGGAGGTTGCCCCCTCGAAGAGGCTTATTATCTCTTTTTCAAGGCATTGAGTACTTATTCTGAGATTTTTCTATGCTATATTTATATTTGGTTCTTAACAAAATCATCCTTTATTCCTCACCCTTGACACACACACCCAACCCCTCCTTCCTCTCCTCTCAATCTCCACAAATTAACAAGGGAAAAAATGGTTGAATGCCAACTTAAGGGTTTTTGTTATAACTGTGATGAAAATATTTTTCCACGGAAAAAGTTTAAGGAACAAAATATTTTTATGGCCATTTCTGAGGATGTTTCTAAAGAGGATTCCAATGTTCCTCATTTTGAATACCTACCTATTGACGGGTGTAAGTGACACACCATCAACTGGAAGGATAAATTCGATCTGGGGTTGTCTAATTAACCCAAGCCATTTGGTGTGATCTATCCTGACGTGTTTAATGGCTCCATTAGCCAACTAAGGTCCTAACACAAAGAAAAGAAATAAACTATTCTAAAGTTACAACTACAATACTATGTATATGAATCTAGTTATTTACAAATGTTAAACAGAAACATAAATATGAACATGTGATTATAAACATGATATTTACAGATTGCAAGTTTTGGAGGATGCCTTGTGAAATCAATGTTTTTGTAATTGTCTACGAAGTAGAAAAAGAAAGCACATATTTTTATATTGTTTGTTTAATAATTTAAAATCTAAAAAATCAAATGATACTAATAAAACATAATCTGAAACAAGAACAGAATAATAGTCACAACCATTTTAAACTGTCTCATTTCACTAATACACTAATAACAGAAATTGAATGCGAATAACACTAACCTGAGATTAATCTCATACTATGACTATATCCCTGTGCAATCCAAACTTCTGGTTATCTTACCTGTGAGAGAAACCTGGAACAAGCTTATGCTAACATCTCCTGAGTAAACTCAAGAGCATCTTCGGGGCAAGCATATAAGAACAAAAAAATAAACATATAGATATAGTGACCATGTGATGATGAATATTTAAAGTAAAAGATATTTTAATGTGAATCATTCATATGATAGATCGAATCAACATCAAGTATAAATCATTGACATCAAAGTGAAATAACGATCACAGATATAATACATATGAAACAACAAATTATAGACAAACTTTAATGCGCTGAATAAAATGAAACATTATATGCTATGAAGGATAAATCTATGTAACATATTAATATCTCATAATATAAAAGGCAAAAAATAAATGGAACAATGTCACGTTGGTCTAAAGTCAAAATGTGAACAACTTGTCCATTCAATTATGAGAGTTACATGTCCATAATCTTTTTCAAGCAAATATGTCTTTCACTAACAAAGTGAACAGTATTTAAAGTAACCTAGGATCCAAATACTCATATCTCATAGGATAGAGTTGTATCCCCCAAAATAAAGTATTATTACAAAAATAGTGGATTAAAAACCACTCATAACAGAGTTGGTTTATTCAAAAATTAAATCAAAGTTTCTATAAAACATAAAGAAGGAAAAACTACTAATCATTTAGGCATATGATTGAACATATTTTCTCCAAGTAATCAACAGAAGGATCTCCCATTTCTTGAGAATAGCAAACCAATTTAATAAATTAGAAAGACAATTTCTAAATAACTAATTCTTCTTAAAAGATACTTGGCTATAGAATTGAAGATTATGTAGCCAGTATTAATTTTAGTAAATGAAATCAAAATTCAAATCAACTTATTTCAAATTGGATAACAAAAATAAACTGAAAGGAAAAATAAAAACATTTTACCATTAAAAGTTAACTAAAGAGGGGTTGGATAGCTCAGAGTTTATTATTGCCTTGACATTGGTCACATTCTTAATGACTATGTTTATGGATCGCTTGATACGTTTAGTCTTCCTCTCTGCATGCACCTTGAGATCAAGGTTTTCTTGCCTCAAAAAATCATTCTGAGCAGTAAGAGTTTTAATTCAGGCTTGTAAGAGAGGAATTTCGGTGTAATAACGCTTGACGCAATGGAAACAACCATCACATTGTACAGGGGAGATGGAAGATCGATGAAGGGAATAGACAACCAAGGGTCCATCAGTCAACCAAGGGATGGTGGAAAAATTTTCACGAAATCATAAGGTTCAGTAGGAACAATAACTTCCCTCCTGGAATCCTGAAATTTTGGATCTTCACAAACTAGAAAATCCTCTATCTCAGGTTATGAACCCTCATCGATCTCAATCAGATCGATCGAGCTCAAATGTGTATCATTTCGTTTCCTTAGTTTCCTAGAGATTAGGTGACCTGCTTTTTTGTTCTTGAAACCCAAATCTATGCAGTGTTGTTATTTTCCTTTACAAAGCTTCTTGGCAATAGACTTAATGATAATATTCAGACTAGCATCATTCACAAGAAAAAGAGGTTCATTTAACTTCAATTCATCAGTCTCTTTCTCAGGAATTCTTGCAGGTGGGGAATTACACAACATCCCTTCATCTAGAGGGTTTTTTTCAGTAAACTCTAGTCCATTAATTGAGTTACCAAACTGGTCTTTAACCATTGGCTTGTCTAAGTAAGGGTTTACTGTCAAAAGAGGGTTTGTTGTAGGATCAGCTTGGAAGAAACCATTGATCATTAAGAGGACCTCCTAATTGTCACCTATGGTTGACAAATGATGCATCAACAAGATTTTAACCAACCCATGATGGAACAGGCTTGAGTCGACACTCTGTCGCTTGTATCGTTTCGACATCTTATAGAGACTCGTCAATAAGTAAAATGGCATATCTAAATCAAAACCTATGAAACTCATGAGCAAGCGGAAATGGTAGAGAAACACCAATCTGTATCTACCCTTGCATGTAACAAATCGTTTCAGAATCAACAACAAACTATTCCATCTAGGTTTTAATAGGGCGATAGGAATACCTTTGATGCAACAAGTGGTTTTACGAGATGTCATGAACAGGCTCCATGAGACTTCTTCTATTTGGGCATTCTTGAACCATTTCTTTCCCTTTGAGGGGATCCCTGTTGATTTTCTCATGAATTCCTTGGTGAACTCTAATTGTTTGTCTTCTATATTAGCTCTGAAACCATCAAAGGTTTGGTTGAATGCTTTTGCCACCTGAAGATCATAACCCTAGAATTTCTTGAGAAATGCATCCAAGCCATGACTCTTTAAGTCGTCAATAGCATCATCATGGGATAGTAAGGTCTGACATCTGTTCGGCTCTATGTGAACGACGAGCAACATGACTACTATAACTAAAATGCAATGATGATTACTTGGAATATTTTTATGTTTGAATCGCGGGAGAAAGAGAAACAAGTTTGAATGGAGAGTGGGAACACAAAAATAACAGAACCTGTGTGTTCTCATAACTCGGATGTGGGAGAGAAAACCAGAGGGTTTGTTGTAATCCTTACCATCTCTTGTGATGAGTGCCAAAACTATAGAGTACCAAAACCCTATGAAGGTAATGAATAGCTTCATTAATACTTAGAGCCATCCAGATGAGGTGAGAACGTGAGTACAACAGGTTTGTACCCATTGGCATGGACGTTGATGGGACCATCAAACTCATGACAGAATACTAAATAATTAACCAAAGTTTTTCATGTAACAAAGAAATATGATAATGAACTATCAAACCATTGAGACAATAATAATCGTATTAACACCAAAAATGGATCCAACAACCATTTAATAAGATTTAAATTTCAATTACAAAAGGATATTTCTAAGGCATAAAAAATTATAACACCAAGATAAGTTTTATGTTTAATTCATGATTGCAGTCATGAATTAAAATAAAATGAACGAAAATGCAAACCATAAGAAATTAATAAGGAAATATTTCAATCCAGCAATCACTTCAAAATTCTCAAAAATGTTTACGAAATTGAGGTTATGGCAGCTATAGAAAAAATAAATCGACATTCGATCATGTTAAATATCAAAATCATGTGTGGCTGCCAAAAATGGCGACGTACTAGACGAAGCAGTTATCTCTCCATCACCAAAAAATTCATGTTAGGGTGAATCAGAAAGAATAATTTTTTAAGAAACAGTTGACAGCAGGTCAAGCATCCTGATCAAAACTCATAAAATAATGCAGTCTAGCATCATATGTGTTTCTGTTAGAAATGCAATCTCGTATCAAATCTAGATTATGAGCAAGATGATGTTTAGGCAAACGACTCTAATAATGTTAACAGGGCTACTACTTCCAGCAAGAGTCCATAGCCTCGGTAGGGATGTCATTTAACCCACTCTAACACCTTTTTCCTGTCCAAAAGTCATCCATTCAAGATAAAGAACATCTTTATTATCGATCAATTCCAAAAATACATACCTGATAATTTTCTTAAACCTGGCATTGCTTCACTGCCAGAAGGCTTATTCACTAACTCGATGAAATTGCCTTGGCATCATGCATGCATTTACCCACTACCAACAGAACCATTCACTGTCTCGGCTGGTTTACAGACACTTCCCACACCTTGCAGTGCTTTCAACTCTCTAGAATTTGTTTACATTTTCACAGAAAATTTATGATATTCAAGAGGGCAGGCTGATGTAAAAAATATCATATTTCGAAAACAAAACTTGATCTTTTACAAATTATTTTATCATTTGATGACCTTTTGTAACACCCTGTTTCCCCCAATTTGTAATTAATCATAAAATAGGAATTACCATGCTAAGGCATGAGGACAATGTAAATGTATTATTGACTGAGTTGTCAAATAACTTACTGTGGGGGTGAATCCTTGAAAGTATTGGCCATGATATCACTAGAGGAAGAATGTAAAAACTATACAAGAGGGTTCATATATCAAATAACTCCAAATATCCCTTGATAAGGATGACAAACCTCCTTCGGATCCCAAGGAGAGAAATTAGTTAATGAAGAAAGGACCGGTGGTTGAATTATCAGCCACCCCCATGAATGGAAACATGGGATGTCAGCGCAAAGTACCGCAGGGACCTGCAAACCTACGATTCCTTCTAACAGAAGGAACATGATAGGTCGAAAAAACCTTCCAGGGTAAGAGGGACACACACAAGAGAGAATATACAAGACAAAAGAGCATAATCTCACAAGGGAGATGCGTGGATCTCTCCAGCGAGTCACGAATTGAAGGTCGTGAGATTGATTCCAAGGAGCATCTGAGAAACCTTGCCAAGGCCATAACTGAGAGAGAAAGCTATGAGTTACAGAGAACATGACCCAAACAGAAGCAGAAATGAAAAAAGAACCCTCAAGAAGTGTGAGAATTCCCTGGTGATATCATGGCTTGAAAAAGGGTGGCCAGAGTGCTAAGAATGAATGCCTCTATGCTTATGGTCGAGTGGAAGGAAAAACACCCACAGTTAGTTGGTTGGCGGCAACCTGTAATAGATAAGCAATTTCCTACCCTGTATAATTTAGCCGTAACTATGTATGAGTTGGTTACATTGCATATGCCTTCAAGAATGTGAATGAATGCTTAATGGATATATTGTATCCCTTCTATTTTTGTGTGATTTTATAATTAGGAAAGTAAGGAATTATATGTTTCATACATGACTTGTTCGCAAAAACTCTTGAGTTTTGTAGTGTCTTAAGCTAGAGCCATGAACTGTGAGCTCATTGACCTTAGGCGTAGTTGCATGTATGATGGTTTACTCATCTAGTTGTTCTGAGTCCCTTGGAGGATAGAGTTTGTTAAGCTCATGAGAGGTAGTGCAGATATGCATAGGATCTCTGTGATCAAATAGAATCCCAGAACCCCCTTGATGAAGAAGTGAAATAGTTGTACTAAGGACTCTTCTAAGAGTCAAGTCTAGGAGAAAGAGCGCAAAGATCTTAAGTCCTCCATAGCTGACAAAGCTTAGGAAGGATAGCGAGATTCAAATACCAAAAGAGAGTACCCTTTCATTTGCTAGATGGATGGATGAGATCCTTTTGGAGGATCTAAGGTATGTCCCGACCGTTAGATTGGAGGAAGGAATGAAGGCATTAATACCTCAACCCCTTCAGCCTTCGCAATTAGCGATGGGATCTAGGACCATAGATCCAAGGATATGTTGGAGCTTATTGACCTTCGATCTTAACCCTTGCATAGGCAGGAGAGTGGACTCGATGAAGTCTTGAAAGTCCTGAAGTATTTGGAACCATCCATCGGCACAGGACACGTGGTTATTGGTCGACGTTTCGGCACTCGAGAAACCAAAGGGCAAGACCCCTCATCTTTGCAAGTCGTGAAATCCTAGTATACGAAATCCCAACGCATGATTAAGATTGAGTTTCTTTCAACACCCTCAAGCTTAGGAGGGATACTGACCGTCAAATCCAGATCAACAAGGTTCGTTGATCTCATACATGAAATGCCATATTGGAATTCAGGGAATGGAGTGACCAGTGGTTTGGGTCGCTACATTTTGAACCTCCGATTACTGAAATCCTGATACGGCTAGGACCATTGGATCAGGGGGAGATTCACAGCCATCGATCTCATCGAAGGTAAGATTTTGGGTTTCAGGGTTTGAAGAGTCGAAAGACTTGACTCTCTTGCATCGTTGAGTCGTGAAACGTGAAAGGCGCCTCTTGGCTTGGCCTGTGGTCATAACCAATGATCACATGGAGGTGGATAAGGGAAGAGATAGCCTACGCTAGGCCCCCATAGGAATTTGGGGATTCTATCCCTTGAGGAAGAGAGAAAATTTTATTTTTTTCGTAGTGGCTATGTGACAAATTGGTATCAGAGCATGGTTACAACACTTAGCCTACTTGGGCTCATGTGCGAGTTTCTTAAGGAGATATTGTTATCTGCATTTTCTCTTTAAGGAGAAGGACTACAGAATGAAACTATAATTTGGGAATTTCTACGGAATTCCAGCAAAGGAATTATATTGTTCCTTTATCAAAATGATAACTAATCATATAGGAGTAGGGATGCACTGATCAATATTACTGATAAGACCTGAGTGTGAATAACAAAGGTGGAATAAATTGTGCTATAAAGCTGCACAAGCCAAAAAAGGGACATGAACGGAGTTGTTCTGTTATAGTGTGACGATGGCTACCTACTAAAGCAGGTAGAGTCTCTTGCAATTGAGATGGTTGTTTAGGTAAGAATTAAGATCCTCATGAATAACTCCTTCATGATTTAGGAAATCTGATAAGGACTGGTAGGATCCTTAGAAATTTATAATTACTGTATTATTAAAAGACTAAACCCTGAGCATATAACTCCTCACGATTGAGAGGACTGATGAAAATATGTAGGCTTAGATTATCTGACCTATAATGGTTAGAATCGACAACAAGGATAATCTATTTAAACAAGATTAAGAGGAGTCCTTTGGGACTGTTGCTAATTCCCAAGAGTGACCCTTGTTGGTTGTTCCCATAAAAAGAGGGTAACATCCGTATGAGTTATGACTATGATATTAGTCCTGTAAGTAACTTAAAATCTCAGAAAAGATAGCGGGGAAATTTCATAGAGCACAAGGAGTGCATATAGAAACAAGATTGTGTTAAAGTTTGAAAGCTCTGGAGGTTGAACACAAAGGTTGATTCTAGAAGATTTGATGCCAAGTTCATGGTTGGAAGTCATTGAAAATATGAACGGACAGTGGAATTCTCAGAGGAAGGAATACCGAAATTCTGTGAATCATTAGATCTAGTAGATCAACGGAGAAGATAAGGATGATAACCTCTCATCACTCACAAACTCAGGAGGAATAGTATCCGTTAGATTGGAATCAATGAGAGTCATTGATCTAGAGCTTCAAGGTTCCGACTATTGGGAAAATAGAAGTGAAGGCTTTCCCAAAGTTGCACAAGGTAAATCATTGATTCAATCAGGGTCGTTGGTTAGCGCATGACTTAAACGATAGATCCGGTGTAATCGAATCTTCGAGAGTCAGAGGTTTAGAAGTCAATGGGAAGAGTTTTGAGAACTCGCATGTCATGAAATCCTGACATTCAACCTAAGTCGTTGGATCGAGACAGGTGGTGGATCGTTGATCTGATGCATACACATTTTGGGGATTTGAAATCAGGAGTTAGGAGGTGAAGACTATGCCAGAATATCGAAAAGTGGAAAGCTAGGATTTGATAAGGACCATTGATGGGTAGAGAGATTTGGACCATGGGATCCAGGTTGCTAGACCCTTGTGGATCATAAGTTTGGGAAATGGTGGAGCATTGTTTGTGGATTTTCCACATGGGATCCTAATGCGTGTCTAGGAGTTGACCCCAGGTTCTGAGTGAAGGGTCATGTGAATAAAAGAGTTTAGAAAACCTTAGCCTTGGTCTTTCTAGTTTTTATATTTCAGGGATCGAGGAACTAGAGTTCCTTGCAACAGGAATCTCGAAATTGCGAAATGCGAAGTGCCTTTTAGTTTGGATCGTGGTCAGCGTCGGTGGTCGCGTGAGGAGAAGGCATGAACTAGTATGACGAATACTTAGCTATGTTCAATTGTACTTGAGTGCATGAGTTTAATGCATTGTGAAGCTTCATAATTGGAAGCCTAATATTAATACTGGTAAGGTATTAATGATATTAAACGTGCAAGTAATGCACATGTATGATGTAAGAGTATAAGTATACTAAAGGCCCAATATGATTGCCCTGATGAGTGAAACATGAAGCAAGTATTTCTCTTGTCCATATTAAATGAATACTATGGAGGCATAGCTGACTCCATTCTAGGGAGCCATGGAAGTTTTGTTCCAAATAATAGCCTGAGGGGAATGTATTCCATTTCCTCAGGAAGTACCAATATAATTATATGAAAGGGTAAATGAGCAAAGATTCTCTCTTGTCATAATAAGAGATAAAAGATTGCGCCTTTGAGCATCACATGAGAAGGATTGTGAATGAATTTGAATTGACTAATCTTAACAATAAAGATGCATGTGGGCTGTAAAATATACCTATGGAAACTGCACACAGGCTTACGATTATGAGTATAGCTAAGTACATCATGGATGTAAGTTAGCAAAAACCTAGAACATGTGTTGATGCATAATCTAGAATACATATCAGAAAGGTATGTCTATGTCCCTTAAAGAATGCTTATTAACAAGCTGAAGCTAATTCGAGCTTGAGGCCATCACAAATAGTGATGGATATGCAACAAGGGAGTTGCATGCTGAAGAAGTTCCTAGTGGAGGAACTATGTAAGGACTTTGTCAGAAAAACAGAGTCACAACCCTAATAATTGTTGAAGGTTGGACAATGGACTACAAGGCCTGTCCATATATAAGAATCCTGGATTACATTTTGAAAGAATCATGTAATTAATAGAAGACTAACAACTGAATATTGGTATCGGGAAGATCCATCACATACACATCCTGAACTAACTCATGCCTTCCCTAGGTGAGTTTCATACTTGGTATGTATCTGTTACAGGGCATAGTACGGCCACCTGCTACCTCCACTTTGAATACTTCAAACTCTACTATAGATATGTGCCTTCTCTTTAGTAATGTTGCATCAATGAAATTGTGGGAAGCTCCTCCATCAATCAGAACTGACACTCTCTGTCCTTGTAAGAGCCCTCTCATCCTGAAGGTGTTGAACTTGGGTACCCCGCTGATAGATGCCAATGTAGCCTTCTCTCTAGCCACACAGTCTAGTTCTGGAACCTCCTCTTATGTTGCCTCTAATGTTTCAGCCTCCATGTTTTGTATCTGACCATACTCATCCTCTTCTTCATCATCTAAAGTGACCTTGATGTAATGTACCTGTCCTCGTCCCATGCACTTGTGTGAGGGATTCCATGGCTCCTTGCATGTGAAGCAGAGTTGCTTCCTTCTCAGTTCCCTCCTGGTGTTGTCATTTATTCTGTCACGTCCCTTGTCATAACCCTTAGGGTCACATCCTCCCTGGTTTATTGGAGGACTTTGATCTCTTTCACCATTGTTAAGAGGTGGTCTAGGTATGAATTTTGGTTTAGCATCTAGACCCAGATCCCTCGTCTTCCAAATGGCTTCCTGTAGGCTGGTAGGCTTGAAGGCCTTAACCCAACCCACAAGGGTTCCATCAATCCTTCTGTAAAGAGCATCATGATCCTGGTTGGGGACATATATTTCACCATCACTACCAACCTCTGGAACTCATCAATGTATGCCTCAACCATACATATCTGCTTGAGTTGGGTGATCTCCCGAAAATGTAACTCAGGATCTCCGAGATCAAATCTATCAATGAGCCTCTGAGTGAATTCTGTATAGGATACAATCTAGTTGTGTCCGAATGTGGTGAGCCCATGGTACCACCAGCTGTGGGCCTTGCCATACAAGTACATAGTGGAAAACTTGATGGTCTCCATCTCCCTCATGGGGTTAAGCTGCAGGTAAGTATCCAGCTTCTGCACCCATGCTTGTGTTGTCATCTTAGTCGTACCATCATAGTATAAAATCTCTATCTTCCTTGCCCTTCACTCAAACTCAAAGCTACCCCAGTGGTTCATCCTAGGCTAGTTTCTAAACCTGAGTTGACAATACTGGTCTAGGGACATGTATCTTTGAACTTTCATATCCAAGCTATAGTATTCCCTGGTACTCTTGGCTAATTGTTCCACAAAATCTTCAACTTGTTCATGCTGCCCTTGCTCATCTGTGAATGTGGGCATGTATGGTCTGGGGTTAGCTCTGCTACCTGAGTGTTGGCCTAGTAGTTCATCTGTGAACACTGGCACATATGGCCTATGATTGGTCATGCTACCCATCTTCCCATGGAACGTGCCACCTCTAAGGCTTCCTTTGGATCCCGGTGCTTTCTCCAGGTTATATATGACTTCCTCATGGGTTCCACTGGACCCTCCAACCTCCTTATTCCCATACGTATTAGGATCTTTTCCTCGATGGGTTACTTGCATCAGAAGGTTAGTTATCCTAGTTTGGTCATTCATTTTTTGTAGATTCTCATCAACTTTCTTCAAGGTTTTAGATATTTCGGCCTGCCCCCTTCTATTGGTTTCTTGATACTCATTCAACTGTCGGACCAATGTGCTTTCTGTGTGGTCCATGTTTTTCTAGAACTTACCAAATTCGACTACTAAGAGAGCCAATCCCTGAGGCTCATGGTCGTCTCCTGACCCTTCCATTTCTGCCTCTGTTTCACTATTGTTTTTCTTCCTCTGACCCATAATAATTCCCCTGTACTTCTGCATGCACCGATCTCTCCACAAGTTTGGAGGATTGAGGCTATGATACCACTGTAATGATCCCAAGCCAAATTCTTTCTTGGAATCACTAACTACTACTAATTTATTGAGTTATTAAGTGCATAAAAGATTCATCAACACATGGAGATCACAATATATTCAAGATGTAGAAGCACAAGCAAAGATCTAACCTTTTTATTATGAGCAATGTAAGATTAATACAATAGATGGCTGATCTGGCATAAACCTCAGATGGTCATACAAGAAATAGATATGAGCTGCTACAAAATGCTCCCGACAATACAAAATAAGCCTCCAAAGGCTGGATATACAATGAAGACTAAATAAAGCAAATCTGAGCCATACTAATGCTCAACCTCCAAGCTGGAAAGTGCCACGTCCTGCTAGAATGATGAAGCCCTCAATAATTATGCCCTTATACCAAAAGTGTCCAATCATCCCAAGAAATATTCCAAATGATAGATCGGGCAACTGTAAGGACAACCCAGATGTCCAAATTCCCAAATCCACTCTCAAACCCCGTAGATCTGAATTCTCCACTGAATGGTACACCCCACTGGATGACTGAAACCCTAGTTGGTTCGGACCTGATGAAGGAGGCCTCCAAATGCTCTGAAACTCTCCAAGAATATAGATCAGGCTATGAGAATCCTATGGGAGAAGTTTTGGGCTCAGATCTCAAGGAAATCTCCCTAGATCTGAGTTTTATTGAATTACAGGACATCCCCTATGGCTCCAAGACATCCCAATCTGCAGACAAATGTAGAATGATGATAACCCTCTAGAAAATCCCACAAACTGATGGTCCTGCCCCTGCAAAAAAAACCCAACTATCGGAATGGCCCCAGGCCCTCGGGATAAGCTGGATTGAACCTCCCTCTAGATGATGGTGCACCCTTGCTGGAAACACAAGAATAGTACGACCTGTTACCTTCTGAAGTGCTAGATGGAGATGGGTTGAGACTAGAATGGTGTGGAGGATTCTTTCATCCCCGAGACCAAGCTGTGGAACAAGGTGAGTGGATATTCCACCACTGAGTTTCTCACAAGGGTTTGTACAGAAAAACCCCCAAACTGAATGCTCAAGAGCAATGGAAAATGCTAATCTAAAACCAGAATGAGTAATAGGTGCACCCCAGCCTCTTACTTATACTTTTCCTTCTAATTCTCTATTGAGTTAGTTCAACTCCCACTGTTCATCTTCTATTCTTCTGTTGAGTTATGTTTTACTCCTTTATAATTTTCCTTTCTTAAGTCAACTTAAAAATATAACTTTTAACTTATTGACTTTCCCCCGCTCAGTGTGAGACTATGACCTAGTGGGGGTGCCCAGGAAACTGAGTCTCCTCATCACCTCTCTAAGAGGTGGGTGACATTACACCATAGTCATTTGGTGTTGTTGTACCTGGTTAGCTTGGGAGATGGACTGAAGAAGCAGGTTGTCAGGCCCAGGGGATATTGAAGAGGCGGGTTGTCAGGCACGTGAGAAATTCTCTGGGTGAGAGAATTGTTGAGAACTAATTTCCTGAAGGTGCTAAACTACAGCTACAATGCTCTGAGACTTCCTGTCCGGCCTTTTGTTGAAACCCGAAAAGGAAGTGGGGCAACATAAGGATTGTTGAGAAGAGAAGGGGCACACTTCCTGGGTAGGATAGGAATGTGGGGAATCAGGGATTGTAGGTTTTTAGTTTGAGTTGGCACCTAAGACAGAGTTTTTCCTATTGTCTATGAGCCTTTATCCTAGTTAGGAATCCCTTTACCCGGTGGAGTTTAGTCCCAGCTCGAGGGTGACTCACTGTTGAGAGTGATGAACAGTGTGGTCTAAGGCTAGGAGGTTCGTGGAGGGTCTGCACGTAGTTGGTGATATTCTTACAAAGATAAGTGTCAATTGTGTGATAAATTTACATGCTGCATTGTTATTTACGTGTTTATTTTTATGGGTTTATCCTATGCATGATTTTAATTGTCTGTATGTTTATGGGCATTTCCTATATATGATGCATGTCTATGTTTACTATTATTTTAGTATGAATCCATGCAATTACAGAGTGTATTTGTCTATTTACATTTTATGTATATGTTTTCGCAAGAGTTCTGTGTGTATATATTTTAATTACATACAGTTCGAAACATTTATGTGCAATAACTTAGTTAAATGTTGGGTATGTTACAGTATGTTTCACAGAGAGAATAGAAAGAGTTCATTGGTGTAGTGTGGCCCAGCATGGATTTTTAGGGACATTACAGTGGGCTTACAAGTAGAACACATCACACACTCCTTTACATATTTACTTACAATTTCTTTCATTTGAGGAAAATAAAAAAATCACTGCAAATGAGACATAGTTTTTCCTACCCTGGAATGCCCAAACATAAGAGAAGTGTGAACTTCTCATATTGCATGGACTCGTTCACTTGTAGGAATACATAGCTTTCCAAGATGGTAGAATAGTTTTCCCTTCAGATAATAATTCTCTACTTGTGCACCATGGGTTAGCTTCTCATATACTTCTTTACAATATTCATCGATGGCATATTGTTCTACATAGCTATTGTGATATAAAGAAGTATTCTTCAAAATAATAGAAGCAACAATAGGAGGTCTAGAAATCATATCAACTACCTTGTTACTTGTACCCTTTTTGTACTTGATTACCAAATGAAATTGTTGTAGAAAACCCATCCATTTGTAGTGTCGATATTGTTGCAGTTTGGTCTGTGCTTGGATATAATGTAAGGGTTGGTGATTTGTATGTATGATTTTTCCCTTCCCTAACAAGTAGTGTTTCCATTTGTTTACACTTTGAACTAATGCATACAACTCTTTATCATATGTACAATAGTTAACAATAGCTTGGTTAAACGTTTCAGAGTGGTAATAGATAGGCTTGCGATATTGCATCAATATTGCACCCATGGTGTATCCGTTGGAATCTGTCTCGATTTTAAAAGGTTGTTGAAGATTGAGTAGTGCTAATACTAGTGCGATATTGATCTTCTCCTTCAAAATGATGAAATATTTTTGTTTCTTTCTTTCCCACTGAAAAGTGTTCTTCACACTGGTTAAGGAATGCAAAGGAGTTGATATAAAGCAGAACTTGGGAATGAATATCCTCCAATACTGGACTACACCTAAGAAGATTTGGACTTCGGTTACACTTTTTGGCTCAGGCCAATTTACAATTAAATCAATTTTGGAAGGATCAATTTTCAATTTTCCTCCTCCTACAATATGACCTAAGTATACAAGTTGAGTCTTGCCAAATTCACATTTAGACATTTTTACATACATATTTTCCCTCTGCAAAATATCCAATACTTTCTTTGCATGCCTCAAATTTTCATCCCAAGCCTCGCTAAAAACAAGAATTTCATCTAAATACACAATCACAAAGTCATCTAGGAAAGGCCCGAATACCTCATTCATCAGATGCATGAAAGTTGTCAAGCATTACAAGCCCAAACGACATAACTAACCACTCAAAAAATCCCTATTTGGTTTTAAAGGCAATCTTCCATGCATCCTATTCTGTGACACTGATTTGATGATATCCACTGTGCAAATCCAGCTTAGTGAAATAAACAACACTCTTTAACCGATCAAGTAAATCATCTATGTGAGTGTTATCACTGAAATTTCGTCTGCACATGGCGACAAGAACTCCACATCATTTGCACATAGCGACAAGAACTCTACATCATCAAAACAGCAATGAAGTCATTCATGGCACTATTCACAGCATTCCAGAAGGGTCAAATACTA